>SJYX01018305.1:226883-250818 GCA_006410675.1 Oreotragus oreotragus | reverse complement strand
GGATGTTGGCAATTTGATCTCTGGTTCCTCTGCCTGTTCTAAAACCAGCTTGAACATCAGGGAGTTCACGGTTCACATATTGCTGAAGCCTGGCTTGGAGAATTTTGAGCATTACTTTACTAGCGTGTGAGATGAGTGCAATTGTGCGGTAGTTTGAGCATTCTTTGGCATCCCCTGGAGGAGGGAATTGCAAACCCACTCCAGTATTCTTGTCTGGAGAATCTCAATGGACAGAGGATCCTGGTGGGCTACAATCCATGGGGTTGCAAAGAGTCAGACATGACTGATTGACTAAGCACAGCACAGCAATATGGGTCAAGTATTATTTTAAGTTTTTAACATATAAGGGTATACTTTAATCAGTATAACCAACCTATAAATAGGTAATATTATCAACCTATTTTATAGATTGGGAAACCAAGGCAGGAAAGGTTCAGCATAATGCTCAAAGTCATTTAAGTAAAACTATCAGAGCATAGGACCATGAGTGAGTGATAGTCACTCACTCGTGTCTGACTCTTTGGGACCCCATGGATGGTAGCCTGCCAGGCTCCTTTGTCCATGGAATTCTCCAGGCAAGAATACTGGAGTGGGTTGCCACTGAGTTTCGGTTAAAGCAAAAGACTGCTGCCTAATCCCCAGAGACAAAGACAGCATAGTCACCTTTCTCCTACTCTAAATCAGGGAGTCTTATTATCTTTTAAGTGCTTCTTGAGGTTCATCAGCAGAAAACGTCTTGGCCTTTATTTCTACGACTGAACTCATTTTCAGTTATCTGTATGCACACCACAAAGTTCATCATCTTTGCTTCTTGGCTATAAATGCAAGATGTTTTCCATAATATCAGTGCCATCATACCTCTGCTTGATGGGCTGTGTATGTTGTTTTTTTTTTAAATTTGTAGCCTCAGGAGTGGAACTATATAACTTTACTTTTTATGTATGACAATAATTTATCTTTCAAGCTGTCATGTAGGTGTGATACAGAAGCTTAGTCGAGTTCCTTGATTATGAATGCAATGACATTTAGTAATTTCTCATTTAAAATTTAAAACTTACTATAATTCATGATTTTCACCTTTTTCTCTCTTTCCGGGGGTTAGTGTTATGCTCCTGGTCTGGCACGGACTGTAATGTTTTTGAGGCATAGCATCTGTTTCTCAGTGTTTGTTCTTGTCCTGTGCTGTTCTCCTGTTCCACAAGTAAGTCATCCCTTCTTGTCCTCAGGCATTTCCCCCACCCCTCTCTCTCTGGGAAATCTATCCACTTTTTACATCTCCTACCCGTCCACATTAACCTCTCAGTTTCTCCCTTTAGTTTTTTTCTGCTCTCACTTAAAATATTATAAATATTACATATTTAAATATTATATTATATTATTTAATATAATAATATACTATATTATGTTATAATATATTATGTAATATATTCTAATACATGTACATATTATTATAAATATGATATATATTAAAAATATTATAAATCTGGAATTAATCTATACTTCAGGATTCAATGAAGTCACTATCATCCCTTTCTAAAAATGACTGCAAATTTGGTTTATTTTATGCTTAATTCTAGAATTTAAATGAAAAGCATTGTTCCTAATCATTAAAGAAAGTTCAGATATCAATTTGAGATACTGTTTAGAGATGGCAAGGGAGTAGGATATTCCTTTCGAAGTGATAACTTGAAAATCATGTAAGAGAAGTAGCTGCCACCTTAGTCCCACAAAATGTGGGTGTCAGGCAGGACAGAAAGGGATTCTCTGCAAATGCTACAGTGTTCTTAAGAAGAAAGCTTGAAGCCTCTGTGAACACTGTGGACACTGGAGAGGTCCCCTTTTGTGAATGAAAGTGGAAGAATGGAAGCAATTTTCAAGATAGCCATTCAATAAATATTTTGAAATATCTAAATCATTGGAAAGACTTGCTTTCACTCATTATTTATTTTGCCTGTAGAGTCAAGATACTGCTTTCAACAGTATTTACATTTCATCCATGCAACTGTGAACACTGTGGACACTGGCCAGGTCCCCTTTTGTGAATGAAAGTGGAAGAATGGAAGCAATTTTCAAGATAGCCATTCAATAAACATTTTGAAATATCTAAATCATTGGAAAGACTTGCTTTCACTCATTATTTATTTTGCCTGTAGATTCAAGATACTGCTTTCAACAGTATTTACATTTCATCCATGCAGGATCCTCAAAAGACATTTCTCCAGCTGATTATGCTTCACCATCACTGGGTCTAAGGTAACATCCCAAAGACATTCAAAGGTGAACACTGCCCTCTATTCTGGCACATAGGTAACCTAGACTTGAGTCTAAGATGGACCTCAGCTTAGGTTTATGGGGTTGTTAATGAAATCAAAATTCAAAATTCTCTTGACATAAGTTAGCATCTGGTAACAGATTTCTGGCGAGCTGGAAGGGTCAGAAACAGGGTTCTCTGAATCAGCAAGATTATGTTCTTGGGAGGACAGAAGAGTACTACGGGATCAGACTGTGGGTTGACAGACAAAAACAGAATGCCTGTAAATTAGCCTCAAAAGGTCCAAGTAAGGCAGGAATCTTCACCTAAAACAGTGGCTTACCATGTAGTGCCAGAAATTAGGCTTCAAAATGGTTCTTAGTATCATCATTAACATAAACTACTAACCATCTGGTCCTCTTGGACACAGCTGATACTTTAAATAATAGGATGCAATAAAAGTTTAAATGAAAATTATGAGACTCTTTCCACTTTGACCCTCCTGGGAAAACAGAATAATGTATCCACAACATGAATGCAAGAGCTTCTTGCAGCAATGGCAAAATTGCTTGTGGATTATTAAAAAATGAGAGCGCATCAAAGGGTTTTGCAATGACATGAGACAGCACACCTGTGTAGATAACAGCATCCTTGATATTCAACAATAGTACTCAGCAGTGGCCACAGGACTGGAAAAGGTCAGTTTTCATTCCAATTCCAAAGAAAGGCAATGCCAAAGAATGCTCAAACTACCGCACAATTGCACTCATCTCACACGCTAGTAAAGTAATGCTCAAAATTCTCCAAGCCAGGCTTCAGCAATATGTGAACCGTGAACTCCCTGATGTTCAAGCTGGTTTTAATTGATAATGTGATCTAACATATCTCAGATAAGAAATCAAAAAGAAATGTCTAAATTGACTTTAGACATTCTAATAGCATATGACAGAAATTATTAATACTAATTCATTATATTCTTGAACTATTAACTTTTTAACTTAGTATTTAAAAATTCATTGTATGCTTGAACTATAGAAACTCTACAAAACCAAGGCCGAATAATTTTCCTAGGTGGGGTTATCTCCTCTCATTTAATCAATGTAAAGGACAATCTTGATGTATAAAGAAAAATTTTCATCTATACTAGAAAATGACCTGGAGTTCAGTGATATGTCATACCTCCGAGCCACTGAGAGTTCCTAAAGGGCCTTCACAGTCCCATGTGGTCATTCGGAAAACGTCCCTTTTTCAGCAGATTAGTTATTTTAATCCATTTCTTATTCTCCCCTTTTCTGCCCCAGCTAACCTTGGTGGCTCAGGTGGTCAAGAAGCTGCCTACAATGTGGGAGACCCAGGTTTAATCCCTGGGTTGGGAAGATGCCCTGGAGAAGGAAATGGCAACCTACTCCAGTATTCTTCTATGGAAAATCCCATGGACACAGGAGCCTGGTGAGCTACAGTCCATGGGGTAACAAAAGAGTCAGACACGATTAGTGACTAACAACCTAATAATAGCTTCTTCCAGGATTTCAGTGATTGCCTTAAGTGAGAAACTTCAACCACGGCCCTGAAGAGGATCCTGTGTGCCTCCTAATAAAGTTGACTTTCTGGTTAACTGAAAACTGTGAGCTTAGTGAGTCCAAGGTTTGGCATCAGACCGAGACTTCAGCGAATACAGGCAGTGGCCCAGCTTCCCCTGGTGCATGACCCAACCCCTCTGTGACTGCATGAGCACAGGTGGCCTTCTGATTCATTCCATAAAAAGTTCTTTAAGTGGTGCCCTTAGAATAGCATTCAGAATCACAAAGGAAATAAAAGAAGGCACATTACTGCACTTGATGTCATAAGAGAAGATTTTTCAAGAAATGTATGTGCTGCCGCTGCTGCTAAGTCACTTCAGTCGTGTCCAACTCTGTGCGACCCCATAGACAGCAGCCAACCAGGCTCCTCCGTCTCTGAGATTCTCCAGGCAAGAACACTGGAGTGGGTTGCCATTTCCTTCTCCAGTGCATGAAAGTGAAATGTATGTGAGTTGTACAGAATTTGAGCTTCCTTAGTAAGATTGTTTTTCTCCTTTCATATAGTGGCCAGTATTGCAGAATGATACTTCTTTAAGATACACAGAAGAATAATCCAGAATCTGTGATATTTCCAATATTGAGAAGTTGAACTACTCAAATGCCCATTATTCACTGGCAACAAAAAGAAAAGGCCATCTAGTATATCAAGTATCAAACTCCTGTAACGGGGGTTCTCCTGTGGAGAGACTTTACCACTGATGTGTCAACCTGTGAAAGGAAAGACAGAAAACTCTGGAGCTATTCCCACCGAAAATATCAAATCCCAGTAATATCCTCCTTCATTTTCTGATGGTCCCATATTTTCATTCCTGGAAAGTTCTCTATGAGTTTTAATCTGCTGATGAGCCTCTCCTCCACTCCTAACCACAGTCATTTGATGACACATTCCATTCATTCAAAGGTCTGAGGTTCCTACTATGCCCATCCCTGGCTGCTGAGCTAGAGATGGTAACTTTCCACTCCTTGGAATGGTACCTTCCTTGGAGGGTACCCAGGTATCACTACTCTCCCAAAGATGCAATTGTTCCAATTGTTCTGCTGCCTTGCACAACTTATCAGAAATTTCTCTCTTCCCTCCATGCATAACACTGAGGGCCAGTATATCTTACAACCTGGGCATAAATCACCTCATTGCAGAAAGTTGACACCTGGAATGAAGTGTCACAGATAGATACTGGATTTCTAGGGCTACTAATTCCCCCTAATTGGCAAGAATTCCATTAGGGTGATGGGAGGAGTTATTTTCGGCTACTTAAACAGATCTGATTCCCATGGAGACAGTGTGAATAGTGTGAGGGAGCATAGGGGCAGACAGCTCTGAGAACAATCTCCAGTGGGTGAAGTTGTCTTAGCCTCTGACTAATTCTAACATTTCTCTCTTTCTCTGCTGATCAAATACCTCCCTGGTGCATATAAAGTCTGAATTTGCCCCTAAGCTTTGAGGTCCCATGAGCCAACCTGTCCAGACTGACCCTACACACACACACATCATTAATGCATGAATTAATTCCAAAAATGTCTGTAAACAACTACTGTGGGCAAGGCTTGTCTAGAACATCTCTGAAATTCTCCTTCCACAAAGTTTACCCTTCACCATGATCAACTGCCCCACCCTTCACTTTCCACAGTTTTCTTGTATTTTCACTCTTGTGAAAAAAATCAGACTCAGCCTCTCACAGTTCAGCATGAAGTAAAGCCAGTATCATCCACTTGGTAAGTAAATGAAAACTTGTAACTGAATGCTTTGATGCAGAACTGAATGGAAAGATCTTATCAGGGTTTAAAGAAACTGACTACATCTGTGTGAGCTGTTGTCTAGCCTCTTGAGAAATCTGTATGCAGGTCAGGAAGCAACAGTTAGAACTGGACATGGAACAACAGACTGGTTCCAAATAGGAAAAGAAGTATGTCAAGGCTGTATATTGTCACCCTGCTTATTTAACGTATATGCAGAGTACCTCATGAGAAACGCTGGACTAGAAGAAAACCAAGCTGGAATCAAGATTGCAGGGAGAAATATCAATAACCTCAGATATGCAGATGACACCACCCTTATGGCAGAAAAGTGAAAAGGAACTAAAAAGCCTCTTGATGAAAATGAAAGAGGAGAGCAAAAAAGTTGGCTTAAAGCTCAACATTCAGAAAACGAAGATCATGGCATCTGGTCCCATCACTTCATGGGAAATAGATGGGGAAACAGTGGAAACAGTGTCAGACTTTGTTTTTTGGGGCNCTGTCTCTTATACACATCTAGATGTGTATAAGAGACAGCTTCATGGGAAATAGATGGGGAAACAGTGGAAACAGTGTCAGACTTTATTTTTTTGGGCTCCAAAATCACTGCAGATGGTGACTGCAGCCATGAAATTAGAAGACGCTTACTCCTTGGAAGAAAAGTTATGACCAACCTGGATAGTATATTCAAAAGCAGAGACATTACTTTGCCGACTAAGGTCCGCCTAGTCAAGGCTATGGTTTTTCCAGTGGTCATGTATGGATGTGAGAGTTGAACTGTGAAGAAGGCTGAGTACCGAAGAATTGATGCTTCTGAACTGTGGTGGTGGAGAAGACTCTTGAGAGTCCCTTGGACTGCAAGGAGATCCAACCAGTCCATTCTGAAGGAGAACAGCCCTGGGATTTCTTTGGAAGAAATGATGCTAAAGCTGAAACTCCAGTACTTTGGCCACCTCATGCGAGGAGTTGACTCATTGGAAAAGACTGTGATGCTGGGAGGGATTGGGGGCAGGAGGAGCAGGGAACGACAGAGGATGAGATGGCTGGATGGCATCACTGACTCGATGGCTGTGAGTCTGGGTGAACTCCGGGAGTTGGTGATGGACAGGGAGGCCTGGCGTGCTGCGATTCATGGGGTTGCAAAGAGTCGGACACAACTGAGCAACTGAACTGAACTGAGGATGGGGAAGTTAGGTCGCCTCCTTTCTCTGTGATACCCTCTAAATCACATGATGCAGCAGTTGATGTCTTCATGCACAGTAAATATGGATGCAAGAGAAGAGAGAAAAGATTTCTCCAGAAATGCCACACTGACTAAATACAAGAGATTCCAGACATATTCTTACCTCCTGTGAGGCCCTGAGTCTGCCATGGACACTGTGGTCAGGTCTCCCTGTGAATAAAGGTGGAATGATGAACACAATTTTCAGGATAGGTTGAAAATATCCAAATAATTGAGGTACTTTAAAATAGTTAAGCTTTGCAAAAAAAAGAGAAAAGAAAAGAAAAAAACTAAGTCCAATTCATTATTTTAATTTGCTTTAATAGGTTTCATGAGAAAGTTTTGCTTTCAACAATATTTACATATTTATCCATGCAGAATCCTCAAAAGTAAATTCTTCAGTTGCAAATGCTTCATTAATACTGGATCCAGGTTCTACAGACACACAAAGGTAAGCATTGCACTGTTTGTCCAGACCCGCAGGTACCACTCACTAACTTAAGACGGGCTTAAGCTCATAGCTTTGTTAATGTGATCAGAATTTAAGCTTCTCCTGATTATTCAGTTTATGGTCATAGATTGCTGTCAAGGACAGAGTGACCAAAAACAGGTGCTCTGGGGAAAAAAGCAATTTTAACATTTTTGTGAACTCAGAAAGTTACCTTGAGTTAGATGGCAGAGTGCTAAACAAAAGAAGAAAATTGGTCAGTCAGCCTAAAATGACCAAGACAGGCCGGAATCTTCATATTATGAGACATGCCCTAGTACACAGAACTATGAATTAGGATTCAAAATTATCCAGAGTAGAGCATCCCTTCCCAAATGTACTGCTCACCATCCTGGTCCTCATGAACAACTAAGTGAGACTAAGGGCAAGAGGATGAAAGTTATGGTTAAGAAAAAACTGTAGTAACATTTCACCCAACCCTCAAAGAGCAGTAAAGGAATAATGCACCCATATCATGGCACCCCACCCCAGTACTCTTGCCTGGAAAATCCAATGGATGGAGTAGCCTGGTGGGCTGCAGTCCATGGGGTCGCTAACAGTCGGACAGACTGAGCGACTTCACTTTCACTTTTCTCTTTCATGCATTGGAGAAGGAAATGGCAACCCACTCCAGTATTCTTGCCTGGAGAATCCCAGGGATGGGGGAGCCTGGTGGGCTGCCGTCTATGGGGTCACACAGAGTCGGACACGACTGAAGTGACTTAGCAGCAGCGGCATCAACACTGGAAGGAGCTTCTTCCATTATTGCAAAAGGTCTGTGCCCTCTAAAGAGTGATATATCATCAGGAATTTTGCAGTGACATGAGATAACATGACCCATGCTGATAACAGCATCCTTGAAATTCAGTAGCAGGACTTCTGCCAGGCAATAGTGCTATTTAGACATTTGGAAAAAAGGGAAGGAAATTATGCTTGGAGGTGTGGGAGTCTTGTCGGAGACACCCATGAAATACCATACAGAAGTTTCTAGACTCATACAAAAGGCATAACTGAAGCTAACACAGAACGGAAATGAAGTATAAGAACGGGTGGCTTATGATTGCTGTTATTATGATGGGATCCATGTTTACAAGGGGTTCACAGTCTGGAGGGGAAAACTGAGGTGTGCGTTAAACATCAAATGAGAAAAGAAGCAAATTTCAGGCTCTGACATAACACAGGGAGCCTAGCATTTGAACAGAGAGCAGTAGGGAGCAATCAAGACAGGGCACAAGAGAAAAGCTCAGGCTGGAAGGGCCATGAGAATGTAGATCAACTAAATTAAGAAGGAGGACAGCTGAAGTAGAGAAAAGTAGTATAAGCATAGACAGAGGAAAATACAAACCAATCTGACATCAAAAGTAACTTAAAACTTTGAAAAGTTAAGGAAAAACAAAGATGAACTCCAACTGTAAGAGTAGGAAAACAGTCTAAGATGCTATGCACTAAAATTAGATCTAACTTAGCCAAAATAATTGAATTTATTTCCTGGTTCTTATACTGTTTCTCAACATGGTATTATAAAATCTTCATGAATATCCATTTCATCATGAATAAATGGACATGAGTAACTGCCAAAATAAATGACAAAATCACAGTAAGAATAAATTGAAAGTGATTAAGTATAGACCCTATACATAAAAATCTCATTAAAAATTAATATCCTATTAAATTTAAAAGCTACTAGATGACCATGAGCAAAGAAATAATGATTGGGGAACAAGGAGCTGAGAGAAGATTTAGAACAACTGCTGCAGATAATGGTTTTCAAAACTAAATGATTGTAAGGATTTCTAAACTAAGAAGAATTCAACTGAAATGAAATACTATATATGAGTAGATGAGCCAGATACAATCATTTTTTCAGTTAAAACCCTATGGAAAAAGAGTAGGATTCTCTGAAGTATGTGAAGACTATGACACAAAAACAAATATAAAAAATCAGCATGCACACAGAGACACACAGTGAGGACAAGTTTAAGATGTTATAACACAGTATTCGGGGAGACCAAGGAGGGATGGTGAGGAAAAGTGATGATGACATAAAGGAAAGGCACAATTACAAGTGATCTCATTTCTCTTTCTATTGTCCTTCAAGGAAACAGCCTCCACAAATGGCCTTGAGGAACCACAGCACCATCACCGAGTTCATCCTCACTGGGCTGTCAGACGACCCCCACATCCAGGCTCTGCTCTTTGTGCTCTTCCTGCTGATTTACCTCCTGACCGTGATGGGGAACCTGACGATGCTGCTGCTGATCTGGGCTGACTCCCACCTCCACACGCCCATGTACTTCTTCTTGAGTAATCTATCATTCGTGGACCTCTGCTTCTCCTCTGTCACTGTGCNTCCTCACTGGGCTGTCAGACGACCCCCACATCCAGGCTCTGCTCTTTGTGCTCTTCCTGCTGATCTACCTCCTGACCGTGATGGGGAACCTGACGATGCTGCTGCTGATCTGGGCTGACTCCCACCTCCACACGCCCATGTACTTCTTCTTGAGTAATCTATCATTCCTAGACCTCTGCTTCTCCTCTGTCACTGTGCCCAAGCTCCTGAAGGACCTCCTGTCTGAGAAGAAGACCATCTCCATAGAGGGCTGTCTGACTCAGGTCTTCTTTGTGTTTATCACTGCAGGGACTGAAGCTTTCCTTCTCTCAATGATGGCCTATGACCGCTATGCCGCCATCTGCCACCCACTGCTCTATGGCCAGCTGATGAGCACCCAGCTCTGTGTAAAGCTTATTCTGGCCTCATGGGGCCTGGCCTCTCTCAATTCAGTTGTCATTGTGCTTTTGGCTGTTAACCTGGACTTCTGTGAGGCACAAACCATCCACCACTATACCTGTGAGCTGCCCTCCCTCTTCCCTCTGTCTTGCTCTGATATCTCCATCAATATCGACATCCTGATCTGCTCCATCTTACTACATGGTCTTGGAACCTTCCTCCCAGTCTTCTTCTCTTATGCCCGCATTGTCTCCACCATCCTGAGCATCAGCTCCACCACAGGCAGAAGCAAGGCCTTCTCCACCTGCTCCTCCCACCTCATCGCAGTGATCCTGTTCTTTGGCTCAGGTTTGATTCGCTATCTCATGCCCACTTCCGGATCCTCCCTAGATTTGCTCTCATCCTTGCAGTACAGTGCAGTCACACCCATGCTGAACCCCCTCATCTACAGCCTAAAGAACATGGAGGTGAAGGCAGCTGTGAAAAGGACATTGGGGAAATACCTGCAATATTTTAAGTAGTGAACAAGAACATAGAATAAAAGGAAATGAGTTTGTGTTGCCAAGTGCTTGAACTTAAGGTAGAATTCTAAACCACTAACTGTAAGGGAGCCCTCTACCACCCTCTCCTCTCCCTGGCTATACTGAGAATGAAAAATAAAATACAAGAAAATTTATCTAGTTTTCATCTGTTTTTCTTTCTACCCTCTGGTCTGTTTTTCCTTCTGCCCTCTCACACAACCACCATCACTTTCTTTCTAGAATTCAGTTAGATGTTGTATCTTCTGAATTTATCATTTATGTATTTTATCTTGACACTTTGGTTTTTGTCTTATTGATCAACTGGTTAAGGATTTTATTCAATTTATTGTCCTCTATGGTATTTAACTATTTTTATTTTTATTTTCTTTTTATAATTTTGGACATCTTGAATATATACTTATGAATTTAAACCATAAGAACAAAGCATGTTGACAGCTCCCATGAAAGATTATAGATTTATTTTACTTTAACAGTCTCCATCTTCTCTCTGCCACTTTAATTCACTCCCTTCCTGCTTTTTTCCCTACTTTCTGGGATTATTGTTTCTGGGTATCGTTCATGAATTATTGCTTTACAATATGTGACTTTTTTTGAGGGAGGGGCTTCTCCAATGGCTTAGTGGTAAAGAATCCACCTGCAATGCAGGAGACCCAAGAGACATGAGATCAGTCCCTGGGTTAGGAAGACCCCCCAAAGAAGGAAATAACAACCCAATCCAGGATTCTTGCCTGGGAAATCCCATGAACAGAGAGCCTGATGGGCTACAGTCCATGGGGATGCAGAAGAGTTGGACATGATCAAGTGACTAAGCATGAGATGTGACTTTTTAATCAATTATATTATGGAGTTTAGTCGTAATTTCTATAGTTCTTTGATCTCATTCTAATTTTAAAATTATTTAGTACTGACAAGTATTCCTTTTACAGAACATTTTTCCAGTTTTACTTCCCTTTTCATTAGAACACAATGGTTAGGTGCATTGCCTTAAGATCCCAGTTGCCTATATTCATACCCTTGCTCTGCCCATGTAAGCTTTATGACTACAGTAAATTACTTAACTTTTCTGTGTCAATTTCCTATAAATAATATAGCAAAAATATCTAAATTATAAAGACACTGTGGATATTAAATGAAATGAACATATAGAGCATTAGAGCACTAATACCCAATATCTGAGTGTTACCCATCATTATGTATAAGTTCTTTCTTTCATTCTGCTTTTATTTGGTTGTAATGTGCACTCATCTAGATTTTCTTAAAGAAACGGACATTATTATATCTAAACACTGCATGTCTGTGAATCTATTTATTTTGGAAGGTAGCTATGGTCACCACTATACCACCAACACTGCACAATCTCTTTATTTTCACCCTACATATAAATGAAAACTCCTAATTGTAGAATTTGGGAGTTCTCATCATTTTACATCTGTATAGATGGTATATTATTACCTGGTATTTAATGTTCTTTAGAGTGTAAGGACAGCAAGAGATTTTTGTCACAAACAACAGACAGAAAACAAAGTAACACAAAGACAGCATAAAAATGATGTTTAAAAAATTAAAAAATTACAACATGCAAAAATCCTTAACAAACTTCTAGCAAACAGAATCCAACAACATATTAAAAAGATCATACATCATGACCAAGTGGGCTTTATCCCAGGGATGCAAGGATTCTTCAATATTCCCAAATCAATCAATGTAATACACCACATTAACAAATTGAAAAATAAAAGCCATATGATTATCTCAATAGATGCAGAGAAAGCCTTTGACAAAATTCAACATCCATTTATGATAAAAACCTTCCAGAAAGCAGGAATAGAGGAACATACCTCAACATAATAAAAGCTATGTATGACAAACCCACAGCAAACATTCTCCTCAATGGTGAAAAACTGAAAGCATTTCCCCTAAAGTCAGGAACAAGACAAGGGTGCCCACTTTCACCACTACTATTCAACATAGTTCTGGAAGTTTTGGCCACAGCAATCAGAGCAGAAAAAGAAATAAAAGGAATCCAAATTGGAAAAGAAGAAGTAAAACTCTCACTGTTTGCAGATGACATGATCCTCTACATAGAAAACCCTAAAGACTCCACCAGAAAATTACTAGAGCTAATCAATGAATATAGTAAAGTTGCAGGATATAAAATCAACACACAGAAATCCCTTGCATTCCTATACACTAATAATGAGAAAGTAGAAAACGAAATTAAGGAAACAATTCCATTCACCATTGCAACGAAAAGAATAAAATACTTAGGAATATATCTACCTAAAGAAACTAAAGACTTATATATAGAAAACTATAAAACACTGATGAAAGAAATCAAAGAGGACACTAATAGATGGAGAAATATACCATGTTCATGGATTGGAAGAATCAATATAGTGAAAATGAATATATTACCCAAAGCAATCTACAGATTCAATGCAATCCCTATCAAGCTACCAGCGGTATTTTTCACAGAACTAGAACAAATAATTTCAAGATTTGTATGGAAATACAAAAAACCTCGAATAGCCAAAGCAATTTTGAGAAAGAAGAATGGAACTGGAGGAATCAACTTACCTGACTTCAGGCTCTACTACAAAGCCACAGTCATCAAGACAGTGTGGTACTGGCACAAAGACAGAAATATAGATCAATGGAACAAAATAGAAAGCCCAGAGATAAATCCACACACATATGGACACCTTATCTTTGACAAAGGAGGCAAGAATATACAATGGAGTAAAGACAATCTCTTTAACAAGTGGTGCTGGGAAAACTGGTCAACCACTTGTAAAAGAATGAAACTAGATCACTTTCTAACACCACACACAAAAATAAACTCAAAATGGATTAAAGATCTAAATGTAAGACCAGAAACTATAAAACTCCTAGAGGAGAACATAGGCAAAACACTCTCCGACATAAATCACAGCAGGATCCTCAATGATCCGCCTCCCAGAATACTGGAAATAAAAGCAAATATAAACAAATGGGATCTAATTAAAATTAAAAGCTTCTGCACAACAAAGGAAACTATAAGCAAGGTGAAAAGACAACCCTCTGAATGGGAGAAAATAATAGCAAATGAAGCAACTGACAAACAACTAATCTCAAAAATATACAAGCAACTTATACAGCTCAATTCCAGAAAAATAAACGACCCAATCAAAAAATGGGCCAAAGAACTAAATAGACATTTCTCCAAAGAAGACATACGGATGGCTAACAAACACATGAAAAGATGCTCAACGTCACTCATTATCAGAGAAATGCAAATCAAGACCACAATGAGATACCACTTCACACCAGTCAGAATGGCTGCGATCCAAAAGTCTGCAAGCAATAAATGCTGGAGAGGGTGTGGAGAAAAGGGAACCCTCTTACACTGTTGGTGGGAATGCAAACTAGTACAGCCACTATGGAGAACAGTGTGGAGATTCCTTAAGAAATTGCAAATAGAACTGCCTTATGACCCAGCAATCCCACTGCTGGGCATACACACCGAGGAAACCAGAATAGAAAGAGACACATGTACCCCAATGTTCATCGCAGCACTGTTTATAATAGCCAGGACATGGAAACAACCTAGATGTCCATCAGCAGATGAATGGATAAGAAAGCTGTGGTACATATACACAATGCAGTATTACTCAGCCATTAAAAAGAATACATTTGAATCAGTTCTAATGAGGTGGATGAAACTGGAGCCTGTTATACAGAGTGAAGTAAGCCAGAAAGAAAAACACCAGTATAGTATACTAATGCATATATATGGAATTTAGAAAGATGGTAATGATAACCCTGTATGTAAGACAGCAAAAGAGACACAGATGTATAGAACAGTCTTTTGGACTCTGTAGGAGAGGGCAAGGGTGGGATGATTTGGGAGAATGGCACTGAAACATGTATATTATCATATGTGAAACGAATTGCCAGTCCAGGTTCGATGCATGATACAGGATGCTCAGGGCTGGTGCGCTGGAATGACCCACAGGGATGGGAAGGGGAGGGAGGTGGGAGGGGGGTTCAGGATGGGGAACACATGTATACCCATGGCGGATTCATGTCAGTGTATGGCAAAACCAATAAAATATTATAAAGTAAATAGCCTCCAATTAAAATAAATAAACTTATATTAAAAATAAATAAATAAAAATTACAACATCATAGAAAATTTCAAGACGCATATAAAAATAACAGAAATATAAACTCACCAAATAAAAGGAAAAGACTCTGGTGAAAGAAATTGAAGAAGACACAAATAAATGAAATGATGACTGGATAGGAAGAATTAATATTGAAAATACCTAGACTACCTAAAGTTGTCTACAGTTTCAATGGAATCTCTAGCAACATTTTCAATGGCATTTTTCACTAAACAGATAATACTAAAATTTGTATGGAACCAGAAAAGATCTCAAATAGCCAAAGCAATCCTGAAAAAGAAACACAGAACTGCAGATATCACACTTCTTGACTCCAGACTTTAGTGAAAAGCTACAGTAATCAAAACATTATGGTACTGGCATCAAGCCCCAGCTTGCTGCTTCCCAGGTAGTGTTAGTGGTAAAGAACCCATCTGCTAATACAGGAGACAGAAAAGACACGGACTCAATCCCTGGGTTGGGAAAATCCCCTAGAGGAGGAAATGGCAACCCCACTATTCCTGCCTAGGAAATCCCATGGACAGAGGAACCCGGTGGGCCACGGTTCCTGGGATCCCAAAGAGTCAGACATGACTGAGAGGCTGACTAACACACTGGAATAAAAACTGACACATAGGTCAATGGGACAGAATCAAAAAATAATCCCTCACAGGTATGATTAACTAATATTTGACAAGGGAGCCAAGAATACCCATTGGAGAAAGGACAGTCTCTTCCATTAATGATACTGGGGGAAAAGGGTATTCACATGCAGAAGAATAAACTTGGATGATTATCTCATAATAATAAATTAGTTGCTCAGTCGTGTCTGACTCTTTGAAACCCCATGGACTATAGCCCACCAGGCTCCTCTGTCCATGGAATTCTCCAGGCAAGAATACTGGAGTGGGTAGCCATTCCCCTCTAGAGAAGATCCTCCTGACGCAGGGATTGAACCCAGGTCTCCTACGTTGCAGTAGGATACCATCTGAGCCACCAGGGAAGCCACCACGGAAGGTATTTGAACACCAAATATAAAAATCAACTCAAAATGGATATAGAGAATTATATACATACAACGGAATATTATTCAGCCAAAAAAAAAAAAGAAATCCTGCCATTTATAACAACATGGATGGACCTTGAGGGCTTATGCTAAGTGAAAGAAGTTAGAAAGGGAGAGACAAACACTGTTATGATCTCATTTCTGTGTGGATTCTAAAGACATCAAACTCACAGAAACAGTTTAGAGTGGTGGTTGCTGGGGTTAAGGGGTACGTAGATGGGGGTATGTTGGGCACAGGGTACAAACTTCCAGTTATAACATGAATAAGTTCTGAGTTTCTAGGGTAGAGCATAGTGACTACAGTTAACAATACTTTATTGTATACTTGAAAGTAACTGTGAGAGTAGAGCTTTAATGGTCTCATTATAACAACATCAAGAACAAAATGGTGATTATGTGTGGTAGAGGATATGATAACTAACTTTATTGTGGTCAAACATTCTGCAATATACACATGCATCAAATCATCATACTATATACCTTAAACTTACACAATGTTATATGTCAATTATATTTCAATAAAGCTGAGGAAAGTTCAGAACAAATTAAATACTTAAATGTAAGGCATGAAACCATAAAACTAATAGAAGAAAACATACAGAATACACTTCTTGGCTTTGACCTGGGCAAAGATTTTTTGATATGACACCAAAAGTACAGGCAACAAAAGCAGTAACAGGAATAACTGGGACAGCATCAAACTAAAAAGCTTCTGCAAAGTAAAGGAAACAGCCAATGAAATGAAAAGGCAACCTATAGAATAACAGAAAATATTTGCAAACCACATGCCTGATAAGGGTTAATATCTGAAATATATAATAAATTCACACAACTCAATAGCTACATAGATACCTACACAGATTCATACATACATACCTGATTTTAAAATGGGCAAAAGATCTGTGTAGACATTCCTCCAAAGACATATAAATAGCCAACATATACATGAAACCCCACGAACCTCAATGTATATTCTGTTCTTGAATTTTATATAAATGGAATGATTATAATCCTAAAATTAAAATACTGGATGTATTCAAGACTCGAGGCAGTGGAGCAATCAGACTCACATATATTGGTAGTGGAATTGTAAATGAGTTCAATCACTTCAGAAAAATATTGGGCAGTATCTGCTAACTGTCTATTCTAAGATTCATTAATTATATTTTTAGGTAAATATGAAGAGAAATGAGTAAACATATCCAGAAAAGACATTAATAGAATAGTCATAACAGTTTATTATTGCAGCCAAAATCTATAATAAACCTAAATGTCCATCACCTGGAGAACAGATAAATAAATTCATACATATATTTATACAATGAAACATAATACAGCAAAATTTTAAAACTGCAAACAGTAAGTGAATAAATCTCACAGACACTATGTAACAGAAGCCAGATATAATGGGTACTTATTTATGAGTTTATTTATATGAGGTTAAAAACAGTGAATTGATCATGTTTCTATTTTCTAAATTTCTTTTCCTCAGCTTTACTGAGATATAATTGACATATAATTTTGTATAAGTTAAATGTGTATAATGTGCTGATTTGATACACTTACATGTTGCAAAATGTTTACCATCTCCATCAATTCACATCCTTACCATTCATTTTTTGAGGTCAGAGTATTTGAGATACATTTTCTTAGCAACCAAGTATAAAATATAGTATTAATAACTGTAATCACCATTCTGTCTTTTAGATTCCCAAAACTTACTCATCTTATAATTGGACATTACATTTTATTTTTCCTGATACTTTGACTTCTTCAAATCTTGCTGACCCTGGAGAGATTGTCCACCCAGGGCTAGCTAGGTCCTAGGGACAACAAACAACTCATCTGATGAACACATTTTTCAGATGTAATCTAATTAATCAAGAACCCACACCCTCAATTGCCTCCTTTATTTAGCAATCCCACTGCAGGCCACTATCCACACGCTATAATCACCTCAGGGCCAGGTACCAGACAACAAGAGACAGCCCCTTAAACCCAGATTCCACGGAAATTATTCAAATTATTCTATCCTAAACTTGCTTACACTGCCTTGTTCATCTCTTCCTACAAAAACACAATAAAGCATGTTGCCCACATTTTCCTCTCACTCTCTCTGCCTCCTGACCAGTCCAAGGCCTCCCCGTGTGGTCCTATAAGTAATAAATTATCTTTTCAATAAAAAATTGTCTCCTATCTGTTGGCTTTACCATACCTGACTAATAATAAAACTTACATTTTAAAATGTCAAGAAAAGTAATAATTTCATAAATTCATTCACGATGAAATCAGAACAGCAGTTTCCTTTAGAGAATGGATTGACCAGGAAGTATCAAGAGGAATCTTTTCAGGCAGATGAAAGGTTTTGGACTTGGTCTCTGTAGTGGTTACAAAGTGTACACTTATCAAAATTCACCAAGCTGTCCCTTTAAAATGGTTGCACTTAATCACTTTACATATGTATTTTAAACTGAAATCAATGGGAAAGCTAAACAACCAAAAACATTTGTTTCATGAATATTCTCATACTTCTTACAGGTACATATTGCCCATGTCCTGCAAATACTTTAGTGAATAATTCCCTTCCTTTCATATCAAGGCAGTATTTCCCCCACTTCAGTCCTGATGGGAATTAACCCCAGCTATATATAAGTCTCAAGGATCTTCCCTGTAGCTCAGATGGTAAAGAATCTGCCTGCAATGCAGGAGATCTGAGTTCGATCCCTAGGTCGGGAAGATCCTCTGGAGAAGGGAATGGCAGTTCACTCCAGCATTCTTGTCTGGAGAATCCCGTGGACAGAGGAGCCTGGCAGGCTACAGTCCATGGGGCTGCAAAGAGTTGGACATGACAGAGCAACCAGCCATTTATAAGTCTCAAAGCCATGGGGAGGTGGCAGAGGACAAGTAACATCTTCCAAGGCATCTACCCAAAGCAAAGCTTTGCTTGGTCTCTGCATTAGCAATGGGTCTCCAAAGAAACAGAGCCAATAGGAGAGACAGATATAGACATGGTGAATTCTAAGGCACACACTTGTGTGACCTGACAAATCTGAAATTTGTAGAGCAAGGTGGCGTATTCGATTCAGGTAAGGCTTCATGTTGTAATTTCGAGGCCAAAATCCACAGGGCAAGCCAGCAGGCTGGAATTTCAGACAGGGTTTCTATGTTCCAGTCCTGAGGAGAACTCCTTCCTCTTTGGGAAACCTCAGTCTTTGCTCTTACAGCCTTCAGTTTTTTGAGGCCTGTCCACACTATGGAGGGGAATCTGCTTCAGTCAAAGTCAACAGTTTAAATGTTATATCTAAAAAATACTTTCACAGGAGCACCTAGACTGATGTTTGATTAAACAGCTGGGATCCACATACTAGTGAAATTGACACAAAACTATTACAGCCTCTGAGCAAAGAGAAACTGGTTTTTTTTCTAGCAAGGATTAGCAAGTTAATTCTGTGGTCCCCTTCAGGGATTCAGTGTCTCAAGCATATCTGTCCAGGTATCCTTATCCCACATGTTGTGGTCCTAGTCTTTTCTTCGTGGGACCCTGAATTTAACATAGGAGTTACATGAACTCAGCCTTCTTCGTAATTCAGTTTCTGTCATACTCATAACCTGGGCCTAGTTTTTGGCACAACTTACCTACTTGGTGAAGGAAATATGTCCTTTAATAAAGCCATTAATAAATAATAATAATAATAATGCCATAAAGACTCTGGCCTTGGGATGGTATGTGCCTAACACAAGTCTCATTTTATTTCTTTAATATACCAATGATGTCACAACAGCAAAGTACCTGCACACTTTCTGTACTTGACACTGTGCCCTTATACTTCAATTTGCATATGCCAGTGCATTCCCTTATACAAGTTTCTCTTCGCATTCACCACAGGTTAGATATGTTTGGTCACATGGATCACAGCTTTGTGCAACTGAATGAAACTATGAGCCATGCCATGTAGGGCCACCCAAGACGGACAGGTCACTCTCAGATGGAGAGTTCTAGTAAAACGTGGTCCACTGGAGAAGGGAATGGCAAACCACTTCAGCACTCTTGCCTTGAGAATCCCATGAGCAAATGAAAAGGCAGAAAGATATGACACTGAAAGATGAACCCTCCAGGTCAGTAGGTGTCCAATATGCTACTGGAGAAGAGCAGAGAAATAGCAGCAGAAGGAATGAAGAGGCTTAACCGAAGTGGAAACGACCCCCAGTTGTAGGTATGTCTGGAGGTAAAGTAAACTCCAATGATGTAAAGAACAATACTGCACAGGAATCTGGAATGCTAGGTCCGTGAATCAAGGAGAATTGGAAGTGGTCAAACAGGAGATGACAAGAGTGAACACTGACATCTTAGGAGTCAGTGACCTAAACTGGACAAGGGCTCCCTGCCAGCTCGGATGGCACAGACTCCGCCTGCAGTGCAGGAGGCCCCAGTTCTATTCCTGGGTTGGGAAGACCCCCTGGAAAAAACAGGCTACCCACTCTAGAATTTGGGGGGTGCCCCTGTGGCTCAGTCAGTACATAATCCACCTGCAACGTGGGAGACCTGGATTTGACCCCTGGGTTGGGAAAATCCCCTGGAGGAGGGCATGGAGACCCACTCCACTATTGTTGCTTGGAGAATTCCCAAGGACAGAAAAGCCTTGTGGGTCACAACCGAGCAACTAAGCACATCACACAAAATGGACAGGAATGGGAGAATTTAATTCAAATGACCTTTATATCTACTACTGTGGGCAAGAATCCCTTAGAAGAAATGGAGTAGACCTCACAGTAAACAAAACAGCCCAAAAGGAAGTTCTTGAGTACAATCTCAAAAACGACAGAATGATTTCAGCTCTTTTTGGAGGCAAACCATTCGATATCACAGCGATCCAAGTTTATACAAAACACCAACACCAAAGAAGATAAAGTTGAATGGTTCTATGAAGATCTATAAGACATTCTAGAAATAAAACAAAAAAGATGTCCTTTACATCATAGGCGACTGGCAAGCAAAAGTAGGAAGTCAGGATATGCCTGGGGTAATAGGCAACTTTGGCCTTGCAGTACAAACTGAAGGAGGGCAAAGGCTAAGAGAATCTTCCCTAGAGAACGCACTGGTCATAGCTTATACCCTCTTCCAACAGCACAAGAGATGACTCTACACACAGCATCAACAGAAGGTCAATACAAAAGTCAGATTGATTATATTCTTTACAACCAAAGACGGGGAAACTCTATGGAGTCAGCAAAAACAAGACTGGAGGCTGACCGTGACTCACACCACGAACGCCTTACTGCAAAATTCAGACCTAAATTCAAGAAAGTAGGGAAATCCACTAGGCTAGTCAGGTATGAACTAAATCAAATCTCTTATTATTATACAGTGGAAGTCAAAAATAGATTCAAGGAATTATATCTAATAGAGTGCCTAAAGAACTATGGACCGGAGAAGGCAATGGCGCCCCACTCCAGTACTTTTGCCTGCAAAATCCCATGGACGGAGGAGCCTGGTGGGCTGCAGTCCATGGGGTCGCTAAGAGTCAGACACGACTGGGCGACTTCACTATCACTTTTCACTTTCATGCATTGGAGAAGGAAATGGCAACCCACTCCAGTGTTCTTGCCTGGAGAATCCCAGGGGCAGCGGAGCCTGGTGGGCTGCCGTCTACAGGGTCACACAGAGTTGGACACGACTGAAGCGACTCAGCAGCAGCAGCAGCAGCAAAGAACTATGGACAGAGGCTCATAACTCTGTACAGGAGGCAGTTACCAAAACTATCCCCAAGAAAAAGAAACGCAACAAGACAAAATGGCTGTCTGAGGAGGCCGTACAAATAGCAGAGAAAAGGACAGAAGCAAGAGGCAAAGAAGAAAAGGAAGGATATATCCATCTGTATGCAGAGTTCCAAAGAAGAGCAAGGAGAGAATAAGAGAGACTTCCTAAGTGAACAGTGCAAAGAAAAAGAGGGAAATAATAGAATGAGAAAGACTAGAGATTTCTACAAGAAAATCAGAGATACAAAGGGAACATATCATGCAAAGATGGGCACAATAAAGGACACAAATGGTATGGACCTAACAGAAGCAGAAGATGTTAAGAAGAAGTGTCAATAATACACAGAAGAACTATACAAAAATGATCTTATTGACCTGGATAACCACGATGGTGTGATCACTCACTTAGAGCCAGACATTCTGGAGTGTGAAGTCAAGCAGGCCTTAAGAAACATTACTACGAACAAAGTTAGTGGAGGTGATGGAATTCCAGCTGAGTTATTTCAAATCCTGTGAAAGTGCTGCACTCAATATGCCAGCAAAGTTGGAAAACTCAGCAGGGGCCACAGGACTGGAAAAGGTCAGTTTTCATTCCAGTCCCAAAGAAAGGCAATGCCAAAGAATGTTCAAGCTACTACACAGTTGCACTCATTCACGTGCTAGCAAGGTAATGCTCAGAATCCTTCAAGCTAGGCTTCAACAGTAAGTGTACCAAGAACTTCCAGGTGTACAAGTTGGGTTTAGAAAAGGCAGAGGAACTAGTGATCAAACTGCCAACATCCACTGGATCACAGAAAAAGTTCGGGAATTCCAGAAAAGCATCTACTTGTGCTTCACTGACTACATGAAAGCCTTTGACTGTGTGGATCACAACAAACTGTGGAAAATTCTTAAAGAGATGGGAATACCAGATCACCTTACCTGCCTCCTAAAAAACCTGTATACAGGTTAAGAAGCAACAGAACCAGCCATGGAACAACAGACTGGTTCCAAACTGGGAAAGGAGTACATCAAAGCTGTATATTGTCACCCTGCTTACTTAACTTATATGTGGAGTACATCTTGCAAAATACCGGGCTAGATGAAGCACAAGCTGGAATCAAGACTGCCAGGAGAAATACCTATAACCTCAGATATGCAAATGACACCACCGTTATGGCAGAAAGTGAAGAGGAACTAAAGAGACTCTTGATGAAAGTGAAAGAAGAGAGTGAAAAAGCTGGATTAAAACTCAACATTGAAAAAACAAAGATCGGGGCATCCAGTCCCATCACTTCATGGCAAACAGATGGGGAAAAGGTGAAAGCAAAGATAGACTTTATTTTCTTAGGCTCCAAAATCACTGCAGATTGTGACTGCAGCCATGAAATTTAAAGACACTTGCTCCCTGGAAGAAAAGCTATGACCAACCTAGAAAGCATATTTAAAAGCAGAGACATTACTTTGCCAACAAAAGTCTGTCTAGTCAAAGCCATGTTTTTTCCAATAGTCATGTACGCATGAGAGAGTCCCTTGGACTGCAAGGAGATCAAACCTAAAGGAAATCAGTCCTGCTTATTCATTGGGAGGACTGATGCTAAAGCTGGAGCTCCAATACTTTGGCCACCTGATACAAAGAAATGATTGATTAGAAAAGACCCTGATCCTGGGAAAGAGTGAAGGCAGAAGAAGGGGACGACAGAGGACAAGATGGTTGGATAGCGTCATTGACTCAAATGGAGTTTGAGCAAGCTCAGAGACGTGGTGAAGGACAAGGAAGCCTGCTGCAGCCCAGGGGTTGCAAAGAGTAAGACATGAGTGAGCGACTGGACAACAACAATAACAAATCAGTGCAGCTCAGTTCAGTCACTTAGTCTTGTCCAACTCTTTGCGACCGCATGGACCACAGCTCACCAGGCCTCCCTGTCCATCACCAACTCCTGGAGCTTGCTCAGACTCATACCCACTGAGTCGGTGATGCCATCCAACCACCTTGTCCTCTGTCATCCCCTTCTCCTCCTGCCTTCAATCTTTCCCAGCATCGGGGTCTTTTCAAATGAGTCAGCTCTTCGCATCAGGTGGCCAAAGTATTGGAGTTTCAGTGCCAGCATCAGTCCTTCCAATGAATATTTAGGACTGATTTCCTTTAGGATTGACTGGTTGGATCTCCTTGCAGTCCAAGAGACTCTCAAGAGTCTTCTGCAACACCACAGTTCAAAAGCATCAATTCTTTGGTGCTCAGCTTTATTTATAGTCCAACTCTCACATCCATATATGACTACTAGAAAAACCATAGCCTTGTCTACATGGACCTTTGTTGGCAAAGTAATGTCTATGCTTTTTAGTATGCTGTCTAGGTTGGCCTTAGCTTTTCTTTCAAGGAGCAAGCATCTTTTAATATCATGGCTGCAGTCACCATCTGCAGTGATTTTGGAGCCCCCCAA
>SJYX01018305.1:215886-226010 GCA_006410675.1 Oreotragus oreotragus | reverse complement strand
AAGAAGAACTAAGTACCTGGAAAATTACTGTTACTTAATAATACATAAGATGAAATATATTCTAGGAATAAACTTTACTGATTTTAAACTGTAAAATATACATTATTCTGAAAACTCAAGCTGTATTTCACAACCAACTCTTTTAGGCATTAAATATTACTTTTTCAAGAATTATTTAGCACACATTATTTTACAAGTGTTCTTGCAAAAAACAGTTGGTGTCAAGCATTTTAAGATCCAAGCAGTGAATTTCTGTTTTCAGCAAGGACATTCATTTTAAATATTTTAAAATACTTTACACAAGCCCACTTTTCTTCAAACCAGGGACTTAAATACATGCAACTTACTTTAAACCCAACTGGGTATACTGAAACAATGTGATCAACTACCGCAAACAATTTTCAAATGTTTGAAAGTTTCATGAACATGAGAAGTGACACTGATAGGAACCGCACTGATATTCACGTGAACATATATTCAAATATTACATTCTCCAAGACACCTGAGGCAGCTACCTCAAGGATAACATCATTGCTTAATACATTCTATAAGCCTCTTGTTAGGAATTATCATCAAAACTTGACAAGCATTCTCTGAGGCATGCTCAGAAACAGGAAATCGTATTCAATTACGTATGGATATTCCTTCAAATAGGAATTCAATAGCTCTAGTGCTCAGTTTATAAGTCTGTATAAAATTCCTCTGAAGTAAAATCCTGAATGAAAACGAATATTATAATTCTAGTGTTTTGAGTTTCATTCCTATGAGGTACTCAGAGCAGTCAAATTCAGAGAGAAATAAAGTAGAACAATGGTTGCCAAAGGCCCGGAGACAGGGAGGAATGGAGAATTGCAGAATTTCGGTTTGGAAAGATGAAATTTCTCTCTCTTGACTTCAAAGATACCATGACAGAGGATTTTTCCAGGATGAAATACCGACTCTTTCGAAGAGCAGACAGTTCCTATTCATTGTAAAACCTGTTTCAAAGAACAGGAGGAAAAGACCTCACTTTATGAAGCCGTTACATCCTTGACACCAGAAAGGAAAAATACGTGGCAAGAAAAGAAAAACTATTAATACCGCAGTCTAGAGCTCTCATGAGTACAGACACAAAAATCTTAAATGGAACATAAGAACTGGAATGTGAGCTATGAACTTGGCCTTGCTTGCAGCAACAGGATTTCTACAAAGAATACCTAAGAGAATTTACACACAATTAGAGCTAACAGAAGAGTTCAGCAGGGATGCTCAAGATAAGGTCAATATATAAAACTCAGTGGCATTCTTGTAGGAGAAGGCAATGGCATCCCACTCCAGTACTCTTGCCTGGAAAATCCCATGGGCGGAGGAGCCTGGTAGGCTGCAGTCCATGGGGTCATGGGGTCGTGAAGAGTCGGACACGACTGAGCAACTTCACTTTTCACTTTCATGCATTGGAGAAGGAAATGGCAACCCACTCCAGTGCTCTTGCCTGGAGAATCTCAGGGACGGGGAGGCTGGTGGGCTGGCGTCTATGGGGTCGCACAGAGTCGGACACGACTGAAGCGACTTAGCAGCAGTAGCAGTGGCATCTTGTAGACCAGCAATAACCAACTGATATGGACATGGAATGTGATATTCTCTGCAGCGCTCTTGTATCCACGTTGTTCCCCAGATGCTGCGGTAAGCTCGCTCATAAAAGTAGCATCCGATTACAACCATGAGTGGTACGAGATACAGAGTGCTGAAAACACCAATCGGGATCATAAACTTCACCAGTTTATCCTGGTTCTCCTTTTCTAATGGAATCTCAACTCACACATGTCCAGTTCTAACTGTTGCTTCTTGACCTGCATACAGATTTCTCAGGAGGCAGGTCACGTGGTCTGGTATTGCCATCTCTTGAAGAATTCTTTTCCACAATTTGTTGTGATCCACACAACCAAAGGATTTGGCGTAGTCAATAAAGCAGAAGCAGACGTTTTTCTGGAACTCTCTTGCTTTTTCTATTATCCAACAAATGTTGGCAATTTGATTTCTGGTTCCTTTGCCTTTTCTAAATCCAGCTTGAACATCTGGAAGTTCACGGTTCCTGTACTGTTGAAACCTGGCTTACAGAATTTTGAGCATTGCTTTGCTAGCATGTGAGATGAATGCAATTGTGTGGCAGCTTGAACAAATCCAACAAATGTTGGCAATTTGATTTCTGGTTCCTTTGCCTTTTCTAAATCCAGCTTGAACATCTGGAAGTTCACGGTTCCTGTACTGTTGAAACCTGGCTTACAGAATTTTGAGCATTGCTTTGCTAGCATGTGAGATGAATGCAATTGTGTGGCAGCTTGAACATTCTTTGGGACTGGAATGAAAACTGACCTTTTCCGGTCCTGTGGCCACTGCTGAGTTTTCCAAATTTGCTGACATATTGCGTGCAGCACTTCCACAGCAACATCTTTTAGGACTTGAAAGAGCTCAGTTGGAATTCTATCACCTCCACTAGCTTTGTTCGTAGTGATGTTTCGTAAGGCCCACCTGACTTCAGACTCCAGGATGTCTGGCTCTAGCAATTAGAGTCATTCAATTAGTGGAGCAATTAGACTCACATATAATACATTGGTAGTGGAACTGTAAATTGGTTCAATCACTTCAGAAAAATATTGGGCAGGGGCTTCTCTGGTGATATAGTGCATAAGGATCCATAAGGACGCACGTTTGATCCCTAATCCAAGAAGGTTCCACATGCTGCCGGCAACTAGAGCCCCTGCGCCATAACTGCTGAGCTCTCAGTCCAGAGCCTGCGAGCTGCAACTCCTGGAGCCCTTGTGCCTAGAACGTGTGCTTCACAAGAGAAGCCACCGCCATGAAAAGCCCGTGCTTCGAAACTAGAAAAAGCCTATGCACAGCAACCAAGACTGAGAGCAACCAAAAAGGAAGAAAGAAGAAAGGAAGCAAAGAAGAAAGAGACTACTACTGGACAATATCTACTAACTGCACACTATATATCTACTCTGTTCATGCATGCATGCTAAACAGCTTCAGTTGTGTCCAACTCCTTGTAACCCCATGGGCTGTAGCCCACCAGGCTCCTCTGTTCATGGGATTCTCCAGGCAAGAATACTTGAGTGCACTGCGATGCCCTCCTCCAGGGGATCTTCCTGACCCAGGGATCAAACCCGATTCTTTTAAGTCTCCTGCATTGGAAGGCAGGTTTTTTACCACTAAGGCCATATAGGAAGCCCATTTATCTACTCTAAGACCCATAAATCACATCTCTAAGTAAGCATGAAGAGAAATGAGCAAACATATTCAGAAAAGACGTTAACAGAATATTCACGACAGTTTATTATTGTAACCAAAAATTATAATTAACCCAAATGTCCATTACCTGGAGAAGAGGTAAATAAATGTATACATGTAGTATATTTATACAATGAAATATTATACACTAAAAATTTTAAATTGCAAACAAGTAGATAAATTCCATAGACATTGTATAACAGAAGCCAGATAAATGGGTAAGGGAATATTTCATGCAAAGGAATATTCATGCAAGGGAATATTTCATGCAAAGATGGACACAATAAAGGACAGAAATGGCAGGGACCTAACAGAAGCAGAAGAGATTAAGAAGAAGTGGTAAGAATATACAGAAAAACAGTACAAGAAAGGCCTTAATGACCTGGATAACCATGATAGTTACTTGGTCACCTGGAGCCAGACATCTTGGAGTATGAAGTCAAGTGGGCCTTAGGAAGCATTACTAAGAACAAAGCTAGTGGAGGTGATGGAATTCAGCTGAGCTATTTAAAAATCCTAAAAGATGATGCTGCTGTTAAAGTGCTGCACTCAATATACCAGCAAATTTGGAAAACTCAGCAGTGGCCACAGGACTGGAAAAAGTCAGTTTTCTTTCCAACCCCAAAGAAGGGCAATGCTAAAGAGTGTTCAAAACTATACAATTGGTATCTCCAATTTTCTGAAGAGAATTTTAGTCTGTCCCATTCTATTGTTTTCCTCTATTTCTTTGCATTGTTCACTTAAAAAAAGCCTTATCTCTCCTTGTTAATCTCTGGAACTCTGCATTCAGTTGGTATATTTTTCCCTTTCTCCTTTGCTTTTCACTTCTCATCTTTTCTCTGCTATTTGTATGGCCTCCTCTGACAAACATTTTGCCTTCTTGCGTTTCTTTTTCTTTGGGATGGTTTTGGTCACCACCTCCTGTACAATGTTATGAACCTCCATCCATAGTTCTTCCATCACTCTGTCTTATCCCTTGAATCTAATCCCTTGAATCTATTTGTCCCTTCCACTGTATAATCATAAAGTATATGATTTAGGTCATATCTGAATGGTCTAGTGGTTTCCTCTACTTTCTCCAATTTAAGTTTGAATTTTTTAACAAGGAGCTCATGATCTGAGCCACAGTCAGCTCCAGGTCTTGTTTTAGATGACTGTATAGAGCTTCCCCATCTTAAGCTGCAAAGAATACAGCCAAACTGATTTCCATATTGACTGTTTGATGATGGGATTCTCTGGTGGCTCAGATGGTAAAGAATCCATCTGCAATGTGGGAGACCTCAGTTCGACCCCTGAATTGGGAAGATACCCTGATGGAGGACATGGCAACCCAACCCAGTATTCTTGCCTGGAGAATCCCCATGGACAGAGAAGCCTGGTGGGCTACTGTCCATGGGATCACAGACACAAGCGAGCAACTAAGCACAGCACAGTTCAGCACATCTGGTGATGTCCATGTGTGGAGTCATCTCTTTTGTTGTGGGAAGAGGCTGTTTGCTATGACCAGTGTGTTCTCTTGGCAAAACTCTGCTAGCCTTTGCCTTGCTTCATCTTGTATTCCAAGGCCAAACTTGCCTGTTACTCCAGGTATCTCTTGACTTCCTACTTTTGCATTCCAATACCCTATGATGAAAAGGACACTTTTTTTTAAAATTAATTCTAGAAGGTCTTGTAGGTCTTCTTAGAACTATTCAGCTTCAGCTTCTTTGGCATTAGTGTTTGGGGCATAGACTTCGATTACTGTGACACTGAATGGTTTGCCTTGGAAATGAACTGAGATCAATCTGTCATTTTTAAGACTGCACCAAAGTACTGCATTTTACACTGTTTTGTTGACTACCGTGTGATCCAGCAATCTCACTTTGGTATTGCATACACCCAGAGAAACTCTAATTTGAAAATATACATGGACCCTAAGGTTCACAGTAGTACTAGTCACAATAGCCAAGACACACAAGCAACCTAAACATCCATCAACAGATGAATGGATAAACAAGATGTGGGGTGTGTGTGTGTGTGTGTGTGTGTGTGTGTGTGTGTGTGTATTGCCTGTTACTCCAGGTATCTCTTGACTTCCTACTTTTGCATTCCAATACCCTATGATGAAAAGGACACTTTTTTTTAAAATTAATTCTAGAAGGTCTTGTAGGTCTTCTTAGAACTATTCAGCTTCAGCTTCTTTGGCATTAGTGTTTGGGGCATAGACTTCGATTACTGTGACACTGAATGGTTTGCCTTGGAAATGAACTGAGATCAATCTGTCATTTTTAAGACTGCACCAAAGTACTGCATTTTACACTGTTTTGTTGACTACCGTGTGATCCAGCAATCTCACTTTGGTATTGCATACACCCAGAGAAACTCTAATTTGAAAATATACATGGACCCTAAGGTTCACAGTAGTACTAGTCACAATAGCCAAGACACACAAGCAACCTAAACATCCATCAACAGATGAATGGATAAACAAGATGTGGGGTGTGTGTGTGTGTGTGTGTGTGTGTGTGTGTGTGTGTGTGTATGTACAGGCTTCCCTGACAGGTCAGCTGGCAAAGAATCTGCCTGTAATGCAGGAGACCCTGGTTTGATTCTTGGGTCAGGGAGATTCCCTGGAGAAGGGATAGGCTACCCATTTCAGTATTCTTGGGCTTCCCTGGTGGCTCAGATGGTAAAGAATCCACCTGCAATGCAGGAGACCTGGGTTTGAATCCTGGGTTGGGAAGATCCCATGGAGGAGGGCATGGCAACCCACTCCAGGATTCTTGCCTGGAGAATCCCCATGGACAGAAGAGCCTGGCGGACTACAGTCCATGGGGTCCCAAAGAGTCATATATGACTGACTGGCTAAGCACAGCACAGCATATAATGAGAATATTAAGGAGCCATAAAAAAGAATGAAATAATGCTCTTTTCAGCAACATGGATGAATCTGGAGATTATCATAGTAAGTGATATATATAAACTGAATCATTGTGTTGTATACCTGAAACTAACATAACATTGTAAATCAACTATACTTCTTAAAGTATACTTTATACTTATACTTTTTCAAAAAATTAAGCCAAATTGGCCTCTATTACTAGAATATGTGTTTGTTTCCTAGCCCTGAGGCATCTATTTGCTAACATGCCATCAAATGTTAAAGAATGAGATCAAATTGGATTTAACATATCTCAAGAGGAGGAAATCACAAAATTAAGGCCTATTTCCACCTGGTGGTGGTTGTCTAGTTGCTAAGGTTCAAATCTTGAGACCCCAGGGACTGCAACCCACCAAGCTCCTCTATCCATGGGATTTCCCAGGGATGAATACTGGAATGGGTTGCCATTTCCTTTTCCAGAGGATCTTTCCAACCCAGGGATTGAACCCATATATCCTACATTGCAGGCAGATTCTTTACCAACTGAGCCACCAGGCAAGTCCCTATTTCCACCTAGGAGGTCTTCATTAGATGACAAGAAATACATAATATTTATCTTGAAGCTCCACGATCTGTTAATACCTAGCACACATACCAACGTTTGCTAAACAAACGTTGACCACACATGTTGACCATTGGAGACACGTCATTTGTGGGCTTTAGTTGTATGTAAATCCCATAGGTACAGTCCACGGGGTCGCAAAGAGTCAGACATGACTGAAAATGAAAAATGAAATGAAATCCCATTGAAATGTTGAAATGTTTCATCTGACAGATCCAAAAAAGAAATAAAAAACATTAACTTTAGCCATTTTAATAGCACATAAGATAAAATTATTGGGCTTCCCCAATGGCTCAGCAGGTAAAGATTTAACTGATGCAGGAGGCATAGGAGACGTGAGCTCGATTGCTGGTTCGGGAAGATCCCCTGTAGGAGGAAATGGTGACCCACTCTAGTATTCTTCCTCAAAAATACCGTGGCAGAAGAGTCTGATGGCTACAGTCCAAAGGGTCACAAAGAGTCAGATACAACTAAGCAACTAAGCACAACAGAAATGAATACTAATTCATGTATTCTTGAACTGTTAACTCCTTCATATACTAGTTAAAACTATATTGTATGCTTGGAATATAGAAACTCTACAAAATTTGGGCCCACCTAATAATTTTCCAAGGGTGATGTTTTCTCCTCTCAATTAATCAATATAATTAACAATCTTGTATGAAGAAAAACTCTTACCAACACTAAAAAGTCACTTGGATATCAGTGAGATGTCACAGCTCAGCACCACTGAGAATTTCTGAAAGGTATTCCCAACTCCACATGGTCATGAGGAAAATGTTCCTTTTCCAGTATATTCATTAATTCCTTATTCACTTTTTTATTCTACCCTTTACAGTCCTAACTAACCTAATAATATAGCTTTTCTAGACTTTTAATCATTGCCTTTGGAGAAGGCAATGGCACCCTACTCCACTACTCTTGCCTGGAAAATCCCATGGATGGAGGAGCCTGGTGGGCTGCAGTCCATGGGGTCGCTGATGGTAGGACACGACTGAGCGACTTCACTTTCATGTTTCACTTTCCTGCATTGGAGAAGGAAATGGCAACCCACTCCAGTGTTCTTGCCTGGAGAATCCCAGGGACGGGGGAGCCTGGTGGGCTGCCATCTATGGGGTCGCACAGAGTCAGACACGACTGAAGTGACTTAGCAGCAGCAGCAGCAGCAATCATTGCCTTTAGGATAAATACAAATAGATCCCTGAAGAGAATCCATGTGCCTCCTAATAAGTTTAAATTTCCAGTTAACTGGAAACTGTAAGGTAGTGAGTCCAGAGGTTGGCTTCAGGCTGAGACTTCAGGGAATATAGGACAAAGGCCCAGCTTCTCCTGGGTGCCTGACAAGAACCATGGCTTCCTATTGGTTCTACTAAAGATGTTTTTGCAGGTGATGCTCTTAGAAGAACATTCAAAATCCCAGAGAAAATTTAAAAAGCAGTTGTTGCACTTGATATCATGTGAGAAGATGTTAAAGAAATACATGCCAGTTGTACAGAATTTGAGCTTCTTTAGTGAGATTGTTTTTGCATTTCCATATAGTGGCCTGCATTGCAGAAGGACACCATTCTAAGACATACAGAAGAATAATCCTGACATTTCCAGTACTTCTAGAGCTTGAACTACACTATTTCCCATCACTCACGGGAAACAAAGAGAAAAGGCTATCTTGTATGTGAAGTGTCCAACTCCTGTGAAAGTGGTCCACTTATGGGGAGACTTCACCACTGATGTCAGCCTGTGGCAGGAAAGACAGAAAAGGCAAGAGCTGCTTCCTCCAGAAATATCAAAAATATGGTAGTAACCTCCTTTATTTTCTGACGGTCCCATATTTTTCTTCCTGGGATGTTTCTGTGTGTTTTAATCTGCTGATGATCCTCTTTCACTCCTAACCACTGCCACTTGATGACACATTCCATTCAGTCAGGAGTCTAAGGCTCCTTCTGGGTGCATCTCTGCCCCCTGAGCTAGAGATGGTAACTTCCCACTCCTTGGAATGGAGGGGACCCAAGTATCACTACTCTCCTGAAGATACAATTGTTCCAGCTACCTTGCACAGTTTATCAGTAAGGTCTCTCTTCCCTCCTTTTATAACACTGAGGATTCGGACATCTTATAACCTCATTATAAATCCTCTCATTGCAAAAAGTTGACACCTGGAATGAAATAAGGGTATCACAGATAGATACTGGGTTTTTAGAGCTTTTATCCCCCCTAATTGGCCAGAATGCCATTAGGGTGATGGCAGGAAATATTTTCTGCTAGTTAAAGAGATCTGGTTCCGATGGAGACAGTGTGACTAGTGCAAGGGAGCACAGGAGTAGACACCCCTGAGAACAATCTCCAGTGGATGAGGTTCATCTTCAGTCCCTACCTAATTCCAGCACTTCTATCTTTCCCTGCTGATCAAATTCCTCCCTCTTGCACCTAAAGTCTGAATTTTCCCCTCACCTCTGGGATCCCTTTAGCCCACCTGTCCAGGCTGACCCACTACATACATCATTGTGTGTGTGTGAGTTGCTCAGTCATGTCTGAATCTTTTCAACCCGTGGACTGTAGCCTGCCAAGCTCCTCCATCCATGGAATTCTCCAGGCAAGAATACTGAGGTGGGTAGCAATTTCCTTCTCCAGGGGATCTTCCTGACTCAAAGATCGAACCCAGGTGTCTGGCATTGCACACACCATTAATGCATATATTCATTCCAAAAACATCTTTAAACAACCACTTGGGCAAGGCTTCCCCTCTACCATGATCAACCCTTCACTTTCCACAGTTTTCTCCTATTCCCACCCTGGTATAAACCTGATTCAGTCTCTCACAGGACAGCATGAAATGAAGCTGGTATCTTCCACTCAGTAAGTAATCGAAAACTCAGATTTGTAACCTAACAACTTGATCCAGAATTGAGATTTTCAATAGTATTTAAAGACATCTAACACATCTAGAAAAGCATTGTTTAGGATGGGGCAGGAAGGTTACCTCATTTCTCTGTGATACCCTCTAAATCTTAAATGAAGCAATAGTTGATGTCTTCATGCACAGTAACTGTGGATGGAGGATAAGAGAAAAAAGTTTCTCTAAAAATGTCACAGTGAGTAAATACAAGAGATTCCAGAAATATTCTCACTTACTGTGAGAGGCTCTGAGCCTGCCATGGACACTGGTCAGGTCTTCTTGTGAGTAAAGTGGAAGAATGAACACAATCTTCAGGATAGTTTGAAAATACCCAAACGATTGAAATATATTAAAATAGCTGCTGCTGCTGCTAAGTCACTTCAGTCGTGTCTGACTCTGCGTGACCCCATAGAGGGCAGCCCACCAGGCTCTGCCATCCCTGAGATTCTCTAGGCAAGGACACTGGAGTGGGTTGC
>SJYX01018305.1:177295-211846 GCA_006410675.1 Oreotragus oreotragus | reverse complement strand
TTTTTTTTTTTTTTTTTGTGAACATAGTTGAAAGATTAGTGGTTGGCCAGTAGTGTCTGATGGAGAAAGCAATGGCACCCCACTCCAGTACTCTTGCCTGGAAAATCCCATGGACGGATGAGCCTGAAAGGCTGAGGGGTCGGACACGACTAAGCAACACTTTCACTTTTCACTTTCATGCATTCGAGAAGGAAATGGCAACCCACTCCAGTGTTTTTGCCTAGAGAATCCCAGGGACGGGGAAGCCTGGTGGGCTGCCGTCTATGGGGTTGCACAGAGTAGGACACGACTGAAGTGACTTAGCAGTAGCAGCAGCAATCCTTGTTTAACAAACACTGTTATTTCTTGCCAGATCTAATCCTAAACCTTGACAGACAACTTACATAACTTTGCAGTTTTTGCCTATGTAAGCTTCTCCCATTTTGTAGGCCACTGCAACACAGTTCAAGAGCTTATTGAATCTGTGTCTCCTGGGTTATAGTCTTTGGTTTGGCACAGATCATACTCTTTTCTATTTCTGTTGTTTATTGATTATTTCTGTTAACACATGTATTTACATTTAAAATATGCTTTCTATAAACAGCATAGAGTTAGACCTAATTTTACTCAATCTAGCAATTTTTGCTTTTAACAACAGTATTTGTTTCACTTATGTTAAATGTAATTTCTGGAATAGAGGAGATTAAGTCTCCTGATTGCTATTTTCTTTCTATTATTCCCATCAATACTTTTTAAAAACAACTTTATTGAGATATGATCTATATACCTAAATTCATCCTTGTAAGTGTACAATTCAATGACTCTTTTAGTAAATTTATCAAGTTGTACAACCATCACTATAATCAAGGTTTAAAACATTTGTATCATCCTACAATAAGATTCCTCTTTACCTTTTCTTTGTTTCTTATTCCTTGTTAACCAAGAATTCCAGGAACAGAGACCTGGTTGAGACAAAAAAAAAAAAATGCTTTTTTGAGGGTTTGTTAAGACAGCAGCCCAGGAGGCACAAATTCAAAGAAGCACTTGAATTGTGTGCCATTGGATTACAAAATGAGGAAAGCTTACAAAGGCAAAAAGCTGTGGGGTTACATAAGTTGTTTGTCAAGAATTAGAAGAAGTAAGGGTGCTTATTTCATAAAGATTGATTGGGGTTTGAAATGATAACACAGTTGTGAAATGGGTGGGGGACACTTTGAAACTACAAGCTTGTAGCTAGAACTTGCTATCAGGTGTTGTTTTGAAATTGACTAGTGATGTCCTTGAGTTTGATACAGGTCAGAAAGTTCAAGCTCTCACCTCTTTAGTTTATTAAGTATTTTGTTGTTTTTGCTGTTGTGAATGGGATTGTTTTCTTAATTTCCTATTTGCATAGTTATTGTGTATAGAAATGCAACTGATTTTTGCATGTTGACTTTATATCCTGAAACTATACTGAGTTCACTTATTAGTTCTAACAGGTTTTTTCGGCTGTTGCTCAGTAGTTAGGATTTTTTGCATGTATGACCATGTCATCTTTAAACAGAGATGATTTTACTTCTTTCCTGTTTGGATGCTTTTATTTCTTTTTCTTGTCTAACTGCTCTGACTAGGACTTCCTGTACTATGCTGAATAGAACTGGTGAGAGTGGGCATCCTTGCCTCGTATCAGATCTCTGAGGGAAAGATTTCAGGTGTATTATGGTGTTGCTGTGGAATTTTCATATATGCCCTTTGTTGTGTCGAGATAAATCCTTTCTATACCTATTTTAGTGAGAGTATTTTTTTTTAATCATGAATGGATGTTGAATTTTGGCAAACGCTTTTTTTGCATCTAGAGATGGTCATGGAGAAGGGAATGGCAACCCACTCCAGTATTATTGCCTAGAAAATTCCATGAACAGAGCAGCCTGGAGGGCTACAGTCTATGGTGTCCTAAAGAGTGGGACTGGAGGAGGAAATGGCACCCCACTCCAGTATTCTTGCCTGGAGAATCCCATGGACAGAGGAGCCTGGCAGGCTATAGTCTATGGGGTCGCAAGAGTCGGACATGACTGAGCAACTAAGCATAGTACAGAGGTAGTCATGTGGTTCTCTTCTTTTTCTGTTAATATAGTTTATCACATTGATTGATTTGCACATGTTGAATCATCTCTGCATCCCAGAGATAAATCCTACCTGATCATTTTGAAGATCCTTTTAATATACTGTTAAATTTAATTTGTTAGCATTTTGCATCGGTAGTGGCCTGTAATTTTCCTTTCTTGTCGTGTCTTTGTCTGTTGTTGGTATCTGCATGATATTGGCTCCATAAAATGAGATTGAAAGTGTTCCTTGTTTCCCTAACATATGTATTCAACCCTGCGGCTGCTGCTGCTAAGTCACTTCAGTCGTGTCCAACTCTGTGCGACCCCATAGATGGCAGCCCACCAGGCTCCTCCATCCATGGGGGTTTCCAGGCAAGAGTACTGGAGTGGGGTGCCATTGCCTTCTCTGGCATTCAGCCCTACTAGGGCAAATTTCCTTTGAGAAATGTCTGACTTTCCTTCACAGTCCTAATGTGTGATGCCAGACCCTCAGGAAGACATACTTTCCACTGAACAAATGTGTAGGAAACAAAGGTTGCCCTGTTAGGCACATAAGTTTTTTAGATGGGGCTTCTCTCACTGAAAAGTGTGTCTGCTTGAGGGTCTGAAATTATGAATTAGCCTGAGAAAGGAGGTCAGACATTTTGCAAAGGAAATCTGCCCCAGCAGGGCTAAATGCACATGCCACATTAAGCGGCTTTCACCCAGTCTTTTGTTATAAACATCATTCATCTTATATATTCTCAGTCTCCCTAGGTAACCATATGTTTATTTTTAGGTAACTTCTCCTCTTTTCTGTAAGGAGACTCTGTGTGTGTTGGGTGGGCGGGCATTCATCTCTGTTAGTGTTAGGTACACCGCTTAGTGACCATATAAAATGAGAACTGGCCCCTGAATTCAGACTAGTATCCTGGAATTTAAATTAGACGAGAGCTGGAAGTCCCTTAGAGATTTTCAGTGCTTGTTTTACCAACAATTTCGGGAAGAGGAAACTAAAAGAATCTATTGGGTTCCAGATTTCTGGGGGCAATAATATCCTTTACTCTGAACATATCTGTGCAGTCGTTTGCTCTCCATTTCAAGTATTTATTAATACCGCTGTGTGCTGGTCACTTTTAGGTATTTTGGAAACCCACACAGCCTTCCCCTCAAGGAGCTGAGAACACAGTGCATAAAACTGCTTCTTGTTGTTCAGTCGCTCAGTAGTGTCGACTCTTTGCGACCCCATGAACTGCAGCATGCCAGGCCTCCCTGTCCTTCACTATCTCCCTGAGTTTGCACAATATCCATTGAGTTTGCACATACCCATTGAGTTTGCACAATATCCATTGAGTTTGCACATATCCATTGAGTCATTGTTGCCATCCAGCCATTTCATCCTCTGTTGCCTCCTTCTCTTCCTGGTCTCAATCTTTCCCAGCATCAGGGTCTTTTCCAATGAGTGATCAAAATATTAGAGCTTCAGCTTCAGCACCAACCCTTTCAATGAATATTCAGGTTTCATTTCTTTAGGATTGACTGGTTTGATTTCCTTGCACTCCAAAGGACTCTCAAGAGTCTTCTCTAGCACCAGTTTGAAAGCATCAGTTCTTCGGTGGTCAGCCTTCTTTATGGTCCAATTCTCACATCCATATATGACTACTGGAAAAACCATAGCTTTCACTGTACAGACCTTTGTCAGCAAAGTGTGTCTCTGCTTTTTAATACACTCTCTAAGTTTGTCATAGCTTTTCTTCCAAGCAAATGTCTTTTAGTTTCATGGGTGCAGTCACCATCCACATTGATTTTGAAGACCAAGAAAATGAAATCTGACACTGTTTCCACATTTCCCCATCTATCTGCCTTGAAGTAATAGGATCAGATGCTATGACCTTCATTTTTTGAATGTTGAGTTTTAAGCCAGCTTTTTCACATTCCTCAAGAGGCTCTTTACTTCCTCTTCGCTTTCTGCCATTAGGGTGGTGTCATCTGCATATCTGAGGTTGTTGATATTTCTCCCAGCAATCTTGATTACAGCTAGTGATTCATCTAGCCCAGCATTTCGCCTGATGTACTCTGCATATAAGTTAAATAAACAGGATGACAATATGCAGCCTTGACATATTCCTTTCCCAGTTTGGAACCAGTCTGTTGTTCCATGTCCAATTCTAACAGTTGCACCTTGACTTGCATACAGGTTTCTCAGAAGGCAGGTCAGGTGGTCTGGTATTCCTATCTCATTAAGAATATTCCACATTTTGTTGTGATCTACACAGTCAAAGGCTTTAGAGTAGTCAGTGAAGCAGAAGTACATGTTTTGCTTTGTTTTGGGAATTCCCTTGCTTTTTCTGTGATGCAACTTATGTTAGCAGTTTGGTTTCTGGTTCCTCTGCCTTTTCTAAATCCAGCTTGTACATCTGAAAGTTCTTGGTTCACATACTGCCGATTGTGTACTAAAACTGCTGATGGTATACTAACACACTGAATTCTAAAAACAAGATAAAGCAGTTTATAACTAAGTGTAGTAGAATCTCCCCCCCTTTTTTTCCATCTCATTCAGTTCTTTCTTTGTATATTTTGTAGCATTTCCAAAAGGTGGACATAGACATAGGTAAGAACACAGAATTTAGAAGTAATTCTGGAAGATTAAAAAAATAAAAGGGTGCATTCTTTCAGCAATATATCATATAAGATGAAGAAATTCGGGAAGGAGAGAACAGTCTGATAATTTCATAACTGATTGAGTGTAGTTGAATGAGTAATGGCACTCTGGATGCTTACTTTGGGTGCTAGGGAACACCTCCATTACATGTGTCCTGTTCAAAATCCTGAGAGAGAGAGTGAAGAAGAAGGAATAGCAAAGATGAAAAAGGTTCATAGGTTTCAGAGGGGAAATGAGATGAAATCTACTTAAAAAACAAAGATATTGTGAATTAGAACATTGAGATAATCTTTCCAGGATAAGTAGTGTTTGACAGGTATGGAGAAAAGAAAAATCATTCTAGTTGAAGATAATAATAAACAAATGATCACAACTGGAAAAGGTGTGAGTAATATTGGGGGAATTATAAGTGGACCAAATTGACTGGAGCAGAGATCTGTATATGTGGCCAACATATAACTGCCATTTGATAAATATTGATCCAAATATTAGAAGATAAAAGCTATAATGTAGAGACATGTATTAATACCTTCAATGTTATTTCGGAGTATTTTAAGTTGAAAATAATTTTTCCTAAAGTAGAAGGGAAAGTTGCTGTAAAAATTCAGGGAAGTCTCATAGATTCTAAGAGGGAACACGGTGAGGCCTCTGGAGTGAGCCATAGCTATGGACTTGGGAGGCACACAGGCTTCCTTTTCTCCTGTCACTGCTCTCTTTCCCGTGCTTTCCCTCCCTTAGGCCCTTTCTAGAGTGATGCATTCTCTGCTCTCAGTCCATGCGGTAGAATATGATCGTGGTTATAGCTCCTACCACTCTAATCTCCTTTCTAGTAATTGTGGGCTAATTAAATTGGACCAACCTCCTTGAGGAAAAATGATAAAAATATTGGATAAGATTTTACCAAATCTTTGTAAAAGCATCAAAGTGCTAATACTATAACAAGAAACTAATAGGCCAGAATCTAAGGAAAAGATGAAATCTGAGAGGTAAGGAAAGCATTAATCTTTGCAGCTCTTAAGGCATTTGCTAATTACTGCAAAATTGGGTTATAGTTTTGGCAGCATCTTTGGGTGGGAGAAAAAGGAAGGGCAGACGTCAAGGTTCAGCACCCATTCTACCAAGATACTCTTCCAAATATTAAGTTGGGACCCCAAAGAGCTATGCCCACAAGATAAGGATGAATAAGAAGTTAACCTTTCACTTACAGTAATTGTTGTGGAGCTCAGCAGAAATCACTGAGCTTAGAAAGGGAAAATAAAAAGAAGAGCTTTCAGCTTTTGCTGGGAAGCTAGGACCACAGGCATGCTTTTTCTCTGATTTGCAGCTTGGCCTGACATCATCTTGGAGGCCCAAGGAACGTCTGACCACGAACTTTTTTAAGAGTCCTTTTGGGCTGATAATGGTTCAGGTACATATGAGAAACAAAAGCTATGTAATTTTTTTTGTCCCAGGAAGAAACTTTCATCCTGACCTCAAAAATTCACTGCTTATAATTTTGCAAAGATATTGAGCAGTATACATTCAAAGATGAACAGTTACACAGGAAACAATTTGACATGAGTAAGAATCACCCAAAGCAACAGATAGCATAATACAGTTATCATAGATATTAAAACAATATAATTGCTATGTTTAAAGAGATTTTTAAAAAGCTGGCAGATATCTGCAAATAATATGAAGTTATAGAATTTGGCCTAGTAGTTTTGAAAAAGAAGCAAAACGACTAAAATTGAAAATTACAATTTATAATTGCAGTTGACTCAGTGGGTAGATTTAACAGCTGGTTAAATACAGCAGTAGTTGATCATGAGTATGGAGACAAAAAGACAGTAAATATGAAAGAGAGGTTAAGAGATGAAGGACAGGGTGTGAAGGTCTAATATATATTTAATTCATTTCATGAATGGAGAAAGGAAAGTAGAGAGAAAAAAAAAAACTTAAAAAGATAACGGATAAGAATTTTCCAGAATGGAAGAAAGGCAATAATCTATAGATTTAAGAAATCCCAAACCCAAGAACCTGACGCCTTCATCACTGGACAAATATGGGATTTCCCTGTGGAATTATTAATTCCTGGATTAGAGGAGTAAAGATTATTTATACCTCTAAACTGAAATCTTCTCTGGATGCATCTGATTGGTGGAGCTAGGTCACATCCTCACTCTCAGCTGCCAGGTGGGAAAGCAAGTTTTCTAGGACAATCTTACTAATAATATTGAAATTACAAAAAAGTAAGGAAAATGTTTTTAAAATGTTGAATGAAAAAAAAAATGTTGGACACACTCATACGACAAAGGCCTGCTGCTGCTTCTGCTGCTGCTAAGTCACTTCAGTCAGGTCCAACTCTGTGCGACCCCATAGACGGCAGCCCACCAGGCTCCCCCGTCCCTGGGATTCTCTAGGCAAGAACACTGGAGTGGGTTGCCATGTCCTTCTCCAATGTAGGAAAGTGAAAAGTGAAAGTGAAATCGCTCAGTTGTGTCCAACCCTCAGCGACCCCATGGACTGCAGCCTTCCAGGCTCCTCCATCCATGGGATTTTCCAGGCAAGAGTACTGGAGTGGGCTGCCATTGCCTTCTTTGGACAAAGGCTTGCAATGGGGCTATTCAGAAAGCTTATTTTCAGGTGTTTGCTGTTTTATCTTTGTACTCTCTTCCTTCAAGAGCACACAATTCTTACAGGCTCTGACTCAATGAATGATCTCTGTAATTTGATCTCACCTTGACTTAATCTACAGAACTCTAGACACAAGAGTACCTTAGCTGTCATAAATTCCTATATCCTCCATCTCCACTTCAAATTCAGCCAGCCTAAGTTCTAACATTTCTTCACCCCTCTGCCTTCTCCAGATACCCATCTCTCTTCTTTAGACTTTCTTTTCTCAGTATCATTTTGCTTCTTCAAAGTATGATATTTGAGAATCATCCTTCTTTCCTCTTTATTGTCTCTTATTTCTTCTTCATTCATATCTAGCTTCAGCAGACTCTCCCTTGCCTGTATCTCTCTCATTTATTCCTTCCTTTCCAATCCCATAACTATTATTCTCCTACATTTTAGGTTTGACAATATGTACCCTGGCCAGTCTCTGGTGTCCCCTTGACTTTGGTTTCTCTCCCCTTCAATCCAATCTTCATATTCATGCCTTGTGAATTTCCCTGTTCAACTTTTAAAGGGGTATAACTTCATTCCAGAATTTTCTAAGTCTCCTGCTAACCTATTTTACAATACCTCACTTCCACAAGGGCTGGCATCTGCCCAGCCAGTGGCCTTGGCACTTTAAATGCCCAGGTCTTTCTCTCCAACTTTGCTCATAATTTTTTTCTCTACCAGGGATCACTCAGTGCCCAAACTTGTGTAAGTCCTAACTTGCCCTCAAAGTGCAGTTCAAGTTCCGTCCCTTCCTGAAGGCCTGCCTCTGTGGTAGCTCACTCTGCAGCTCTGTGAGCCTTAGCGCTGGTAGCACTCTCTCACAGTCGGCACAGCTACTTCTCACTGTTCTCTTTCATGAGAACTAATGTTCTTTTATACCGCAAGACTACGCCACTGGCTTCAAAGCAAAGACCAAACCTAGATGTCTCATTCCGCCTAGCACAGAATCGGAGTTCAGTGTTTATCCAATACAGGGATGAACGAATTAACAAATGCCTGTTCTGGTACTAAGACTTGAGCTGTGGAAAAATTGATAATCTAATGAACTTGGAGCAGGCGATTGCCCCTTGGTGCATGTCCTAAGTCAAACAGAAAACCAAATGTGGATATCAAAATTTAGTCCGAGAGATCTGTGGTCGACAATTTCCTCTGTGTAGAATTTCCCTTCTCGGTTTTCACAATCTGCAGAGGGTGGAGGGTGGAAAACTTTCACTACATTAGACTATGTTGGATTGGGCAAATTTCTGCATTCTTAAGCTAGTGGTAGTTCCTGTCACTGACCCCATATTGCGCTGTCCCCAGCAAGAGACCTACAGAGTTCCAATAGTGACCTAAATCAAATCCCTTATGATTATACAGTGGAAGTGACAAATAGAGTCAAGGGATTAGATCTAATATAGATACAGCTCCTGAAGAACTATGGACAGAGGTCTGTAACACTGTACAAGGGGGAGTGACCAAAATCATCCCCAAGAAAAAGAAAAGCAAAAAGGCAAAATGGCTGTCTGAGGAGGCCTTACGTATAGCTGAGGAAAGAGGAGAAGCGAAAGGCAAAGGTGAAAAGGAAAGATACATCCATCTGAATGCAAATTTCCAAAGAATAGCAAGGAGAGATAAGAAAGCCTTCCTAGGTGAGCAATGCAAAGAAATAGAGAGAAACAATAGAATGGGAAAGGCTAGATATCTCTTCAAGAAAATTAGAGATACCAAGGGAACACTTCATGCAAAGATGGGCTCAATAAAGGAGAGAAGTGGTGTGGACCTAACAGAAGCAGAAGAGATTAAGAAGAAGTGGCAAGAACACAGATAAGAACTATACAAAAAAGATCTTCGTGACCCAGATAACCACGGTGGTGTGATCACTCACCTAGAGTCAGACATCCCAGAGTGGGAAGTTAAGTGGGGCTTTAGGAAGCATCACTACAAACAAAGCTAGTGGAGGGGATGGAATTTCAGCTGAGCTATTTCAAATCCTAGAATATGATGCTGTTAAAGTGCTGTATTCAATATGTCAGCAAATTTGGAAAAGTCAGCAGTGGCCACAGGACAAGAAAAGGTCAGTTTACATTCCAGTACCAAAGAAGGGCAACACCAAAGAATGTTCAAACTACTGCACAGTTGCACTCATTTTACATGCTAGTAAGGTAATGCTCAAAATCCTTCAAGCTAGGCGTCAACTGAGAACTTCCAGATGTACCAGCTGGATTTAGAAAAGGCAGANTTCAAACTACTATACAATTGGGCTCATTTCACATGCTAGCAACGTAGTGCTCAAAATCTTTCAAGCTAGCCTTCAACAGTACATGAATTGGTAACTTCCAGATGTACAAGCTGGATTTAGAAAAGGCAGAGAAACCAGAGATCAAATTGTCAGCATCCATTGGATCATAGAAAAAGCAAGGAAATTTCAGAAAAACATCTACTTCTGCTTCATTGACTACACCAAAGCCTCTGACTGTGTGGACCACAATAAACTGTGGAAAATTCTGAAAGAGATGGGAATACCAAACCACCCTACTTGCCTCCTGAGAAACCTGTATGCAGGCCAAGAAGCAACAGTCAGAACCAGATCAATGGACTGGTTCAAATTGGGAAAGGAGTATGTCAAGGCTGTATATTGACACCCTGCTTATTTAACTTATATGCAGAGTGCATCATGTGAAATGCGGGGCTGGAGGAAGCACAAGCTGGAATCAAGATTGCTGGGAGACATCAACAACCTCAGATATGCAGATGACACCACTTTAATGGCAGAAAGTGAAGAGGAACTAAAACACCTCTTGATAAAGGTGAAAAAGGAGAGTGAAAAAGCTGGCTTAAAACTCAACATTCAGAAAACTGAGATCATGACATCTGGTCCCATCAGTTCATGGCAAATAAATGGAGAAAAAATGGAAACAGTGACAGACTTTATTTACTTGGGCTCAAAAATCACTGTGCGTGATGACTGCAGCCATGAAATTAAAACACACTTGCTCCTTGGAAGAAAAGCTATGACAAACCTAGATAGCATATTAAAAAGCAGAGATATATTGCTGAAAAAGGTCTGTATAGTCAAAGCTATGGTTTTTCCAGCAGTCATGTATGGATGTGAGCTTGGGACCATAAAGAAGGTTGAGCACCAGTGAATTGATGCTTTTAAACTGTGGTGTTGGAGAAGACTCTTGAGAGTCCCTTGGACTGGAAGGAGATTGAAGGCAGGAGGAGAAGGAGANGATGTGAGAGTTGGATCATAAAGAAAGATGAGCGCAGAAGAATTGATGCTTTTGAACTGTGGTGTTAGAAGACTCTTGAGATTCCCTTGGACTGCAAGGAGATCCAACCAGTCCATCCTAAAGGAGATCAGTCCTGGGTATTCATTGGAATGACTGATGTTGAAGCTGAAACTCCAATATTTTGGTCACCTGATGCAAAAAGCGGACTCATTTGAAAAGACCCTGATGTTGGGAAAGATTGAAGGCAGAAGAAGGAGACGACAGAGGATGAGATGGTTAGATGGCATCACTGACTCAGTGGACATGAGTTTGGGTAAACTCCGGGAGTTGGTGATGGACACGGAGGCCTGGTGTGCTGCGGTTCACGGGGTAGCAAAGAGTCAGACACAACTGAGTGACTGAACTGAACTGAACTGAAAATAGAACATAGAAAACAGTAAATCCTCAATAACTATTTGTTGATTATGGAGTGAATGAAGGAATGAATGGTGGATCAGTCTGTGGAGTCCTTTCTCTTGTATGATCTTAGGATATAGAAGGGACTATCTACCTGTAAGCCTTGGAATATAGCAGACAGAGGTGTGATATTTAGCAATCAGACCAAAACACACAGCATAAAAGGTCTTACAGAGTTCTGTCTCATCACATTCATTTTAAACAAGGAACTAATATCCAGAAAGTTAATCTACACTGAAGTTGAAGTTATTAAAATAAAAAAATTTACCTAAATAAATAAATAAAATTTTAAAATGAAATGTAAGTCTTGAGAGCAAAACCATGTCTAAGCCTTCCGTATTCTCAGTGTCTAGTAGGTCCTGTCACTTAATTGGCTAACAGTTAGTGTGCAAAAAAAAAAATGAATAAGAGAGAAGGACCATATGAAAAGAAACATTTAATTTTGTTTAGTAAAATTGCTTCCTTCACAACAGTACAGATGTAGCCACGTGTTCTGGGAAACAAACTCACTCAGAAGGACAATGCAGATAGTGGAGTGCAGTTTATTACACCAGCGGGCCCAAGGCAGAGTCTCCTCTTAGCCAAGGACCCAGACCAGCATTTGTGAAAATCTTTTATACCCCATGTATACATGTCTGAACCCACCACTCCAAATTCCTTGAGACTTACATAAACCAAGGAAAATACAATCCCAATAACCCCATGATTCATGTGCTATGTGCTCATGTGCTCAAACAGTCAAACAATTAGCCAATAATCAATAAATCCGAGGTTACACTCTGATGGATACAGAAAAATGTATGGCTTGTCTGGAGGAAGGGGTGATTAGTGTATGTTTTCTCTTAGGCAATGAGTAACCTAAATACAATCTTCAAGGTTCCCCTGTCTGGAGGGGGTCTTATCCTTTTGTTGTTGTTTTCATAGGCACTAAACACAGAGTTCAGAGTCCACTGGAAAGGTGGCCGAGCATGATCAGCATGAACAGGCCTAAGATGGAGTCCAGGCCCTACGAATTCCTTCTTCACAGATGTCAGAGGAAAGTAGCATGAAAGAGAAATCGGGATGGAAAGGAAGAAAAAGAGTCCATATTTTGAGACATCATCCTGGGTATTCCTCCCAAAAGCTCGCTGAAACCTGTGCACTGTGAGAACCCCTGACTTGAATCTCTCCACCACCAACCTGAGCCTGGACCACTTCATATCCTTGACTGGTTCAAGACCTCTTTCAGGCCTAAAGGCAGGAGAAGTAACTGGAGAAAGCAGAACAAATATTCAGCTTCCACCCCATCTCCCCTTCAGCTCCAAAGAGAGTTCTCAGAAAGACAACAGCAATTGTTCCATCCAGATACTGACAGGTCAACATCAGCCAAGACCACTTCCATGCCAGCTCCCTGAATTCTATCTGTTCTTGATCCTTTGACCCTCAGGCTAAGATCCCCTCCTCAGGTATCAGTTCCCTTCAGCAAAGCCCACTGAAAATCATGGCCTCATATGTAGTACGCTCCCAGGGGAAATTTCCAAGATGAGGATATTTCTTTGTAGATAAAGGCCAAGGATGTACAGCCAAGCAAAACAGTCCCAGCTTCAGCTGCATGTCTGCTCTGACCACTTGGAGAAGCTTATGCTTTACATTTTCCAGAGCATATGCCTTCTTGAGGCTGAAACTGAGGCAAAGTTAAGTAGATGTGAGATCAGTGGGAGGAATGGCCATTCAATCCTGTCTTCACATACAACCCAATCACATACAGGGATTATTCCTACAACCCTGTAGACTTGGAAGAAAGTCTTTTATCCCATGATTAGGGAGGGAAATGTATACAGTACCCTCTGGGAGACGTGTTCCATTATGTTCAAATTCAGACTAAAATCATAGGATGAATACCAAGTTATTTCTTGAGACTTAGTTGTCATTAAGTATAGGACAGGGATGTCCTGCCCATCCTTTGCCCGGCCCTATATGTCCCTAAGCAGGCTATGGGGCCTTCATTAGGGAGCTGCTGGGCTCTGAGACAAGAGGAATATGGTCTAAACGCCAAAAATTCCAGTGGGTATATAGGGTAAGAAGAGGGAATTAGAAAATATAACTTGGCTAATACAGAAATGGGTGATTTAAACTGAAGCTTTGGAATACTTGCTTTGGAATGTCAAAGCAGGAAGAGATCTCAGAAAAATCACTAGACCAAAAGCTTCATTTAATAATGAGGAAATTGAGCCACAGAGGCAGAGATGACTTGCCCAGCTTTGGACCACCAATGAGAAGCAGAAACAGATTTAGGACTCAGATCCCCTGATTACTCTTCTTCCGCATTTCTCATAATCAAACTAGAATAAAGTTCTGCAAACATCCTCCTTAATGATCAAACAAGGAGTAGTAATGAAATCGAGTCCCAAAAACAAGGCCCAAGGGGTCCAGATTCTTCCATTGCTCAGCTCTCCTCCTCTACTGTTTTCAGAAAGAGTTCCTCTCACAGCAGTTTGTGAAAGGTATTTTCTTATCTCAGAGGTAAGGAAATAACTCAGACCCCCTTCAAGTCATTCATTTCAAATACTCATTTGAGCTCCTGCCCTGGCTGTCTTTTTCCCATCACACATCTTTACTTGTCAGAATCCCACACCAATACTGCAAAGCAAGCTTAAATGCCACTCCTCTCATGAATCTTTCCTTGAGCTCTTTTTCCCCAGCTCCCCCACCAAATATAAATGATCTTCCCTCTTATGAATACTCAGGGCACATTTCTAATCTCTCCCATGATATTTATGATACTATAGTTTGCATTTTAATTAATTCTTAATGTTTATCTTATCTTTCCTACTATTCCTTGAGGAAAGAGATGGTTTCAGCCAACTTAAGATCCCCTCCATCTAAGGTGGAGATGATGGAATTCCAGCTGAGCTATCTCAAATCCTAAAAGATGGTGCTGTTAAAGTGCTGCACTCAATATGTCAGCAAATATGGAAAACTCAGCAGTCACCACAGGATTCGAAAAGATCAGCTTTCATTCCAATCCCAATGAAAGGCAATGCCAAAGAATGTCCAAACTACTGTAAAATTTTGCTCATTTCACATGCTAGTAAGGTTATGCTCAAAATTCTTCAAGCTAGGTTTCAGCCGTAGGTGAACTGAGAACTTCCAGATGTACCAGCTGGTTTAGAAAAGGCAGAGGAACCAGAGATCAAATGGTCAACATTCATTGAATCTTGAGAAATCAAAGGGATTCCAGAAAACCATCCATGTCTGCTTCATTGACTATGCTAAAGCCTTGACTATGTGGATCACAACAAACTATGGAAAATTCTCATTGAGATGGGAATACCAGATCGCCTTACCAGTCTTCTGAGAAACCTGTATGCAGGTCAAGAAGCAACAGTTAGAACAAGACATGGAACAACAGACTGGTTCAAAATTGGGTAAGGAGTACATCAAGTCTGTATATTGTTACCCTGCTTATTTAATTTCTATACAGAGTATAACATGCAAAATGTTGGGCTGGGTGAATCACAAACTGGAATCAAGATTGCCAGGAGAAATATCAATAATCTCAGATATGCATATGATATCACTCTAATGGCAGAAAATGAAGAGGAACTAAAGAGTTTGTTGATGGCGTAAAAGAGGAGAGTGAAAATACTGTCTTAAAACTCGACACTCAAAAGACTAAGATCATAACATTTGTCCCATCACTTCATGGCAAACAGATGGGGGAAAAGGGGAAGCAGTGACAGGTTTTATTTTATTGGGCTCCAAAATCACTGCAGACAATGTCTGCAGCCGTGAAATTAAAAATCTCTTGCCAACCTAGATGTCCATCAACAGATGAATGGATAAATAAGCTGTGGTACATATATACAATGGAATACTGCTCAGCCATAAAAAGGAATGATGCACATGAGTTAGTTCTAATGAGATGGATGAACTTAGAGCCTATTATACAGAGTGAAGTAAGTCAGAAAGAGAAATAAAAACATCATATACTGACATACACATATATATATGGACTCTAAAAAGATGGTACTGATGAATTTATTTTCAGGGCATCAGTGGAAAAACAGACATAGAGAGCAGACCTATGGATATGGGGAGAGGGGAGGAGGGGGAAGATGAGATGTATGGAGAGAGTAACACAGCAACTTACAATATGGTATGTAAAATAGGTAGGCAATAAAAATTAGCTGTGTGACTCCGGGAAGTCAAACAGGGGCTCTGTGACAGGCTGCAGGGAGGGGTGGGAAGGGAGAGGGGAAGGAGGTTCAGGAGGGAGGCGACATGGGTGTACCTCTGGCTGATTCTTGTTGATGTGTGACAGAAAACCACAAAATTCTGTAAAGCAATTATCCTTCAATTAATTTTTTTTAAGTTTCTTGCTCCTTGGAAGGAAAGCTATGACAAACTTAGATAGTATATTAAAAAGCAGAAACATTACTTTCTGCCATCAAAGGTCCATATATTCAAAGCTATGGTTCTTCCAGTAGTCATATATGGATATGATGGTTGGACCATAAAGAAACCTGAGCATTGAAGAATTGATGCTTTTTAACTGTGCTGGAGGAGACTCCTGAGAGTCCCTTGGACTACAAGGATATCAAACCAGTCAATCCTAAGGGAAATCAACCCTGAATATCCACTGGAAGAACTAATACTGAAGCTGAAGCTCAATCCTTTGGCCACTGATGTGAAGCGCCGACTCCTTGGAAAAGACCCTGATGCTGGGAAAGATCGAAAGCAAAAGGAGAAGGGGGAGGTGAAGGATGAGATGGTTAGACAGCATCACCAACTCAATGGACATGAATTTGAGCAAACATCAGGAGACAGTGGAACAGAGGAGCCTGGCATGCTGCAGTCCATGGGGTCACAAAGAGTTAGATACTTCACAGCAATTGAACAACAACACTGGAATCCATTTGTCACCTCCATTGTATTATCATAAGAGATTTGATAGTATTATCATAAGAGATTTGGTAATATTATCATAAGGATCATACCTGAATGGCCTAGTGGTTTTCCCTAATTTCTTCAATTTAAGTCTGAATTTTGCAATAAGGAGTTCATGATCTCAGCCACAGTCAGCTTTAGGTCTTGTTTTTGCTGACCATATAGAGCTTCTCCATCTTCAGCTGCAGAGACTATAATCAGTCTAATTTCAATATTAACCATCTGGTGCTGTCCATGTATAGACTTGTCTTGTGTTGTTGGAAGAGGCTGTTTGCTATAACCAGTGGGTTCTCTTGGCAAAACTTTGCCCTGTCCACTTTGTACTCCAATGCCAAACTTGCCTGTTACACTGGGTATCTCTTGACTATATACTTTTTTAAATATAAATTTATTTATTTTAATTGGAGGTTAATTACTTTACAATATTGTATTGGTTTTACCATACATCAACATGAATCTGCCACAGGTACACACGTGTTCCCCATCCTGAACCCCTCTCTCTCCTCCCTCCCCATACCATCCCTCTGGATCGTCTCAGTGCACCAGCCCCAAGCATCCTGCATCCTGCATCGAACCTGGACTGGCGATTCATTTCATATACGATATGATACATGTTTCAATGCCCTTCTCCCAAATCATCCCACCCTCGCCCTCTCCCACAGAGTCCAAAAGACTGTTGTATACATCTGTGTCTCTTTTGCTGTCTCGCATACAGGGTTATCATTACCATCTTTCTAAATTCCATATATATGCATTAGTATACTGTATTGGTGTTTTTCTTTCTGGCTTACTTCACTCTGTATGATCGGATCCAGTTTCATCCACCTCATGAGAACTGATTCAAATGTATTCTTGTTAATGGCTGAGTAATACTCCATTGTGTATATGTACCACAGCTTTCTTATCCATTCATCTGCTGATGGACATTGACTATATACTTTTGCATTTCAATCCCTTATGATGAGAAGGACATTTTTTTCTTTTTTTTTTTTTTTGGTGTTAGTTCTAGAAGGTCTTGTAGGTCTTCACAGAACCGTTCAGCTTAAGCTCCTTGGGCACTAGTGCTGGTGCTTCAGCTTGGATTACTGTGATGTTGAATGGTTTGCCTTGGAAAGGAACTGAGATCATTCTGTCATTTTTGAGACTGCACCCAAGCACTGCATTTCAGACTCTTTTGTTGACTATGAGGGCTCCTCCATTTCTTCTAGGGGATTTTGCCCACAGTAACAGATATAATGGTCATCTGAGTAAAATTCGCCCATTCCTGTTCGAATTTTATTCAGATGACCATTATATCTATGAGTCAGACACGACTGAGAGACTAAACTGAACTGAACTGATTCCTGTTCATTTTAGTTCACTGTTTCCTAAAACACTGATGTTCACTCTTGCCACATCCTGCTTGACCATGTCCACCTTGACCCATGAACCTAACATTCCAGGTTTCCATGCAGTATTGCTCTTTATAGCGTTGGACTTTACTTTCACCACCGACACATACACAGCTGTGTGCCATTTCTGCTTTGGCCCAGCTCTCTTTCTGGACCTATTTTTCTACTCTTCCTCAGTGGCATATTGGACACATTCTGACCTAGGAGGCTCATCTTCTGGTGTCATATCTTTTTGCCTTTTTATACAGTTCATGGGGTTCTCAAGGCAAGAATACTGAAGTGGTTTGCCATTCCCTTCTCCAGTGGACCATGTTTTNTCTACTCTTCCTCAGTGGCATATTGGACACATTCTGACCTAGGAGGCTCATCTTCTGGTGTCATATCTTTTTGCCTTTTTATACAGTTCATGGGGTTCTCAAGGCAAGAATACTGAAGTGGTTTGCCATTCCCTTCTCCAGTGGACCATGTTTTGTCATAGCTTCATTGAGTTACACAAGTCCCTTTGCCACAATACTGTGATCCATGTGATCACTTTGGTTAGCTTTCTGGGATTGTGGTTTTTATCCTGGAGACTGTGGGATTGTAGTTCTTGTTTCTTCTGACTGCCTTCTGATGGATGAGAATTCAAGGCTTATGCAAGCTTCCAGGATGGGAGGGACTGGCTGTGTAGAAAGCTGAATCTTCTTCTGGTGGGCAGAGCTGTGCTCAGTAAAGTTTTAGTCTAATTGTCTGCTGGTGGGTGGGGCTGTGCTCCCTCCCTGTTAGTTGTTTGGCCTGAGGCAACTCAGTGTACAGAGTCGACAGGCTCTGTAGCAGGGCTATTGGAGAACTTCAAGAGGACTTATGCCAACTCATGCCTCCCAGGCCGCAGTCCCCAAGGCAGGCCACTGTTGGCCCACACCTCTGCACAGGACCCTCAAACATTCACAGGCAGGTCTGGTTAGTCTCCTGTGTGGTCACTGCTTTTTTCCCCTGGATCCTGACACACACAAGGTTTTGTTCATGCCCTCCAAGAGTCTCTGTTTCCCCCAGTCGAGTAAAAGTTCTGAATCAAGTCCTGCTGCCCTTGAAAGTCAGACTCCCTGCGGAGTCTCAGTCCCTCTGTCAGATCACCAGGCTGGGAAGCCTGAAGTCGGGCTCAGAACCTTCACAACAGTGTGAGAACTTCTTTGGTATTATTATTCTCTGACTTGTGGGTCGCCCACCCGACTGGCATAGGATTTGATTTTAACATGATTACACCCCTCCTGTGGTCTCATTTTGGCTTCTCCCTTCTCTTTGGTGTAAGGTATCTTTTTTTTTGGTAGGTTCCAGCCTCTTCCTGTGTCATAATATTTTACAAGACTGCCTGTGCTCCTCCTTCGGCCTCCTTCCTCGCAGGCTTGCCCTGGGCTCCTACGCAGGCTCTGCCAGCTTTTCCTGCTTCTCCTTGAGCTCCCTACTGCAGGCTCTAACCACCACTGCCGCCGCCACCAATCAGCTGCCCAGCTGAGCACATCCAGCTTCAATCATGTGTGAAGTAAGTGTGTTCCTGGCTGAGGCTGCTCACATGTCCACACATTCCTGGCTGATCTAAAGAATGAGCATATACACATAGGTCAAGGAGAAGCCCAGCAGAAAGTCAAATCCAGAGCATCCCAACTTTGAATACGCTCTTCAGTACCTATCTTTGTAGCTAATAGAGTACCTAATGTACCTCTCAAACATAATAGACTTGCTTCTGAAGAAACTAAAAAAAATGCAACCTTATTTTTTGTAGTGGGAAGTTGGAGGTAATTGGTCAGTTAGGAAATCTGTTTTACAAAGATAAAGGCTTAAGCTATTACAGAAGAGAACCCAAAATAAAGTGTATCAAACAAAATGAAAGATTTTTTTTCTCTTAATCCCAGACATGTACTTGATAGTCCAGAGTGAAAAATCCAAGTTCCTTCTATATTGTTCTCTTTATCTCCTAGGGACATTTCATGCAAATATGGGCACAATAAAGGACAGAAATGGTATGGACCTAACAGAAGCAGAAGATATTAAGAAGAGGTGGCAAGAATACACAGAAAAACTGTACAAAAAAGATCTTCATGACCCAGACAATCACGATGGTGTGATCAACAACCTAGAGCCAGACATCCTGGAATGTGAAGTCAAGTGGGTCTTAGGAAGCACCGCTACGAACAAAGCTAGTGGAGGTGATGGAATTCCAGTTGAGCTATTTCAAATCCTAAAAGATGACACTGTGAAAGTGCTGCACTCAGTATGCCAGCAAATTAGGAAAACTCAGCAGTGGCCACAGGACTGGAAAAGATCAGCTTTCATTCCAATCTCAAAGAAAGGCAATGCCAGAGAATGCTCAAACTACGTCACAATTGCACTCATCTCACATGAAAGTAATGCTCAAAATTCTCCAAGCCAGGCTTCAACAGTATGTGTACCGTGAACCTCCAGATGTTCAAGCTGGATTTAGAAAAGGCAGAGGAACCAGAGATCAAATTTCCAACATCTGCTGGATCATTGAAAAAGCAAGAGCACTCCAGAAAAATATCTACTTCTGCTTTATTGTCTATGCCAAAGCCTTTGACTGTGTGGACTACAACAAACAATGGAAAATTCTTAAAGAGATGGGAATACCAGATCACCTGACCTGCCTCTTGAGAAATCTGTATGCAGGTCAGGGAACAACAGTTAGAACTGTACATGGAACAACAGACTGGTTCCAAATAGGAAAAGGAGTACATCAAGGCTGTATATTGTCACCCTGCTTATTTAACTTATATGCAGAGTACATCACGAGAAACTCTGGGCTGGATGAAGTGCAAAATGGAATCAAGATTACTGGGAGAAATATCAATAACCTCAGATATGCAGATGACACTACCCTTATGGCAGAAAGTGAAGAAAAACTAAAGAGCCTTTTGATGAAAGTAAAAGAGGAGAGTAAAAACATTGACTTAAAGCTCAACATTCAGAAAACTAAGATCATGGCATCCGGTCCCATCACGTCATGGGAAACAGATGGGGAAACAGTGGCTGACTTTATTTTGGGGGCTCAAAATCACTGCAGATGATGACATTTTGATGAAAGTAAAAGAGGAGAGTAAAAACATTGACTTAAAGCTCAACATTCAGAAAACTAAGATCATGGCATCCGGTCCCATCACGTCATGGGAAACAGATGGGGAAACAGTGGCTGACTTTATTTTGGGGGCTCAAAATCACTGCAGATGATGACAGCAGCCATGAAATTTAAAGATGCTTGCTCCTTGGAAGAAAAGTTATGACCAACCTAGATAGCATATTAAAAAGCAGAGGCATTACTTTGCCAACAAAGGTCCATCTAGTCAAAGCTATGGTTTTTCCAGTAGTCATGTACAGATGTGAGATGTGGACTATAAAGAAAGTTGAGCACCGAAGAATTTATGCTTTTGAACTGTGGTGTTGAAGAAGACTCTTGAGAGTCCCTTGGACTGCAAGGAGATCCAACCAGTCCATCCTAAAGGAAAACAGTCTTGAGTATTTGTTGGAAGGACTGATGTTGAAGCTGAAACTCCAATACTTTGGCCACCTGATGTGAATAGCTGACTCATTTGAAAAGACCCCGATGCTGGGAAAGGTTGAAGGCAGAAGGAAAAGGAAATGACAGAGGATGAGATGGTTAGATGGCATCACTGACTCAATAGACATGAGTTTAAGTAAACTCCGGGAGTTGGCACTGGACAGGGAGGCCTGGCATGCTGCAGTCCATGGAGTCTCAAAGAGTTGGACACAACTGAGCAACTGAACTGAACTGAACTGAACTGATCTCCTAGGGATTTATTCAGTCAACCATCATTAGGTCCTTATCCATGGCAAAGACTGACAATGACTCTTCAGTACCTATCCTTCCCTTCTTCCTTTGAACAAGTCCATGTTTTAGACGCTTGACTGTTAGTGTAGCATAGAGATCATGTTTTTCAATCCATGTGGTCAAAGATGGGTAATAGTCAATGAGTTGATAATTGTTGAAGCTGGACAATGCATACAGAAGGATTATTACAGTATTTTTTTATTTCATATATGTCTAAATTTTTCCATAATAAAAAGTTTTAATCACAGTTAAAAGAATTTTAAGATTTTTTCCTTTTTTAATTGAAGTTAGATGATTTAAAATATTGAGTTAATTTCTGCTGTACATAAAAAACTTCAGCTATGCATATATATATATATATTTCTTTTTTATATTCTTTTCCATCATGGTTTATGACAGTATATTGACAATACTTCCCTGTGCTACACAGTAGGACCTTGTTGTTTATTCATTTTATATATACTCCTTTGCATCTGCTAACCAAAAACAGTTTTATGATTTTTAATCTATTTGGATTTTTTTGAATTGTAATAAATAAAATAATTAATTTTGGATAATATAATAAATTTGTATTTTCTCTTGCTATCATGAAAATATCTTTAGTATACTTTTTCAATTTTATAATACCTAAAATATCTTTTTTCATATTATATATATTATTATATTTCTATATCATAAATATTATTTAAAACTGAAAGAAAAAGAGGACATTCCTGATGGTGCAATGCATGGGAATCTGCCTGCCAACAAAGGGGACATGAGTTCTTTCCCTAGTCCAGGATATTCCGCATGACACGGAGCAGCTCAGTTCCTGCACCACAACTTCTGAGTATTCATTCTAGAGCCTGCAAGCCACACAGCAGTGAAGAGTAGCCCCCACTCTCTACATCTAGAGAAAGCACACACTCAGCAACAAAGACCCACTGCAACCAAAAATAAATTTGAACAAATAAATGTGTATATATATATATATATATATATATACTTATATATATATATAAACTTAACAGAAAGAGAAGGAAAGAAAGGAGGGAGGGAAGAGGAGAAGGAATTCCAAGGTTTAGAACTAAGAAAACTTAGGATTCTATATATTTTTATTTTTAGAAATTATTGGCCAACCAAAGGTAACTCTTGGATTATGTAACTCACTGAAACAAGAATAACACAGGGAAGGAATGTTGGCCCTGGAGAACTCATTCAGATCAGAGCAGGCCTCCTGCTTAAGGGCCTCTCCAGGGACCACCAACACTCTCCAAGGTCTAGAGCAGAAATCAAGTCCCTCTGGTCATTGTTATTTTAGAGGCAAAGTCAAGAAAACTTCTCCTTGGACAGAAGGACTAAAGGAATATTTCCTTGCTCAGAAGCACCACCTCTGCATCTTCTAAAGGAAGGACAGAGTTCAGGGAGCTCATGAAGCCCTGGCCATATTGGTGGCTTTTGCTCCAGTGTTGGAAAGAATGACATTCAGGTGCCCTCAACTGAGAGCATCTCTTGTTGGCCTAGGAAGCCCAGGTGAAGACAAATATTCTCATTCAGCTCCATCTTATCTTAAAACTATCCATTCTGAGAACTCATGACTATACAAGGCATAGAGATCATATTCTCATTTATCACCCTCCTGAGTCACTGTTTAAGGGGAGAGAAGTGAATATTGTAACTTGCTTTGCTCTATACTAAATGCTCTAACTCTCCACTTATCCACATGTTCTAGGTGGCCTTTTATCTCTCCTCTTTTTTTCTTTTACCACCTCTATGATGCACAGAAGGTGCTCCAAATTTGACTTGGCTTCATCCAAATCCTCTAGTACCAACTCACAGACTAGCACAGTCTTCACGGAATCCCTTGGAGTCACTGCAGTACACAACCCTTGTCTCCCATCTGAGGGCTGCCTTCTTCCGGGTTTCTGTGAAATGAGGCTTCTACTGTGCTGCTTCTGCTTATGTTGACACAAAGGGGGAAATTTTCCATTTAGTACCAGAGAAACCCAAAGAAGATCATCCTCCACTCTTTAGAATTTCTAAGCTGGAAAGAACTTTAGAAGCCATCTAGTTTTCCTAGATTATTCTTTAATGAGAAACCCAAGTTACTTATTCATGAACTTACAGTGACAGAGAAAGGTTCTGTGCCATCAACAGCTGTCACAGTACCTCTGCCAGTCACGCAAACATGCATCATAGACTATCAGCCAGACGATCAGCCAATATCTTTATTGCTTACTCACTATGCCAGTGAACCTTCCAGTTGTTTGAAATCTGTTCCTTTTGAAACTGGAGAATGACAATTCTCAGTGCATTGGCATCTATTTCCATTCCCTTCATTTCCTTCTCCAGCCTGAATAATCTCTTTTCTCTTCTCCTTTCTTTTTAGGTTTGATACTCTACATATTTCTTTCCCATTTTACATCTCCACCTTAGCCAATAGATTACTGCCCTGAGCTGTGTGGCGTGATGAGGTCTGACATGGCAAGGTTGCCTCTGCTACACAATCTGTCCTGGGTCAGCCCTGAAGCTTTATTCATAGCATCTCATCTCCAGACATTCTCTGAGACTCATAGCACACTGGAGCATTATTTTCTGTTCTTGTGCCTCTGAAGGGAATCTCTAAGGCTCCATGGAAGTTGGCAACACAACCAGAGTCACTGTGTTTGTTCTCCAAGGACTATCCAACAACCCTCAGATCCAGATAGTACTCTTTGTAACATTCCTGGTGATTTACCTCCTGACCCTCACAGGGAACCTGCTGATGCTGCTGGTGATCAGGACTGATTCCCACCTCCACACCCCCATGTACTTCTTCCTCAGCCACCTCTCCTTCCTGGATGCTTTCTATGCCTCAGTTATTGTGCCTAAGCTGCTAGAGAACCTGCTTTTCAACTGGAAGACTATCTCCTTCCTTGAATGTTTCACCCAGATCTCTTTGGTCATATTTTCTGGGGCCACTGAAGCTTGCCTCCTTTCAGTCATGGCCTATGACCGGTACCAGGCTGTGTGCCGCCCACTGCTCTATGTGGTGACTATGAACAAGAAGGTGTGTGCTGGCCTTGTAGGAGCTTCCTGGGCCATAGGAATGGGGACTGGCCTGCTTAACACCATCCTCCNTATATATATATATATATATATATATACTTATATATATATATAAACTTAACAGAAAGAGAAGGAAAGAAAGGAGGGAGGGAAGAGGAGAAGGAATTCCAAGGTTTAGAACTAAGAAAACTTAGGATTCTATATATTTTTATTTTTAGAAATTATTGGCCAACCAAAGGTAACTCTTGGATTATGTAACTCACTGAAACAAGAATAACACAGGGAAGGAATGTTGGCCCTGGAGAACTCATTCAGATCAGAGCAGGCCTCCTGCTTAAGGGCCTCTCCAGGGACCACCAACACTCTCCAAGGTCTAGAGCAGAAATCAAGTCCCTCTGGTCATTGTTATTTTAGAGGCAAAGTCAAGAAAACTTCTCCTTGGACAGAAGGACTAAAGGAATATTTCCTTGCTCAGAAGCACCACCTCTGCATCTTCTAAAGGAAGGACAGAGTTCAGGGAGCTCATGAAGCCCTGGCCATATTGGTGGCTTTTGCTCCAGTGTTGGAAAGAATGACATTCAGGTGCCCTCAACTGAGAGCATCTCTTGTTGGCCTAGGAAGCCCAGGTGAAGACAAATATTCTCATTCAGCTCCATCTTATCTTAAAACTATCCATTCTGAGAACTCATGACTATACAAGGCATAGAGATCATATTCTCATTTATCACCCTCCTGAGTCACTGTTTAAGGGGAGAGAAGTGAATATTGTAACTTGCTTTGCTCTATACTAAATGCTCTAACTCTCCACTTATCCACATGTTCTAGGTGGCCTTTTATCTCTCCTCTTTTTTTCTTTTACCACCTCTATGATGCACAGAAGGTGCTCCAAATTTGACTTGGCTTCATCCAAATCCTCTAGTACCAACTCACAGACTAGCACAGTCTTCACGGAATCCCTTGGAGTCACTGCAGTACACAACCCTTGTCTCCCATCTGAGGGCTGCCTTCTTCCGGGTTTCTGTGAAATGAGGCTTCTACTGTGCTGCTTCTGCTTATGTTGACACAAAGGGGGAAATTTTCCATTTAGTACCAGAGAAACCCAAAGAAGATCATCCTCCACTCTTTAGAATTTCTAAGCTGGAAAGAACTTTAGAAGCCATCTAGTTTTCCTAGATTATTCTTTAATGAGAAACCCAAGTTACTTATTCATGAACTTACAGTGACAGAGAAAGGTTCTGTGCCATCAACAGCTGTCACAGTACCTCTGCCAGTCACGCAAACATGCATCATAGACTATCAGCCAGACGATCAGCCAATATCTTTATTGCTTACTCACTATGCCAGTGAACCTTCCAGTTGTTTGAAATCTGTTCCTTTTGAAACTGGAGAATGACAATTCTCAGTGCATTGGCATCTATTTCCATTCCCTTCATTTCCTTCTCCAGCCTGAATAATCTCTTTTCTCTTCTCCTTTCTTTTTAGGTTTGATACTCTACATATTTCTTTCCCATTTTACATCTCCACCTTAGCCAATAGATTACTGCCCTGAGCTGTGTGGCGTGATGAGGTCTGACATGGCAAGGTTGCCTCTGCTACACAATCTGTCCTGGGTCAGCCCTGAAGCTTTATTCATAGCATCTCATCTCCAGACATTCTCTGAGACTCATAGCACACTGGAGCATTATTTTCTGTTCTTGTGCCTCTGAAGGGAATCTCTAAGGCTCCATGGAAGTTGGCAACACAACCAGAGTCACTGTGTTTGTTCTCCAAGGACTATCCAACAACCCTCAGATCCAGATAGTACTCTTTGTAACATTCCTGGTGATTTACCTCCTGACCCTCACAGGGAACCTGCTGATGCTGCTGGTGATCAGGACTGATTCCCACCTCCACACCCCCATGTACTTCTTCCTCAGCCACCTCTCCTTCCTGGATGCTTTCTATGCCTCAGTTATTGTGCCTAAGCTGCTAGAGAACCTGCTTTTCAACTGGAAGACTATCTCCTTCCTTGAATGTTTCACCCAGATCTCTTTGGTCATATTTTCTGGGGCCACTGAAGCTTGCCTCCTTTCAGTCATGGCCTATGACCGGTACCAGGCTGTGTGCCGCCCACTGCTCTATGTGGTGACTATGAACAAGAAGGTGTGTGCTGGCCTTGTAGGAGCTTCCTGGGCCATAGGAATGGGGACTGGCCTGCTTAACACCATCCTCCTAGCTCAACAGCACTTCTGTGGCCCCAACCTCATCCGCAGTTTTGCCTGTGAGTTTCCTCCAGTGCTCCTGCTGGCCTGTTCTGACCCCTACATGAGCGTTGCCTCCATCCTGACCACCATGGTGGTCCTGGGCCTTGGCACCCTTGTCCTACTCCTGGGATCCTATACCCATATCATCATGACAGCCTTGGGGATCGACTCTGCCTCAGGTCAGAACAAGATCTTCTCCACCTGCTCATCTCATTTTCTTGTGGTCACTATTTTTTATGGCTCAGGAGTTTTCAGGTATGTCATTGCTATACCTCCAGAATAGGGAAGTGGGATATTTTTCACTTGAAAGTAATGGTGATCTGTAGAACAGAGCACTGCAAAGTAGTAAGAAAAGAACTGCACAAGAATTCAGAAGTCCTGAGTTCTAGTTCTGGCTCTGCCGTATGGAGTATTAAAAATTTATTTTCTTTCCAAGACCTCAATTGTCTAACTCTGAAAAATAATCTTACAAGGACTAAAGGATTTCCTAATTTCATTAAGCTATGTTTTGGGAGTTTGGGAAGGAAATCAGAGAGACCTTGGTAGGCTTTTATCCAGAGTTGGATTAAATATATATATAATATACTGTACTTGAAACAGATGCCATTTCTCTTTCTTACTGAAAGATGATGATCCAAAGTCTATTTGTCCTATAACTATTAATTAGGCAGCTACTTACAATGACTGCTTTGCACAATCAAGATCAATTTTAGTATGTGTCATACCACAAGACAAATGTTATTAACCTCATTTTTGGATTTTAAAAAACTGAGTTTCAGGAGTAACCAGGTGCTTTATCAAAGTTGCTAAACAAGCTAAGAATGGAGGCAAAATATAAACTGAGTCTCACTGGCTTGAAAACCGCAAGCTCTTTTCTACCATGTTTCTCTCGAACATAAACAGCTCTAGTTAATGAGCCCTTGCTTCCCAGGAAATTCACTAATGGCCTGTGCTCTCTACTAGTGGATCTGGAGATGGATTTGCACAATTAGTCTTACCATTATTGGATTAATAATCATTTAGTATTCATATCATGCTAAACACAGTTTTATCTTTCACTTTATTTACAGATCTTGGCTTCTTTTCTAAGCCAAATGTGCTAAATGTACTAAAAAGGACAAATGTTTGTTCCACTGAGCGTTAGAAAAATAATTTGCTGTCACTCTGGGGTAATTCCAAGAGCCATAAATGGGGAAAATGACAGCATTATTGGACTAGCACATAGTTTTGTAAGGAACAATCATGACGAGATGGGAACATACAGTTGTATATGTATAAAAAAGAAGAAGAGAAAACATTCTTCATATTCTCAACATAGCTACTAAGGAAAGACACTTTGAAAAGTATGAAGTACTATAGAAATGCATGAAATCATTTTTAGTTCTATTCTAACCTGGAGCACTTCATATACTGCAGAACTTCCTTTTTCTCCCGAGGGCAGCTCCTATAATGTTCGGCATAAGATCACTCATGTATGGAGGCATTTGAAGGCAGCAATGACTGACCTCTCATGATAATACAGTCATTTCTAGATGCTTCTACCAGTGATAGCTAATTCAGCCCAGAGGACCCTCTTTGCAGAGTCTGGGATGGGGTGGACCCTGGCTGCCTACAGCGATGTGTCTGTTGTCCTGAGCTCATTTCTGTCCTTTGTGCAATTCTCTTCAAGGTACATGACACCAGCTTCCGGCTCAGCCCTGGAGCAAGTGCTATCTGTTCTAGATGCTTCTACCAGTGATAGCTAATTCAGCCCAGAGGACCCTCTTTGCAGAGTCTGGGATGGGGTGGACCCTGGCTGCCTACAGCGATGTGTCTGTTGTCCTGAGCTCATTTCTGTCCTTTGTGCAATTCTCTTCAAGGTACATGACACCAGCTTCCGGCTCAGCCCTGGAGCAAGTGCTATCTGTGCAGTACAGTGTGGTGACCCCGCTACTGAACCCCCTTATCTACAGCCTGAAGAACCAGGAGGTGAAGGCAGCTCTAAGGAGGATGCTGGCCAGGAAGCCTAGGCTCACCTTCTAAGCCACGCTCTACTGTCTCCTCATAATCAAGCAAAAATCAAGAGAAGGAAGAGGAGATAGAGAGCTTCATTTCTAAGATATCTCAGCATGAATTCTTGTCCCAGATGGAAATCTTAGTTCCTCTGACCCTTGTTCCCTTCCCTAGTCAAGCAAGATGGATAGTCCTCCACAGAACTGATAGCATCCATCCACAGATGACCCAGTCACTACACAAGAAAATTTTCTCAAAAGCCATATAGAAGAATTCTCACAAAGTGAAAAATAGAACCACCAAATGTCCCAGCAACTCCACTTCTGGGAACAGAGCCAAAGGAAATGAAAATACTAACTCAAAAAGACATATGCAAGTGCATCTGTGGTGACCCAGTGGTAAAGAATCTGCCTTACAATGCAGGGGACATAGGTCCAACCCCTGGTCAGGGAGCTAAGATCCCACGTACAGAGGAGCAACTAAGTCAATGAGCTACAGCTACTGAGCTGCACACGCTGGAGCCCATGGGACCAGGCCCCCCAAGAAGCCTTTGGGGGGCAGGGAGAGAAGCCTGTGTGGGGCAACTAAATACACCCACAGCACCTCAGCTCAAGAAATTTTGCACACCTCCATGAGCCTAGGGGCCACAGCAAAGACCCAGCACAGCCAATAAAAAATAAATAATAAATATCTTTTAAAAATATATGCGCTCCCATGTTAATACATGCACGCTCAGTCACATCTGACTCTGTGCGACCCTATCGACTGTAGCCCTCCAGGCTCCTCTGTCCATGGGATTATCCACCCAAGAATACTGGAGTGGATTGCCATTTCCTCCTCCAAGAGATCTTCACAACCCAGGGATCAATCCCCTGTCTCTGTGCCTCTTGCACTGCAGGCAAATTCTTTATCACTGAGCCATGCAGGAAGTCCCAAGTTCATTACAGCATTATTTACAGTACCCACGACATGGAAAGAACTTAGGTGTTCATTAATGGATGAATGGATAAAAAAAGGTATGGATGAATGGATAAAAAAAGGTATGGATAAAGAATGGAATATTATTCAGCCTTAAAAATGAGGAAATTCTACCACTTGTTGCAACATGGAAGTTCCTTGAAGGCATTATGCTGAGTGAAATGGGTCAGACATAGAAAGATAAATGCAGTATGATGTCACATACATGTGGAACCTAGAGATCAACCAGACCCATAGAAAAAGATATCAGATGTGTCGTTATCAGGCGTGGAGGGTGGGAGGAAGGTGATCAAAAGGTACAAATTTCCAGTGTAAAATAAGTACTAGGGATGTACACAACATGATGACTATAGTTAACACCACTGTATGATATACAGGGAATCTGTTAAGAGAGTAAATCCTAAGAGTTCTCATCACCAGGAGAAAAGATCTTCCTCTTTCTTCTCTCTTTTCTTTATATGATATCTTTATGAGAGCTTCCCTGGTGGCTCAGAAGGTAAAGCATCTGCCTACAATGTGGGGGACCTGAGTTCAACCCCTGGGTCAGGAAGATCTCCTGGAGAAGGAATACTCCAGTATTCTTGCCTGGAAAATCCCATGGATGGAGGAACCTGGTAGACTACAGTCCATGGAGTCGCAAAGAGTCGGACATGACTAAGCAACTTCACTTTCACTTTTATGAGATGATGGGATTTTTTTTTTTCCCTTAGGAATAGAGGAGTTTTATTTGAGCCAAATTTAGGGCTATAGCTCAGAAGACAGCCTTTCAGATAACTCTGAGAAAATTTCCCACTGAAGCATGATTTTTAGCATGATCATCTATCTTAACAGAACAAAGAACATACATCAAACATGACAGGGGTATATTCCTCAAGTGTCCAAAAAGAGATAGTTGTAATCCATGTAGAGTGAGACAGCAGGACCCTAGTGTCTGGGAATGGAACCATATTTTTGAGGATGTTAATATGGATGTCATGTGAAGGGAATTTGTTATCCTCATTTTCAAAACAGACATTCTTTATCTCAGTGGTTAAAACAGATATTCTCTGTGAGTTTGACAGGCTGTTCTGGTTCAACAAAATTCAGGCTGAACCATGTATGGGCCAAAAATACTTCCCCTTACCTCAATGTGTAAAAATATTCTACATCAGAGAGAACTCTCAGGATTTTCCCAATTAGTTGTTTTGAGATGATGCATATTAATTAAACCTATTGCAATGCATATATATACACATACACATATATATACATATATATACATGCATGCATATATATGTATATATGTTTGTGTGCTCAGTCGCTTCAGTTGTGTTCAACTCTGCAAGCTTATGGACTGTGGCCACCAGGCTCCTCTGTCCATGGGATTCTCCAGACAAGAATACTGCAGTGGATTGCCATTTCTTCCTCCAATATATATATCTATAAAACAATCACGCTGTATGCCTAGAATTTACACATTAATTTATGTCAATTGCTGCTTTGCTGCTGCTAAGTCGCTTCAGTCATGTCTGACTCTGTGAGGCTCCATAGATGGCAGCCCACCAGGCTCCCCCGTCCCTGGGATTCTCCAGGCAAGAACACTGGAGTGGGTTGCCATTTCCTTCTCCAATGCATGAAAGTGAAAAGTGAAAGTGAAGTCGCTCAGTCNCCATAGATGGCAGCCCACCAGGCTCCCCCGTCCCTGGGATTCTCCAGGCAAGAACACTGGAGTGGGTTGCCATTTCCTTCTCCAATGCATGAAAGTGAAAAGTGAAAGTGAAGTCGCTCAGTCGTGTCCGACTCCTAGAGACCTCATGGACTGCAGCCTACCAGGCTCCTCCGTCCATGGGATTTTCCAGGAAAGAGTACTGGGGTGAGGTGCCATTGCCTTCTCCGTTATGTCAACTATCTCTCCATAAAAGTAGGAGGAAAAGGTAAAAAAGATCTTTACAATTCCATCAGCCATTTCACATCCTCTGCTTTTTCTCCCATTTCTTGACTTTCCACACCTCCTTTTTGCCTCTCCCTCACTTGTTTTACTTTTCCAGGAGGGTCCCATCTCAGTACTGAGACCTTCTTTGTTCCCATGCCAAAAACTGCCTGGCAAAATCTAGAGCTCCAGAGTAACTTGGAAAAAAATGAAATAAAATCAGTGTGTCTCCTGTTGTCTCTGTCCTTAAGTAACACATGGAGTAGAACATAGCAAATAGTAAATCTTCAATAACTATTTGTTGATTATAGAGTGAATGAAGGAATGAATAGTGGACCTGTCTGAGGAGTCCATTCTCTTATATGGTCCTAGGAAATAGGAGGGACTATCCATCTCTAACGGAGAAGGCAATGGCACCCCACTCCAGTACTCTTGCCTGGAAAATCCCATGGACGGAGGAGCCTGGTAGGCTGCAGTCCATGGGGTCTCTAGGAGTCAGACACGACTGAGGGACTTCACTTTCACTTTTCACTTTCATGCATTGGAGAAGGAAATGGCAACCCACTCCAGTGTTCTTGCCTGGAGAATCCCAGGGATGGGGGAGCCTGGTGGGCTGCCATCTATGGGGTCGCACAGAGTCGGACATGACTGAAGGGACTTAGCAGCAGCAGCAGCATCCACCTCTAAGGACTTTCTAGGTGGCACTAGTAGTAAAGTCAATGCAGGAGGCATAGATGTGGGTTCAACACCTGGATTGGGAAGATTCCCTTGTAGGAGGACATGGCAACTGACTCCAGTATTCTTGCCTGGGGAATTCCATGGACAGAGGATCCTGGCAGGCTACAGTCCATAGTGTCAGAAAGAGACACAATTGAGCGACTTAGCACATATCCTCCTTTAAAACCTTGTCTAACAGATTCTGTATCTCCAATATTTAATATGTTCTGTTAGCGTTAATGAAGTGTGAAAGTCTCTCTGTCCTGTCTGACTCTTTGCAACCCCCATGGGCATACAGTCTATGGAATTCTTCCAGCTAGAATACTGGAGTGGGTAGCTTTTCCCTTCTCCAACCCAGGATCAAACCCAGGTCTCCCTCATTGGAGGTGGATTCTTTACCAGCTAGGCTACAAGGGAATAGTGTGCAAAGAAAAAGAATGAATAAGAGAGAAGAGGATGAGAGAAGGAGCATATAAAAAAAATGTGTGTCCTTCATGACTATATGGATGTCAGAGGGAAGTACTATAAGAGAGACTGGATCCGAAGAGATAAGAGTCCAAATTTCGGTTCACCACTGAAGGTCATCATCACAAGAGCTTGCTGAAACATGTGCACTCTGACCCCCTGCCCAGAGTCTCTCCATCACCTCTCTGAGCCTGGACCATTTCAGATCCCCGACTTGGTTCAAGACCTGTTCCAGGTGTAGAGGAAGGAGGGGTTAGAGAATGCAGAACAAATGCTCAACTGCCCCCCCATCTCCCACTCAACTCTCAAGAGGGTTCTCAGAAATACAACACCAATCGTTCTACCCAAAAGCTGGCAGGTCACACCAGCCAAGACCACTTCCAGGCCAGCTCCCTGGCTTCTATCTGTTCTTGACGCTTTGACCCTCAGGCTAAGATCCTCTCTGCAATTGTCTGTTTCCTTCAGCAAAGCCCTCTGAAAATCATGGCCTCATAATGTGGTACACTCACAGGGGAAGTTTCCAAGATGAGGCTATTTCTCTGGAGATGAAGGCCAGGGATGTGGAACTGAGCCAAACAGTCCCAGCTTCAGCAGCATTTTTGCTCTGCACACTTGGTGGAGCTGGTCCTTTACATTTTCTAGAGCATATGCCTTTCTGAGGATGAAACTAAGGCAAAATAAAAGTAGATGGGTGAGATCAGTGGAGGAATGGCTGTTTAATCCTGCCCTCACACACACAGGGATTATTCCTAAAACCCTGTTTACTTGGGGGAAAGCCTTTTGTCCCATAATTAGGGAAGGAAGAGCATGGGAATACGCTGGGTTCAAATTCAAACTAAAATTATGTGATGAATACCAAGTTGCTTCCTGAGTCTTAGTTTTCATTAGGAATAGGAGAGAATGTCCTATTCCCCCCTTGCCTAGCACTGTATGTCCCTAAGCAGGCTATGGGGACTTCATTAGGGAGCTGCTGGGCTCTGAAACAAGAGAAATATGGTCTGAATACCAAAAGCCTATTGCATATATAGGGTAGGAAGAGGGAATTATAAAATATAACTTGGCTAATACAGAAATGGGGTAATTTAAGTTGGAGTTTTGGTAGGCTAGATTGTCAAAGCAGGAAAAGATCTCATAAAAATCGCCAGACCAAAACCATTTAAAAATGAGGAAATTGAGCCACAGAGACAAAGATGACTTGCCCAGGTTTAGACCATCAGTAAGAAGCAGAAACAGACTTTAGGACTCATATCTCTTGCTTCTCCATCTTTCACATTCCTTATAATCAAATTAGAATAAAGCTCTGCAAACATTCTCCTATAAATCAGAGAAGCAGCAAGGATGAGTAATAGTGTGCAGGGTCCCAACCAAAAGGCCCCAAGTGTCTAGATTCTTCAGTTACTGAGCTGTTCTTATCCATTCTTTTTATTTATTGTTATTAATTAATTTTTATTGCAGTATAGTTGCTTTAAAATGTTGTATTCGTTTCTACTCCATAGCAAAGTAATCAGTCCTACATACACATATATCACTTTCCTTTGTGATTTCACCCCCATTTGGGATACCACAGTGCATTAATCAGAGTACCTGTACTATACAGGATGTTCCCATCAGTTGTCTATTTTGTACGCAGTAGCCAAAGTGTTTATGTGTCAACCCCAATCTCCCAATTCCTCCCATCCTACCCCTTTCTCCTTTGAGCTCCATACATTTGTTCTCTAAGTCTCTATTTCTGCTTTGGAAATGTTGCAGTGAAAAGAGAACAAAGAAGATAAAGAGAACAGTACTGCTACTGCTAAGTCACTTCAGTCGTGTCCGACTCTGTGTGACCCCATAGACGGCAGCCCACCAGGCTCCCCCATCCCTGGGATTCTCCAGGCAAGAATACTGGAGTGGGTTGCCATTTCCTTCTCCAATGCATGAAAGAGAAAAGTGAAAGTGAAGTCACTCAGTCTGTCCGACTGTTAGCGACCCCATGGACTGCAGCCCACCAGGCTACTCCGTCCATTGGATTTTCCAGGCAAGAGTACTGGGGTGGGGT
>SJYX01018305.1:135017-171640 GCA_006410675.1 Oreotragus oreotragus | reverse complement strand
TCAAGGCTATGGTTTTTCCTGTGGTCATGTATGGATGTGAGAGTTGGACTGTGAAGAAGGCTGAGCACTGAAGAATTGATGCTTTTGAGCTGTGGTGTTGGAGAAGACTCTTGAGAGTCCCTTGGACTGCGAGGAGAGCCAACCAGTCCATTCTGAAAGAGATCAGCCCTGGGATTTCTTTGGACGGAATGATGCTAAAGCTGAAACTCCAGTACTTTGGCCACCTCATGCGAAGAGTTGACTCATTGGAAAAGACTCTGATGCTGGGAGGGATTGGGGGCAGGAGGAGAAGGGGACGACAGAGGATGAGATGGCTGGATGGCATCACTGACTCGATGGACATGAGTCTGAGTGAACTCTGGGAGATGGTGATGGATAGGGAGGCCTGGCGTGCTGCGATTCATGGGGTCGCAAAGAGTCGGACACAACTGAGCGACTGAACTGATACCCTTTTTCTAGATGACAAACACATGAGAAGATGGTTAACATCACTATTTACTAGAAAACTACTATGAGGTATATACCCTTACACACGTCAGAATGGCCATCATCAAAAAATCTACAAACAATAAGCAGTGGAGAGGGTGTGGAGAAATGAGAAACCCTTACACTGTTGGTGCTAATGTAAATTGACAGAGCCACTGTGGAAAACAATACGGAGTTACCTTAGAAAACTAAAAATAGAACTACCATATGACCCAACAATCCCACTCCTAGGCATATACCCAGAGAAAATCATAATTCAAAAAGACACATGCACCCCCGTGTTCATAGCAGCAGTATTCACAATAGCCAGGACATGGAAGCAACCTAAATTTCCATCAACAGAGAAACAGATGAAGATATGGTAGATCTAGATGGTAAGCAGTCTGTGAAGGGCATTTTCCTATCTTAGGGGTAAGGAAGTACCTCAGTCCCCCTCAGGTCACCCATTTCCGATTCTGGAGCCCCTGTTCTTCCTGCCCTTTTCCCACTCCACATCTCTACCCATTAAAATCCCATCAATACTTCAAAACGAGCTTACATTCACTCTTGTCATGAATCTTTTCTTGAGCCCTTTTTCTCACAGCCTCCCACCAAATACAAATTATCTTTCCTCTTATCAATACTCAGGGCACATTTCTAACCCCGCTCATAATATTAATGAGACTATATCTTGTATTATAATTATTTGTTAATGTTTATCTTAGGATTCCTACTAGTCCATGAGGAAAGTGATGTTTTAAGCCAACTTTAGATCCCCTCCAAAGTTCTTTGAATTATGCTAGGTGATCAGTAAAACTTGGTCAAATTGAACTGGTACAGAAAGGAATCTCCATCTTTGAGTTGTTGTAAGTTCAGCCTATTCCCTCTTTGGTAGAGATGAAGGTGGCTGTGACCCTTGGCCATGTCCGCCTTTCAGCCTATTTCCTCCCTCTCCCTCCAGGAAGAAAATAACAACCAGCCACTCAAAATCAAGCCCTTTATTTAGGACACAGGACACTGTTGTAGTGAAAGTGCCACTGGGGGCACTGAGCAAGAGTCAAAAGTCTCAGAGCACGGTTTCCTGACCCCTGGAGAATAGTCCTTGTATGTCCACCAGTATCACTAGAGGGTGCACACTCAGAGACAAATCAGCTTCAAGGCAGCACAAACAGGCAAAATGAGGTAGCCCAGGGCAGAGGAATTTCAGGAACAGAAAGAGGGCAAAAGCAGCAAAGACAGGTGTTCACCACTTCTCACAGAGCCACTGATCCAGTTTCTCAGAACAGAGTGCTTTATGGACCAACCTGATCATGAAGAAGGAGACAAGGTAACTTGATTGACTGGATTTTAGCTCAAACTCCCACTCAGTTTTATCCCCAGGAGGGCTGAGGTGGAAGTGTGGGTGAAAATTACAGACAGAAAGACTTTCCTCGCCAGGTGGCAAGGGACACTGAGCCACCTAATGGAATAAGGTCCATTTTCTTAAACACTAAGAAAATTGGAGGGCAGTGGTAACAAGGGTTTGTCTTAGGGCTTAGGACTAAACAAGTCGAATTATATGTTCAAGTCCAGGTGAAGGAAGTCCTGGGACTCAGCCCTCTCTTAAGGAACCCTTGTAAGGAAAATTGGTAAATAGCGGTGGAGTAAGTGAGGCTTGAAAATCGGAAACCTGAGTCAGCTTGATGAATTTTGTTTTGAAAACTATGTTCTAGCTTAAAACCAGGAAATAGAAAGGGGTATGGTGCTGGGACTGAAAGGTTGAGAAGAGGGAGAGGAAGTGTAAAATAAAAAATAGAATGGAGACTCACCATAGTTAATTCCTACTTTATCCAGAATCTTCTTGACACACATAATGTCATCAGTAAGGTCATCATCCAGGAACTCTGGCAGGAGNTGGGACTGAAAGGTTGAGAAGAGGGAGAGGAAGTGTAAAATAAAAAATAGAATGGAGACTCACCATAGTTAATTCCTACTTTATCCAGAATCTTCTTGACACACATAATGTCATCAGTAAGGTCATCATCCAGGAACTCTGGCAGGAGTTTTAGGTGGAAAAAATGAGAGAGCTAAGTATTACCCAGAAAGCTAATGAGTTTCCCTCTTCCCTGGTCCTTCTCTGAACTAGAGGCTTAAGCCTGTTGCCCTTTGTGTGAGCAATCCAATACCCACCCCCCTCGGCAAAGACTCCCTTCCCTTCTCTGGGGCATCCCTGGAGGAATTATTAACTTCATCAGCTCACTTCCTCTGAAAATGCAGAGTATTAGACTTCAAGATCCCCAAACAACTCAGATCATCTACCCATGAACTTTAAGGGATCGTCTGGGATTCGGTGATAATGAAAATTTCTAACAGCCTCTTAATAATATCAGTTCAAGTCCCACACTTGATGTAGAGTCCTAGGCAATGAAACCAGAGGTGCGCTTGACACCGAAAAGAGAATTTATCCCAGAAGTAGGCAGTCTTAAAAAAGAAAATCAAAGTTGGCTGCTGTCTCACTGTATTTCACTACGCGCACTGTTCGCTGAACACATGGTAGGCAAGATGTGAGCTGGGAAGCTGGAAGAAAACTCAAAGAGCTGTAGGAACTGCAGACACGTTTATTCTCTCCTGGCTGGCACAGCAGCTGCAGCAGCAGACACACTGTATTCTCTCTTCTCATGGCTGATACAGCAACATAACCATAGGCAGTCACATGGAGCCATAACGCGGCCTGAAGGACTTCTCAGATGGTGCTTCTATAGGCACATCGCACAAAGTAGCCCGTGCCCAGGTGAGTACCTCGTGACACACTATAAATGATCTCAGCTGTTACATAGCCATGTATTTACCAAACGTGGGGCAAGAGAGCCTGACCACCATCTTGGCTAATTTGCTCTCTCCCTACAGATACTCACACTTCCCATTTTTACACATTAATACAAAAAAACACTGAATAAAACACTATGAGTCTGGCATAAAGGTATACATAGAGATGAATGAAATTGAAGGGAGATTGCAGAAATAAACCCACCCATCTATGGTGAACTCATTTTAGCAACAGTCCACAACATTAAATTGGGGGGAAAATGATGTTTTCAACAAACAGTGCTAGGCAACAAACATGCATAGCAATGAAATTGGACCCTCTCCTCCTTCCACATACAAAATGTAGCTCAAAATACATAAAAGGCTTAAATATAAGAAGTGAAATTACAGACAACATCCAATATCCACAGGGTTCACATTTCTAGAGTTCATTTAAAAGATACAGAATTTAAGAAAATGTTTGCTCATTATATATCTGATAAATCATTATCCAAAGTATCTCAAGAATGTTTACAACTCACCAACACAAAGACCTAAAACACAATTTAATAATGGATAAATGACTTCAATAGACTGTTCTCCACACAGGTCATACAGATGGTCACCGAGCCATGAAAACATGTCAAAGATCATTAGTCATGATGGAGATGCAAATTAAAACTGCAATGCAGCAACTCCTTCACATATTCTAAAATGGGTAAAATAAAGAAATCTAAAAATAACAACGGTTCACAACAATGTAAAGAAATTGGAACCTCCAAACATTACTTGTAAAGATAGAAAAGGGTGCGACCAACATTTACAATGTGATGTGTTAGCCTCTCATTCACGTCCAACCCTTTGGGACCCTATGGGCTGTATCTTGTCAGGTTCTTCTGTCCATGGAAATCTCCAGACAAGACTATGGGAGTGGGTAGCCAAGCCCCTCTTCAGGGAATCTTCCCAACCCAGGGATCAAACTCAGGTCTCCTGCAATGCAGGCAGACTCATTACCATCTGAGAAGATGGGCTTACCACCAGGGAAGTTCACATTTACAATATAAATATATAATTAGTATATTGTTCAACAACACCATCCTAGAAATATACCCCAAAGAACTGATAACAGGTGTACACATATACTGACAGCAGCGCTGTGCACAATAGCCAACAGGCAGAACAATGCAAAAGTCCATCAGCGGGTAAATGAATAAACAAAATTGTGTAGATCTGTAAACAGACGTATTGTTCACCACAGAGGGAGTAAAATAAAGAATAAAGTCTCTGTGAAAAACAGTATGGCAGTTCTTCAAAAACTTAAATATAGAATTAATGTATGATCCACCAATTTCACATCAGGGTACATACATAAAAAGGTTGAAAGCAGGGACTGGAACAGATATGGGTACACTCATATTCATAGCAGCATTAACCACAAGAGCAGAAGGAAGAAGCAACCCAGGTGTCCATCAACAAATGAATGGATAACCTAAATGTGGCATTCACAAAGGAATATAGTTCAGCCTCAAAAACAAAGGAAATAGCAACACATGCTACAATATTAACCTTAAAGTCCTTATGATAAGTGAAATAACCCTGTCACAAAATGACAAAAATATATGAATCCACTTACATGAGGTATCCACAGAAGTCAAAGACAGACAGTAGAATGTCACTGCCAGGGACTCCGGGAATTAGTATTTAATAGCTACAGAGTTTCACTAGTGAAAATTGGAATGCTCTGAAGGTGCTTGTTGGGGATATGGTTGTACAACAATGTGAATGTAATTAATCCCAAAGAACTGTATATTTTAAATGGCTTGAATAGTAAATGTATGTGTATTTAGGCACAATGAAATAAATGAAAGAAATACTGATACATGTTACAATATGGATGAACATTGAAAACACCCCATGTGAAAGAAGCCATACAGGAAAGACATCAGTGTTGTGGATGACCTGGATGTGATAGAAACAGTGGGATTTTTGTAGGTAGAATCTACACCATCTCCTGCAGGAGACCCAAAGCCACGTCAGAAACCAACAAGTGCCTGCTTTTACAGGAAATCCAGAGTCAGGTCAGGGGCCAAGATCCTCGCAGACTGAACCTGCAGCTGCTCCTGCAGAGGACACAGACCCAGGTCAGAAACCAACACGGGGCAGGTTGAACCTGCTCTTGCTCTTGCAGGAGACGCAGACCAGGTCAGGGTACAGAACTCCTCGTGGAGAAGCTGCTTCTGCCCTGCGTTAGACCCAGAGCCACATCAGGAACCTTCACCCCTGAAGCCTGAAAACTGCTCCTGCAGGAGACCCATGTGGATTCACCACTGCTGCAGGGGAACCTGCTCTGGCTCCTGCAGGAGACTCTGGGCCGGTCAGGAACCAGTGCCCTTGCGGGCTGAACTGCACCTGTAGGAGACCCAGAGCCATTTCAGGAATCAACACCCGCAAGGGCGGATTTGGATCTGCAGCTCCCATCACTTCCGATATACGTCATCAACCCGCTCCTTCATCCAAACTTTACTTTCCGTCTCCAGTCATTGTTTGTGTCGCTGTTTTTATTGTTTTGTCTTTCATATTATTTACAGCATTGTATATTTTGTGTTTTAACTTTATAACAATACAATGTAAGCCTTTTTAATATTGCCATTCAGGAGCATTAAACGCACTCGTGATACTGTGCAACCACCACCACTGCCTAGTTACTAGCTTCTACATCTTATTCCCCAAATAAAACCCGATATCCAAAGAATCCAGCTCCCAATCCCTCCTCCCCCAGACTCTGACAACCATAATCCTCTTTCTTTCTCTGTTTCTTTTTTTTAACTCTATTTATTTCTTTTTGGCTGCCCTGAGCTGTACGGGCTTTCTCCAGCTGCCTCAAGTGGGGGCTACTCTTCGTTGTGATGTACAGGCATCTCGTTTCAGTGACTTCTCTTGTGGAGCACAGGCCCTAGGGCTTGCAGGCTTCAGTAGCTGCAGCACATAGACTCTGTGGTTGTGGCTTGTGGGCCGTAGAGCACAGACTCAGTACTTGTGGTGCTGGGACTTAGTTCTCCTTGGCATGTGTAACCGTCACGGACCAGGTAATCACACCAGTGTCTCCTGCACTGACAGATTCTTATCCACTGCACCACCAGGGAATTCCTCTTCCTCTGTTTCTTTATCTATTGTTGATGTTTCTTATAAATGAAATGATTAAAAATGTGGCTTTTTGTGTCTGTCTACATATTTTTAAGAAATAACTGGTTCATTTTTATTTTTATTTGAAATAGCATTTTTGTTTCTTGAAAGAGGAATTCAGATGCATTACAGATGAGATGTACAAAATGAGATTTTAAACATAGGAAATATGGGCATAAAATTGGGATACACACTGCTGTTCTAAGTGTGACACCAAATGATATGATGCATATACTCCTGTAAAAGGAAACTCATGTGACTACAGAAGGTATGGAACAGAAACAGCCTCACAAGCATAGAGAACAGACTTATGGTTGCCTAGGAGTAAGAGCAGGGTGAGAGTCGAATTGGGAGTTTGGGACTAGCAGATGCAAACTATTATAAAGAGAATGTATAACAACAAAGTCCTATTGTGTAGCAGAGGGAACAATATTCAATATCCTATGATAAATGATAATGGAAAAAATGTAAGGGAGATGCTCAAACTCACTAGTTATTAATATCATAATTTAAAACAGCAAAGAGATGACGCTCCGCACCTGCCAGATGACCAAATATTCATTAGTTGGCAAGTATTTTGTGATACAAAAACCCACAAGGACTACAGTGAAAGCTGCAACCTCTCCAGTGAAATTGAAAGTCACTCAGTCATGTCTGACTCTTTGTGACCCCATGGACTATACAGTCCATGGAATTCTTGAGGCCAGAATACTGGAGTGGGTAGCTTTTCCCTTCTCCAGGGTATCTTCCCAACCCAGGGATCAAACCCAGGTCTCCCGCACTGCAGGCAGATTCTTTATCAGCTAAGCCAACAGTAACCTCTCCAAGGCATGAGTATTTGATCAAACTATGCCTACGCATAACTATGTCCCAGATACTCTTCATCTGGGTAAAATTCTCAAAACTATTGCTATATAAGTTCTTGAGGAAATATGTATTAAATGTTTATTTCAGACCACCCTGTCCAACTTTTCAGTGTTCCACACTCTTGGCCTGAACTTCCTCGGCTTCCTTTTTGCCCTGCCTGCCTCTTCCTCACCTCCTCCAGGAACCGTAGCATCCAGGGACTAGGCTGAGCAGGCAGCAGAATTTTCCAAGAAATAATTTCTCCAAGATGTCCAAATCTGGAGAATGTCTCCTGGGGCAGGTTGAACCTGCTCTTGCTCTTGCAGGAGACGCAGACCAGGTCAGGGTACAGAACTCCTCGTGGAGAAGCTGCTTCTGCCCTGCGTTAGACCCAGAGCCACATCAGGAACCTTCACCCCTGAAGCCTGAAAACTGCTCCTGCAGGAGACCCATGTGGATTCACCACTGCTGCAGGGGAACCTGCTCTGGCTCCTGCAGGAGACTCTGGGCCGGTCAGGAACCAGTGCCCTTGCGGGCTGAACTGCACCTGTAGGAGACCCAGAGCCATTTCAGGAATCAACACCCCCAAGGGCGGATTTGGATCTGCAGCTCCCATCACTTCCGATATACGTCATCAACCCGCTCCTTCATCCAAACTTTACTTTCCGTCTCCAGTCATTGTTTGTGTCGCTGTTTTTATTGTTTTGTCTTTCATATTATTTACAGCATTGTATATTTTGTGTTTTAACTTTATAACAATACAATGTAAGCCTTTTTAATATTGCCATTCAGGAGCATTAAACGCACTCGTGATTCTGTGCAACCACCACCACTGCCTAGTTACTAGCTTCTACATCTTATTCCCCAAATAAAACCCGATATCCAAAGAATCCAGCTCCCAATCCCTCCTCCCCCAGACTCTGACAACCATAATCCTCTTTCTTTCTCTGTTTCTTTTTTTTAACTCTATTTATTTCTTTTTGGCTGCCCTGAGCTGTACGGGCTTTCTCCAGCTGCCTCAAGTGGGGGCTACTCTTCGTTGTGATGTACAGGCATCTCGTTTCAGTGACTTCTCTTGTGGAGCACAGGCCCTAGGGCTTGCAGGCTTCAGTAGCTGCAGCACATAGACTCTGTGGTTGTGGCTTGTGGGCCGTAGAGCACAGACTCAGTACTTGTGGTGCTGGGACTTAGTTCTCCTTGGCATGTGTAACCTTCACGGACCAGGTAATCACACCAGTGTCTCCTGCACTGACAGATTCTTATCCACTGCACCACCAGGGAATTCCTCTTCCTCTGTTTCTTTATCTATTGTTGATGTTTCTTATAAATGAAATGATTAAAAATGTGGCTTTTTGTGTCTGTCCACATATTTTTAAGAAATAACTGGTTCATTTTTATTTTTATTTGAAATAGCATTTTTGTTTCTTGAAAGAGGAATTCAGATGCATTACAGATGAGATGTACAAAATGAGATTTTAAACATAGGAAATATGGGCATAAAATTGGGATACACACTGCTGTTCTAAGTGTGACACCAAATGATATGATGCATATACTCCTGTAAAAGGAAACTCATGTGACTACAGAAGGTATGGAACAGAAACAGCCTCACAAGCATAGAGAACAGACTTATGGTTGCCTAGGAGTAAGAGCAAGGTGAGAGTCGAATTGGGAGTTTGGGACTAGCAGATGCAAACTATTATAAAGAGAATGTATAACAACAAAGTCCTATTGTGTAGCAGAGGGAACAATATTCAATATCCTATGATAAATGATAATGGAAAAAATGTAAGGGAGATGCTCAAACTCACTAGTTATTAATATCATAATTTAAAACAGCAAAGAGATGACGCTCCGCACCTGCCAGATGACCAAATATTCATTAGTTGGCAAGTATTTTGTGATACAAAAACCCACAAGGACTACAGTGAAAGCTGCAACCTCTCCAGTGAAATTGAAAGTCACTCAGTCATGTCTGACTCTTTGTGACCCCATGGACTATACAGTCCATGGAATTCTTGAGGCCAGAATACTGGAGTGGGTAGCTTTTCCCTTCTCCAGGGTATCTTCCCAACCCAGGGATCAAACCCAGGTCTCCCGCACTGCAGGCAGATTCTTTATCAGCTAAGCCAACAGTAACCTCTCCAAGGCATGAGTATTTGATCAAACTATGCCTACGCATAACTATGTCCCAGATACTCTTCATCTGGGTAAAATTCTCAAAACTATTGCTATATAAGTTCTTGAGGAAATATGTATTAAATGTTTATTTCAGACCACCCTGTCCAACTTTTCAGTGTTCCACACTCTTGGCCTGAACTTCCTCGGCTTCCTTTTTGCCCTGCCTGCCTCTTCCTCACCTCCTCCAGGAACCGTAGCATCCAGGGACTAGGCTGAGCAGGCAGCAGAATTTTCCAAGAAATAATTTCTCCAAGATGTCCAAATCTGGAGAATGTCTCCTGATGAGAGCTGCAGACCGACAGTGCTAATTCAGACATGGATCAGTGAGATCCAGCCACTCCAGAGCTTGAAGAACAAGTGAGAAAACTTTCTGCTGCCCAGGAGGAGAAAACCACCACACTCTAGCAAAACCACTGCTGCGTTATCCACTAGCACCATAAGAACTCGGGAGAAGCTAGCTGAGATAACCCTTCATTCTCCCCCTCCCAAGTGCCATGCTGGGCCAATGGAGACGACACTGATGATTGGAGATCGACTACGCTTGGCCCACCAGGTTCTGTAGGTGAAGGTGATATGTTCTTTCTGGATTCTACATTTTCATCGTATTGTCCACACCAGTGGTTTCTTTTCTTAATTTTTATTTTGTATTGTAGTATAGTTGATTAACAATGTTGTGTTAGTTTCAGGTGTGCAGCAAAGCGATTTAGTTATAAATATCCAAATTCTCTTCCCATGTTATTACAGACTATTGAGTAGAGCTCTCTGTGCCCCCCAGGAGGTCCTTGTGTTCTGCACCAGAATCTATTAGGGCAACGTCAACAGTCCAGGAGTCATCTGTCTGTACATCCTTAAAGACAACTAGAGTACCTTTGACTATTTCAAAGGTTTTGCTGTCCATTTGTTGTCTTCTGACTGACTGCAACCCTGTGGATCCTCTGCTCAAATGCATAGACATTCAGTATTTGATCAACAGAACAGAAAATGACAAGAGAGCTGGACAGTGGACCAAGAGATGTACAACATAACTCTCATAATTTGTGTGCGATGTAAAGGAGCAGAAGACATCTTCTTTATACCCTTTATAGTATGAAGTCTATGCAGATGTTACACTGATTCTACTCTTTGCTTTTGTCCTTTGAAGGCTGGGAGACTCACCAAAAGGTAAATGCTATCAAGAGCACAACTTTGTAGCTTTAGATTACTTATGCTTAAAATGCCTACTTGTAATTTCTTATTCCTTTGGTATATCAAAATGTATTTTGCAATATACTAAAGACTGGGAGGGATTGGGGGCAGGAGGAGAAGGGGACAACAGAGGATGAGATGGCTGGATGGCATCACTGACTCTATGGGCGTGAGTCTGAGTGAACTCTGGGAGTTGGTGATGGACAGGGAGCCCTGGCATGCTGCGATTCATGGGGTCACAAAGAGTCGGACACGACAGCAACTGAACTGAACTGAACTGAAAGACATCATTATCTTTATGAAATTATAAAAGACTAAAAATTATGTAAGTTGTTTTAAACACAGCTATATTTCTGAGTTTGTGGTTCATGTTTTGAAAAAAAAAAAGAAAAGAAAGCTTTAGTTTTTATTTTTAACAGTTTCTAATGAGGCGTCATTTTACCCCTTGTAGCTCAGAGAGCACCTGATGTATCATCTCAAACATAATAGACATGCTTCTGAAGGCACAAAAAATTTATTCTTATAATATTCTTTTTGGTGGTGGGAAGTTGAAGATAATTGGGGTTAGTTAGGAAATCTGTTTTAGGAGGGAAAAGGCTAAGTCGTTGTAGAAGAGATCCCAAAATAAAGTGACTCAAACAAAATAAAAGATTATTTTTTCTTTTCAGTCCAGAGATGTACTGAATAGTCCAGCGTGAAAACCCGAGTTCCTTCTATATTGTTCTTTGTTATTTCCTAGGGAGTTATTCAGTCAATCATCATTCAGTCCTTATCCATGGCAAAGACTGATAATGGCTCTTCAATATCTAGCCTTCCTTTTTACCTTTGAGTAGTAAAATATGTCCGTGTTCTAGACACAACTATTCATGTAATACAGAGACCACATTTTTCACTCCCATGAGGTCAAAGCAGTCAATGAGTTGATAATTATTGAAGCTAGGTGATGGATAGAGAGGAATTATTACACTATTCTCTTTATTTTTGTAGATGCTTATTTTTCCATACTAAAAACTTTCTACCAATGTTTCAAAGTTTTTTAACTTTTTTTAATTGAAGTTAGTTGATTTATATGTTGTTCCAATCTCTGCTGTACAGCAAAGTGATTAAGTGATACATCTATATATACATTTTTTAATGTTCTTTTCCATTATGGTTTATCACAGGATGTTGCATATACTTCCCTGTGCTATGCAGTAGGACATTGTTGTTTATCCATCCTATTTCTAATAGCATGTATCTGCTAACTCAAAACTGTTTTAAGTTTTTAATTTATTTGGATATTTTCAGTTCAGTTCAGTTTCTCAGTCACGTCCAACTCTGTGACCCCATGGACTGAAGCATGCCAGGCTTCTCTGTCCATCACCAACTCCTGGAGCTTGCTCAAACTCATGTCCATTAAGTCAGTGATGCCATCCAACCATCTCATCCTCTATCACCCCCTTCTCCTCCTGCCTTCAATCTTTCCCAGCATCAGGATCTTTACCAATGAGTCTGTTCTTCCCATCAGGTGGCCAAAGTATTGGAGTTTCAGCTTCAGAATCAGTCCTTCCAATGAATATTCAGGACTGATTTCCTTTAGGATGGACTGGTTGGATCTGCTTGCAGTCCAAGGGACTCTCAAGAGTCTTCTGCAACACCACAGTTCAAAAGCATCAATTCTTCAGTGCTCAGCTTTCTTTACAGTCCAACTCTCACATTCATACATGACTACTGGAAAAACCATAGCTTTGACTAGATGGACCTCTGTTGGCAAAGTAATGTCTCTGCTTTTTAATATGCTGTCTGGGTTGGTCATAGCTTTTCTTCCAAGGAACAAGCGTCTTAATTTCATGGCTGCAGTCACCATCCACAGTGATTTTGGAGCCCAAGAAAATAAAGCCTGTCACTGTTTCCATTGTTTCCCCATCTATTTGCCATGAAGTGATGGACCGGATGCCGTGATCTTCGTTTTCTGAATGTTGAGCTTTAAGCCAGCTTTTTCATGCTCCTCTTTCGCTTTCATCAAGAGGCTCTTTAGTTCTTCTTCACTTTCTTCCATAACAATGGTGTCATCTGCATATCTGAGGTTATTGATATTTCTCCCAGCAATCTTGATTCCACCTTGTGATTCATCCAGCCCAGCATTTCACAGATGCAGATGTACTCTGCATATAAGTTAAATAAGCAGGGTGACAATATAGTCTTGACACACTCCTTTCCTGATTTGTAACCAGTCTGTTGTTCCATGTCCAGGTCTAACTGTCACAATGAATAAAACAATTAATATAAATAAATTTATATTTTAAAAAATAAATAAAAAGCAGAGACATTAAAAAACAATTAATTTTGGATAACATAATAAACTTGTACTTTCTTTTATGATTGGGAGCTCGTATACACCCATGGCAGATTCATGTCAATGTATCGCAAAACCAATACAGTATTGTGAAGTAAAATAAAATAAAAATAAAATTTTAAATAAATAAATAAATAAAATATCTTTAATACACTTCTCAATTTAAAATACCTGAAGCAATAAAAGAAGGAAAATAAAATATATATATATCAGTTTTCATTTTATATATTTTATTATTATCTTTCTATAATCAAATATTATTTAAAATATAATAAAGAGAGAAAGAAAGGAAGGATAGAGGGAAGAAGGGAAGGAACTCCAAGATTTACAACTAAGAAACCTTAGAACTCTGTATTTTAATCTTTAGAAATAATTGGCATGGACAAGTACCTCTTAGATAATGCGATTCACTGAAAAAAAGTAATACAGGGAAGGAATTGCTGGCCCTGGAGAATTCATACAGATCAGAGCAGGCCTCCAGCTTAATGGACTCTCCAGGGACCACCAACACTCTCCAAGGCCTAGAGCTGAGATCAAGTCCCTCTAGCCATTGTTATATTGGAGGCTGAGTCAAGAAATCTTTCTGTTGGACAGAAGGACTATAGGGATATTTCCTTGCTCAAAAACTCCGCCTCTGCATCTTCTAAAAGAAAGACAAAATTGAGGAAAGCCCACCAAGTCCTAGCCATATCTCTGGGTTTTGCTGGTTAGAAAGGATGCCATTTAGGTATCCTCTACTGAAAGCATCTCTTGTTGGCTGAAAGAGACCAGGTGAAGAAAACTGCCCTTCTCATTCAACTCCATCTTCTTCTAAAACTATCCACTCTGGGAGCCTGTGAGTGTACAAGCCATAAATAGTAACTGCACCCTCATTCGTCGCCCTCCTGAGTTACCCTTTCAGGGGAGAGGGGTGGCCGTGCTACCATGCTGTACTCCTTTGCCCTGTGCGAAACCCTCTAATTTTTTATTTTATCAGGTGTTCTGTACAGTCTTTTCCTTCGCTTTTTTTTTTTTTCCTTTTCCATCTCTGTTATGCACAGAAGATGGTCCAGTTTGACTTGGCTTCATCCAGATCCCTAGTACCAACTCAGAGAATAGCATGGGCTTCGTAGGCTCTAATGTTAAGTCCTGATGTTATAGCGCAAACAGTGGACATTATAAGTTCACAGAAGCCCTTGAGTAACTGATGTGCACAGCCCTTGCCTCCCGTTTAAGGGCTTCCTCTTGCCTGGCTTCCATGAAACCAGACTACTCCTGTGACAGTTCTGCTTGTGTTGACACAGAAAAGGAGAGGGTTTCCATTCAGGAACAGAGAAACCCAAGGAATGTCGTCCCCAATTAAAATATATATATATATTTATTATTGTTTATTTATTTGGCTGCACTGGGTCTCAGTTGCAGCAAGCAGGATCTTCAACCTTTGTTTTGTGACATTCCAGATCTTTAGTTGGAGCATGTGGGATCTAGTTCCCTGAATAGGGGGTTGAACCCAGGCTGCCTGCATTGGGATTGCTGAGTCTCGGCCACTAGACCTTAGAATTTCTAAGCTGGAATGGATTTTAGAACCCATTTGTTTTTCCCAGAGTTTTTTTCTTAATGAGAAACCCAAGGGAATTATTCATGAACTTACACTGACACAGAAAGGTCTTGCGGCATCATCAGCTGTCACAATACCTCTAGCAGTCATTCAAACATGCGTCATGGACAGTCAGCAGGATGGTTGGTCAACATCTTTATGGCTTATTCACTGTGTCAGGGAGCCTTCCTGTGGTTTGAACTCCATTCTTTTTGGAACTGAGAACAGGACTTCTCGGTGCTCTGGAGGCTGTTTACAACTCCCTTCCTTTCCTTCTCCAGTCTGAATAATCTCTTTTCTCCTTCCTTTCTGAGTTTGATTCTCTACATCTTCCTCCCCACCATCTCCACCTTAGCCAATAAACCAATAGATTATTGCCTTGAGCTGGGCAGGGTTGACGAGGTCTGACCTGGCAAGGTTGCCTCTGCTACACGATCTGTCCAGGGTCAGTCCTGAAGCTGACACCTCATCCCCAGCCATGCTCTGAGACTCATAACACATTGGAGAATTCTTTCTGTTCTTGTCCTTCTAAAAGGAAACTCCAGTGTTCCATGGAAGCTGGGAACACAACCACAGTCACTTTCTTTATTCTCCGAGGACTATCCAATAACCCTCACATTCAGGTAGTACTCTTTGTAACATTCCTGATGATTTGCCTCCTGACCCTCACAGGGAACCTGCTGATGCTGCCGGTGGTCAGGACTGATTCCCACCTCCACACCCCCATGTCTTTCTTCCTCAATCCCCTCTCCTTCCTGGATGCTTTCTGTGCCTCAGTTATTGTGCCTACACTGCTAGAGAACCTGCTTTCCAAGTGGAAGACTGTCTCCTTCCTTGAATGTTTCACCCAGATCTCCTTGGTCATATTTTCAGGGGGAACTGAAACCTGCCTCCTTTCGGTCATGGCCTATGACCGGTACCAGGCTGTGTGCCGCCTGCTGTCATACGTGGTGACCATGAACAAGAAAGTGTGTGCTGGCCTGGCGGGAACCTCCTGGGCCATAGGAATGGGGACTGGCCTGCTGAACACCATCCTCCTGGCTCAGCAGCACTTCTGTGGCCCCAACCTTGTCCCCAGTTTCGCCTGCAGGTTTCCTCCAGTGCTTCTGTTGGCCTGTTCTGACCCCCTACACGAGCATTGCCTCTGTTCCAACTACCATAATGGTCCTGGGCCTTGGCACCTTTGTCCTAGTGCTGGTTTCTTATACCTGTATCAAGACAGCCTTGGAAATCAACTCTGCCACAGGTTCGAACAAGATCTTCTCTATCTGCTCATCTCATTTTATTGTGATCATCATTCTTTATGGCTCATGAACATTAAGGTATATCATTGCTGAACCTTTGAATATAATGTACAATATTTTCCACTCTAAAGTAACCTTGGTCTCTAGAGCAGAACATTGCAAAGTAGCAGGAAAAAAATTTTATTGGAACTCAAAAGGCCCGGGCTCCAGTTCCACCTCTGCTGTGGACTAGATGTGTGAATTATTTTTTAAAAATTCATTTTCTTTCTGAGGCCTCAATTGTCTAACTCTGAAAAATAAACTTATACAAAGATTGAAGTCTTTCTTGTTTCCATTAAACTATAATTTCAGTTCAGTTCCATCGCTCAGTCATGTCCAACTCTTTGTGACTCCATGAATCGCAGCATGCCAGTCCTCCCTGTCCATCACCAACTCCTGGAGTTCACCCAAACCCACATCCATCGAGTCAGTGATGCCATCCAGCCATCTCATCCTCTGTTGGCCCCTTTTCCTCCTGCCCCCAATCCCTCCCAGCATCAGAGTCTTTTCCAATGAGTCAACTCTTCGCATGAGGTGTTGGTCTGGTATTCCCATCTCTCTCAGAATTTTCCACAGTTGATTGTGATCCACACAGTCAAAGGCTTTGGCATAGTCAATAAAGCAGAAATAGATGTTTTTCTGGAACTCTCTTGCTTTTTCCATGATCCAGAGGATGTTGGCAATTTGATCTCTGGTTCCTCTGCCTTTTCTAAAACCAGCTTAAACATCTGGAAGTTCACGATTCATGTATTGCTGAAGCCTAGCTTGGAGAATTTTTAGCATTATTTGGGCGTCATCAAAAGGGAAAATGAAAGTCTTTAGTAGACTTTTATTCAGTGTTGGACAAAAAAATTAAATACATCATCCTTAAAACATGCCATTTCTCTTTCCTACTGGAAGATGATGTCTCCAAAGCTTATTTGTACTGTAACTATTGATTAGCTAGTTACTATACTACAGCTGCTTTACACAATCAAGATCAACTTCAGTAAGTATCACATCACAAGATAAACATTATTAGCCTCATTTTCCAAAAGAACACTGAGTTTCAGGAGTAACCAGGTACCTTGCAAAAGCTGCCAGAACAAGCTAGGAATGGAGCCAAAATATAAACTAAGGTTCACTGACTTGGAACCTCAAGCTCTTTTCTACCGTGTTTCTCTCAGACATAAACAGCTCTAGTTGATGGGTCTTTGCTCCCAGGAAACAGAGTAACTAATGGCCTGTGCTCTCTACTAGCGAACTGGAGATGTATTGGTACAAATTGAGAACTTTCCTCACCTGGTTGTTACTTGGCAAGAAGTAAGGGGTGGGAAATGATAAGGTCCAGGAGAGCTCATCTGTCCTGAAGACAAAACTCTTCAGCTCTCTTTTTCTCAATTTTCTCGTTTGCCATAAGGGGAATGATAAGACTTCTTCCAACCACTTCACAAAAATGTTAGGAGGGATAAATTTAAAAATAAAAATGACAGTAAAATGAGTATCTTTTTTAATCAAGTGCATAAAACCCACAAAGATCATTCCAGTGATAATGACACAATTGCAAAAATAAAATTTGAATGCTTCTTTCAAAAATACTCATAATGACACTTAACAATGTACACCCATGAGGAGAAGACAATGGCAACCCACTCCAGTACTCTTGCCTGGAAAATCCCATGGACAGATGAGCCTGGTAGGCTACAGTCCCTGGGGTCACTAAGAGTAGGACATGACTGAGCGACTTCAATTTCACTTTTCACTTTCATGCATTGGAGAAGGAAATGGCAACCCACTCCAGTGTTCTTGCCTGGAGAATCCCAGAGAGGGGGAGCCTGGTGGGCTGCCATCTATGGGGTTGCACGGAGTCTGACATGACTGAAGCGACTTAGCAGCAGCAGCAGCAACATACACCCACAATTTTAATCTTACTATTTTGGATTCATATCTCATACTAGATACATTTGTATCTTTCACTTTATTTACAAAGCTTGGCTTCTTTTCCAAGCCAAAGACAAATGTGCTAAAAAGGACAAAATTTTGGTCCACTAAGCATTATAAAAATAATGGACTGTGATTCTGAGGTAGTTCCCAGAGCCATAAATGGTAGGAAAAGAATGACAACTTTATTAGACTATCATATAGTTTTGTTAGGAACAATCATCACAAGATAAGAACATGTAGTTGTATATATAGGGAAAAGAAGAGGCAAAAATCCTCAGATTATCATCATAACTACTAAGGAAACACACTTTGAAAACTGTGAAGTGCTATAGAAATGCATGATTTGTTTTTTTTAGTTTTATTCTAACCTGTAGCACTTAATATGCTGCAGAACTCCCTCTTTCTCCAGGGCAGATCCTCTAATGTCTTACATATGATCACTCATGTATGGAGGCATTTGAAAGCAGAAATGACTGACTTCTCATTGATAATAGTCATTTCTAGATGCTTCTACCACTGACAGCTGACAGCCCTGGGGACCATCCTTGCAGAATATGGGATGGGATGGACCCTGACTGCCCAACAGCACTGTGGCTTTTGTCTGGACCTCATTTTATTCCTTTGTGCAATTCCCTTCAAGGTACAGGACTCCAGCTTCCGGCTCAGTCCTGGAGCAAGTCCTATCCTTACAGTACAGTGTGGTGACCCCACTACTGGACCCCCTTATCTACAGTCTGAAGAACCAGGAGGTGAAGGCAGCTCTAAGGAAGATGCTGGCCAGGAAGCCTAGGCTTACCCTCTAAGCCAGGCCCTACTGCCTCCTCATAATAGGAGGATAATAGCAGAAAAGTCATGAGAAAGAAGAGGAGACAGAAAGACTGCTCCTAAGCTATCTCAGCATGAATTCTTCTCCACTACAGAAGCCTTTGTCTGATCCCTGTGCCCTCCCCCAGTCAAGCAAGATGGGGAAACCTCTAGAGAACTAATGGCACCCATCCACAGGGGACCCAGTCACTGCACCAGAAAATCTTCTCAATAAATATATGGAGGACCTTTGAAAAACTAAAAATAGAACCAACATGAAAAAAGAAAGTGAAAGTGAATTCACTCAGTCGTGCCTGACTCTTTGCAACCCCATGGAGAGTAGCCTGCACCAAGCTTCTCCGTCCATGGGATTTTCAAGGCAAGAGTACTGGAGTGGGTTGCCGTTTCCTTCCCCAGGGAATCTTCCCAACCCAGGGATCGAACCCAGGTCTCTCACATTGTAGACAGACGCTTTACCATCTGAGCCACCAGGGAAGTCCAAAAGTTTAGTCCAAAAACTAAAAATAGAACCAACTTATGATCCAGCAATTCTACTTCTAGGAGTATATCCAAAGTAAATGAAACATTAACTCAAAAAGATATCTACAACCCCCCATGTTCATAGTAGCATTATCTACAATAGCCAACAGATGGAAAGATCCTATGTTTTCTTAATGGATGAATGGATAAAGAAGGCATGGATAAAGCCGTGGAATATTATTCAGCCATAAAAATGAGGTAATTCTACCATTCATGATAACATGGATCGACATTGAAAACATTATGCTGAGTGAAATGTCAGACGAATGCAATATGATCTCCCTTATTTGCAAAACATGGGGAAAAATCAAAGTCATAGAAAACAAATGGTCATCAGAGGTAGAGGGGTGGGAAGAAGGGGGTTTGGAGGAAGGTGATCATAAGGTAAAATTTCCAGTGTAACATAAGTACTAGGGATGTGATGCACAATATGATGACTCTAGTTAACACCATTGTATGATATATAGGAAATCTGTTAAGAGAGTAAATAGTATGGATTTATATCACTAGTAGTAAAGTTTTCCCCTTTTTTACTTCTTTGTTTCTTTATACTTATTTTTATAAGATAATTGATTTTTTTAGAAATAGAAAAGAGTTATATTTGAGTCACATTGAGAACTATAGCCCAGAAGACGCCCTCTCAGATAACTCTGAGAAACTGCTCCATTGAACCATTATTTTTTGCACAGTCATTTACATTATCAGAACACAGAACATACATCAAATGTGACAGGGGTGTATTCCATTCAGTTTCCAAAAGACACAGGTTAAGTATATAGACAGCAAGACAGCAGTTTTAACAGGGAAGAGTCAGTTTTGATTCTTCCATGCTATATCTGTTTCTTTGGCCACTTTTATTATTATAATCACACATAACGGCTGGCCTCAGAAAATCCTGCCCCTCAACCTGACTGTTCAGCTAAAGTGCCTTTGTTCAGAACCCTGACCATCTTAGATGACAGGAAGGAAGAAATTAATACACATCCCTGCCTGAGGCTTGCCAATCTGGGAGGTACTTACAAGGTTAAATGGCCCTTTTAATCTGTTTCCTCATCTCTCCCCATCTCTGATCCATAAAAGAACTTGGCATCCAGACCCCAACAATATGGTTATTTTGAGACATTATTCTACCAAGACATCCTCTTGGTCAGCCAGCTTTCTGAATGGAGTTGTATTCCTTGCCTTCACACCTTGTCTCTCAGATTCACTGGCCTGTTGTGCAGTGAGTAGAGCAAGCTTGGACTCTTTTTAACAGCAGGACCCTAGTGTATAGAAAAGGAACACAATCTTTCAAGGAATGTTAACATGGATGTCATGAGAATGGAGTTTCTTTATCCCTATCTTCAAAACAGACATCCTTTACCTTAATGATTGAAGCAGACATCCGGTACATATTTACAAGCTGTTCAGGTTCACACAAAATTCAGGTTGAACCATGTACAAGCCAAAATGACTTCCCCATACCTCAATGTGTGAAAATTTTCTCCATCAGAGGGAACTTTTAGGATTTTCTCAATTAGGAGTTTTGAGATGAATAATATTAACTGAACCTATTGCAATACTCATTTATATATGTATATCTAACCATCCTGCTCTACACTTTGCACTTATACAGATTTATGCAGTAATGTATGTCAACTGTCTCTCCAATAATCTGGGGGGTGGGTGGGGAAATAAAGAATATCTTCACAGCTCAACCAGCCATTTCCACAACTATTGCTTTTCTTTTTCATTTCTTGCCCTTTTGACCTGCCGCCTTTTCCCTCTCCTTCAATCTTTTACTTTTGTCTATGCACAAAGTGGAAATCTGACCACTAGCAAATTTACCACTTCATTTTGGAAAAGTCCCATCTTAGTACTGAGACTCAGCTCCTCCTTTGTTCCCATACAAAATTCTGCCTGACAAAATCTAGAGGTCCAGAGTAACTTGGAAAGAAATGAAAATCAGTATATCTCCTGCCAAGCCAGGCTTCAGCAATACATGAACCGTGAACTTCCTGATGTTCAAGCTGGTTTTAGAAAAGGCAGAGGAACCAGAGATCAAATTGCCAACATCTGCTGGATCATGGAAAAAGCAAGAGAGTTCCAGAAAAACATCTATTTCTGCTTTATTGACTATGCCAAAGCTTTTGACTGTGTGGATCACAATAAACTGTGGAAAATTCTTCAAGAGATGGGAAGACCACCTGACCTGCCTCTTGAGAAATCTGTATGCAGGTCAGAAAGCAACAGTTAGAACTGGACATGGAACAACAGACTGGTTCCAAATAGGAAAAGGAGTATGTCAAGGCTGTATATGGTCACCCTGCTTATTTAACTTCTGTGCAGAAGTACATCATGAGAAATGCTGAGCTGGAAGAAGCACAAGCTGGAATCAAGATTGCTGGGAGAAATATCAATAACCTCAGATACGCAGATGACACCACCCTTATGGCAGAAAGTGAAGAGGAACGAAAAAGCCTCTTGATGAAAGTAAAAGAGGAGAGTGAAAAAGTTGGTTTAAAGCTCAACATTCAGAAAACGAAGATCATGGCATCAGGTCCCATCACTTCATGGGAAATAGATGGAAAAACAATGGAAACAGTGTCAGACTTTATTTTTGGGGCTCCAAAATCACTGCAGATGGTGACTGCAGCCATGAAATTAAAAGATGCTTACTCCTTGGAAGGAAAGCTACGACCAACCTAGATAGCATATTCAAAAGCAGAGACATTACTTTGCCGACTAAGGTCCATCTAGTCAAAGCTATAGTTTTTCCAGTAGTCGTGTATGGATGTGAAAGTTGGACTATAAAGAAATCTGAGCACTGAAGAATTGATGTTTTTGAACTGTGGTGTTGGAGAAGACTCTTGAGAGTCTCTTGGACTCCAGGGAGAGCCAACCAGTCCATTCTGAAGGAAATCAACCCTGGGATTTCTTTGGAAGGAATGATGCTAAAGCTGAAACTCCAGTACTTTGGCCACCTCATGAGAAGAGTTGACTCACTGGAAAAGACTTTGATGCTGGGAGGGATTGGGGGCAGGAGGAGAAGGGGACGTCCAAGGATGAGATGGCTGGATGGCATCACGGACTCGATGGACGCGAGTCTGAGTGAACTCCAGGAGTTGGTGATGGACAGGGAGGCCTGGTGTGCTGCGATTCATGGGGTCGCAAAGAGTCGGACACGACTGAGTGACTAAACTGAACTGAACTGAACTGTCTTTGTCCTTAACTATCAACACCTAAAGTAGAACATAGCAAATAGCAAATCCTCAGTAACTATTTGTTGATTACAGAGTGAGTGATGGAATGAATGGTGGATCTGTCTGAGAAGTCCTGTCTCTTACATGATCCTAGGAAACAGAAGGAACTATCCACATTTAAAGTGTAAGTCTTGGAAAATAGAAGACAGAGCTGTGATATTTAGCAATCACACAGAGACACAGGACTTAAAAGGTCTTATAGAGTTCTGGCTCATCACATCCACTTTAAACAAGGAACTAATATTCAGAAAGTTAATATACACTGAAGTTGAAGTTTAAAATAAACACATCACCTAAGTAAATAAATAAAATTTTAAAATAAAGTGTAAGCCTTGAGAGCAAAGCCCAGGCTCACAGATTCTGTATCCCCAGTGTCTAGTATGTCCTATCACTTAATTGACTCTCAATTAGTGTGCAAAATAAAAAAGAATGAATGAGATTGAAGGGAGTGAGAGAAGGAACATATGAAAAAAATCAGTTAATTTTGTCCAGTAAAATTCCTGCCTTCACAACAATATAGATGTCAGAGAAAAGTAGCATGGAGGACGAAAGATCAGGACAGAAAGGAGAAAAAAGTCCATATTTTGGGACACCAATCTGGGTCATCCTCACAGAGCTCACTGAACTGTGTGCAGTCTGGCCACCCTGCCCTGAGTACAAGAAAAAAAAAAGCTGAGCATAAAAACTATCACCCACCTGAGCCCAGACCACTTCAAATCTCTGTCTGCTTCAAGATCGGTTCCAGGATGGAAAACCCAGAAATAAGCCCATGCACCTATGGCCAATTAATCTATGACAAAGGAGGCAAGAGTACACAGTGTTGGAAAGACAGTCTCTTCAACAAATGGTGCTGGGGAAACTGGACAGCCACATGTTAAAAAAAAAAAGAAATTAAATTAAATTATTCTTTAACTCCATACACAAAAATAAGCTCAAAATGGATTAAAGAGCTAAAGGTGAGATCAGACACAATTAAACTCTTGGAGGAAAACACAGGCAGAACACTCTCTGACATAAATCATTGCAACAGCTTTTTTGATCCATCTCCTGGAATAACAGAAATAAAAACAAAAATACACATATAGGACCTACTTAAACTCAAAAGGTTTTGCACAGCAAAGAAAACAATAAACAAAACACAAAGACAACCCACAGATTGAGAAAAAATATTTGCAAATAATGTGACTAATAAGGGATGAGTTTCTAAAATGTACAAACAGCTTATGATGCTTAGCAGCATCAAACAAATAGCTCACTCAAAAAATGGGCAGAAGACCTGAATGACATTTCTCCAAAGAGGACATACAGATGGCCAACGGGTACTTGAAAAGATGTTCAGTGTCGATAGTTAGTAGAGAAATGCAAATTAAAACTACAATGACACATCACCTCACACTGGTCAGAATGGCTATTGCCAAAAAATCCACAAACAACAAATGTTGGAGACGGTGGAGAGAAAAGGGAAACCTCCTACACTGTTTGTGGGAATATAAATCAGTACAGCCCCTAGGAAACACAGTATGGAGGTTCCTTAAAAAACTAAACATGGAGCTACCATATGACCCTGCAGTCCCACTCCTGGGCATATACCATGAGAAAAACATCATCCAAAAAGATGCATGCACCCCGGTGTTTACTGCAGCACTGTTTGCAATGGCCCAGACATGGAGCCAACATAGATGTCCCCCATCAGACGAATGGATAAAGAGGATGTGCTACACGTACACAATGGAATACTACTCAGGCGCTAAACAGAATGAAACAGTGCTGTTTGCAGCAACACGGATGGATCTAGAGAGAGTCATATCGAGTGAAGTAAGTCAGACAGAGAAAGAGAAGCATCATATGACATCCCTGATATGTGGGATCTAAAAAGAAATGATACAAACCAGAAAGAGGTTCACAGACTTAGAAAACAAACTTACAGTTGCTCAGGGGGAAGGGATAGTTAGGGAGTTGATGGAGGTCATGTATACACTGCTATATTCAAACTGGATGACCAACAAGGAGCTATTATATAGCACATGGAACTGTACTCAATGTTATGTGCCAGTCTGGATGGAAGCAGGGTTTGGGGGAGAATGGATGCATGTATATGTATAGCTGAGTCCCTTCACTGCTCACCTGAAACTACCACAACATTGCTAATCGGCTATACCTGAGTATAAAATGAAAAGTCTAAAACTGGGGAGGAAAAAAGACTTGTTCCAGGCCTAGAGGAAGAAGAAGTAGTTGGAGAATGCAGAACAAATGGCTCGGCTGCTGTCTCTCATTCAGCTCCAGAGAGTTCTCAGAAAGAGAACAACAGCAGTTGCTCTACTCAAAGGCTGACAAGCCTGCAACAGTCAAGACCACTTCCACGCAGACTCCCTGGTTTCTATCTATTCTCAGTCCGTTGAGCCTAAGAGCCTCTCTGCAATTGTCAATTTCCTTTGGCAAAGCCCTCTGAAAATCATGGCCTCATATATGGTACACTCACAAGTAAAATTTCCAAGATGAAAATATTTCTCTATAGGATGAAGGCCAGGGATATGGAACTAAATGAAACAGTTCCAACTTTATTAAATTTCTGGTCTGCCCATCTGATGGAGCTGGTCCTTCACCTTTTCCAGAGGAATTTAACTCAGATGACCATTACATCTACTACTGTGGGCAGGAATCCCTTAGAAGAAATGGAGTAGCCATCACAGTCAACAAAAGAGTCCAAAATGCAGTACTTGGATGCAATCTCAAAAACAACAGAATGATCTCTGTTCATTTCCAAGGCAAACCATTCAATATCACAGTAATCCAAGTCTGTGCCCCTACCAGTAACGCTGAAGAAGCTGAGGTTGAGTGGTTCTATGAAGACCTACAAGACCTTTTAGAATTAACACCCCAAAAAGATGTTCTTTTCATTATAGGGGACTGGAATGCAAAAGTAGGAAGTCAAGAAACACCAGGAGTAAAAGACAAATTTGGCCTTGGCATACAGAATGAAGCAGGGCAAGGGATAATAGAGTTTTGTGAAGAGAATGCACTGGTCATAACAAACACCCTCTTCCAGCAACATAAGAGAAGACTCTACACATGGACATCACCAGATGGTCAACACCGAAATCAGGTTGATTATACTCTTAGCAGCCAAAGATGGAGAAGCTCTATACAGTCAGCAAAAACAAGACCGGGAGCTGACTGTGCTCAGATCATGAACTCCTTACTGCCAAATTCAGACTTAAATTGAAGAAAGTAGGGAAAACCACTAGACCATTCAGGTATGACCTAAATCAAATCCCTTATGATTATACAGTGAAAGTGAGAAGTACATTTAAGGGACTANAATAAAGGACAGAAATGGTATGGACCTAACAGAAGCAGAAGATATTAAGAAGAGGTGCCAAGAATACACAGAAGAACTGTACAAAAAAGCTCTTCGCAACCCAGATAATCACGATGGTGTGATCACTCACCTAGAGCCTGACATCCTGGAATGTGAAGTCAAGTGGGCCTTAGAAAGCATCACTACAAACAAAGCTAGTGGAGGTGATGGAATGCCAGTTGAGCTATTTCAAATCCTAAAAGATGATGCTGTGAAAGTGCTGTACTCAATATACCAGCAAATTTGGAAAACTCAGCAGTAGCCACAAGACTGGAAAAGGTCAGTTTTCATTCCAGTCCCAAAGAAAAGCATGCCAAAGAATGTTCAAACTACCGCACAATTGCACTCATCTCACACACTAGTAAAGTAATGCTCAAAATTCTCGAAGCTAGGCTTCAGCAATACTTGAACCATGAACTTCCAGATGTTCAAGCTGGTTTTAGAAAAAGCAGAGGAGCCAGAGATCAAATGGCCAGCATCTGCTGGATCATGGAAAAAGCAAGAGAGTTCCAGAAAAACATCTATTTCTACTTTATTGACTATGCCAAAGCCTTTGACTGTGTGGATCATAATAAACTGTGGAAAATTCTGAAAGAGGTGGGGAATACCAGACCACCTGACCTGCCTTTTGAGAAACCTATATGCAGGTCAGGAAGCAACAGTTAGAACTGGACATGGAACAACAGACTGGTTCCAAATAGGAAAAGAAGTCCGTCAAGGCTGTATATTGTGTATATTGTGGCTGTATACTGCTTATTTAACTTATGTGCAGAGTACATCAAGAGAAACGCTGGGCTGAAAGAAGCACAGGCTGGAATTAAGGCTGCTGGGAGAAATATCAGTAACCTCAGATACGCAGATGACACCACCCTTATGGCAGAAAGTGAAGAAGAACTAAAGAGCCTCTTGATGAAAGTGAAAGTGGAGAGTGGAAAAGTTGGTTTAAAGTTCAACATTCAGAAAACTAAGATCATGGCATCTGGACCCATCACTTCATGGCAAATAGATGGGGAAACAATGTAAACAGTGAGAAATTTTACTTCTGAGGGCTCAAAATCACTGCAGATGGTGATTGCAGCCATGAAATTAAAAGTCACTTACTCCTTGGAAGGAAAGTTATGACCAACCTAGATAGCATATTAAAAAACAGAGACATTACTTTGTCAACAAAGGTCTGTCTAGTCAAGGCTATGGTTTTTCCAGTAGTCATGTATGGATGTGAGAGTTGGACTATAAAGAAATCTGAGCACTGAAGAATTGATGCTTTTGAACTGTAGTGTTGGAGAAGACTCTTGAGAGTCCCTTGGACTGCAAGGAGATCCAACCAGTCCATCCTAAAGGAGATCAGTCCTGGGTGTTCATTAGAAGGACTGATGTTGAAGCTGAAACTCCAATACTTCAGCCACCTGATGCAAAGAGCTGACTCATTTGAAAAGACCCTGATGTTGGGAAAAATTGAGGGCAGAAGGACAAGGGGACGATAGAGGATGAGATGGTTGGATGGCATCACCGACTCAATGGACATGAGTTTGGATGAACCCTGGAAGTTGGTGATGGGCAGGTAGGCCTGGCGTGCTGCAGTTCATGGGGTTGCAAAGAGCTGGATACGACCGAGTGACTGAACTGAAGTGAACTGATGCCTTCCTGAGACTGTAACTAAAGCAAATAATAAGGAGATGTGAGTTTGGTTGGTGGAATGGTCATTCAATCCTGCCCTCCCACATACAACTGTGAACAGCGATTATTCTAAAAGCTTGTAGACTTGGGGAAAGCATTTTGTCCCATAATTAGGGAAGGAATAGCATGCAGTACCCCTGGGAGGTGTGTCACATTGTGTTCAGATTCAGACTAAAATCATATGATGAATACCTAGTTATTGCCTGAAAGTTTGTTTTCATAAGTGTAAGAGAAGGATGTCCTGTTCACTGCTCGATGGAGCCTATAAGTCCCTAAACAGACTATGGCAGCTTCATTTGGGAGCTGCTAGTCTCTGAGAGAAGACAAATATAACCTGAATGCCAAAAGGCCCTGTGGGTATAGAGCAGAGGTAAGAGCAGGGGATTAGCAGACACTGGCAGTTTTCTAACCTCTCTAATGATGCTTATGACACTGTCTTGTTACGTTGATGTTCTTGTTGCTGTCCAGTCACTAAGTCATGTCTGAGTCTTTGTGACCCCACGGACTGCAGCCCACCAGGCCTCCCTGTCCCTCACCATCTCCCAGTGTTTGCCCAAGTCCATGTCCATTGACTCTTGTATTATAATTATTTATTAATGTTTGTATTATACTAGTTGAGGTTAGCAGAGAAGGCAATGGCGTCCCACTCCAGTACTCTTGCCTGGAAAACCCCACGGGCAGAGGAGCCTGATGGGCTGCAGTCCATGGGATCGCTAAGAGTCGGACATGACTGAGTGACTTCACTTTCACTTCACCTTCATGCATTGGAGAAGGAAATGGCAACCCACTCCAGTGTTCTTGCCTGGAGAATCCCAGGGACGAGGGAGCCTGGTGGGCTGCCGTCTATGGAGTCGCACAGAGTCAGACACGACTGAAGCGACAGCAGCAGCAGCAGCAGCAATTGAGGTTAGAGATGCTTTTAGTCAACTTTAGATCCCCTCCATAGTTCTTTGAATTATGCTAGGTGATCAATAAAACTCTGTTGAACTGAATTAATACAGAAAGTAATCTCCATCTTTGAGTTGTTATAAGTTCAGTCTCCCTCCTCCTTAGTAGAGATGAAGGTGTCTGTGGCTCATGGCCAGCTCTACCTACTCACCCCGTTTCCTCCCTCTCCCACCAGGAAGAAAATACAGCCAGCCACTCAAAATCAGGCCTTTTATTCAGGACAGAAGTGGAATATGCACTGTTGCATTAAAAGTGCTATCAGGGGCACTGAGCAAGGGTCAACAGTCCAGAGCACCATTCACGCATCTCTGGAGATTAGTCCTTACATGTCCATCGCCACTACAGGGCCCAGGGCTCAGAGATAAGTTAGCTTCAAGGGGGTACAAAGAAGCAAACTGAGGTAGCCAAGGGGCAGAGGAGTTCCAGGAACAGAAAGAGGACAGAAGCAGCAAAGACAGCAGGTGTTCACCACTTCTCACAGAGCCACTGATCCAGCTTCTCAGAGCAGAGCGCTTTATGGGCCAACCTGATCATGAAGAAGGAGACAAGGCAAGTTGACTGACAGCATCTTGGTTAGATTTACATCTAGCTTTATCCCCAGGAAGGCTGAGGTGGAAGATTGTGGGTGAAAATTACAGACATACTTTCCTAGCCACATGGCTAGAGACAGTGAGCCACTTAGTGGAGTAAGGTCCATTTTTTTAAAACTCCAAGAAAATTGTGGGACGGTGGTACAAAGGACATGCCTCAGGATGTAGGACTGAACAAGTAGAATTAGATGTTCAAGTCCTGGTGAAGGAAATCCTAGATCTCAGCCCTCTATTAGGGAACCCTAGGTAGGAAAATCGCTAACGGGAGTGAAGTAAGTGAAGCTTCAAAATTGGAAACCTGAGTCTGCTGGATTTTTGTTTTGAAGATTACATTCTAGCTTGAAAGACCAGGAAGTAGAGAGAAAGGAGTATAGTGCTGGGATGAAAGGACTGAGAAGAAAGAGGGGAAAGATTAAGTAAAAAATAGAGAGGTGACTCACCAGTAGTTAATTCCTACTTTATCCAAAATCTTCTTGACACACATAATGTCATCAGTAAGATCATCATCCAGGAACTCTGGCAGGAGTTACAGGTGGAAAAAAATGAGAGAGCTAAGCATTACCCAAAAGTGTAATGAATTTCCCTCTTCTCTGGTTTTCTCTGAACTAGAGGCTTATGCCTGTTGCCTTTTAGGTGAGAAATTTAATACAGTAATGCCTACCCCTAGGTAAGGACTCCCTTCTCTTCTCTGGGGCAGCTCCCTAGGAATTATCAACTTCATCAACCAACTTAGTCTGAAAATACAGGGTATTATACATCAAGATCCCCAAACAGCTCAGGTCACCTACCCATGAACTTTAAGAAACTGTCTGGGGATTTGGTGTTAATGAAAAATTCTAAGAGCCTCTTACTCAGTATTATCAAGTCCCACAGTTAATTTGGAGGCCAAGGCAGTGAAGCCAGAGGCGTGCTTCACACCAAAAAAAAAAGGAGGTTATCCCAGGAGTAGGTTTTAGAAAAACACAGGAAGAGGGTTAAAAAGAAGTCACTCACTGTCACAGGAGATGTTACAGATGTTCCTTGAGTGAGGGTTCTGGTCGTCTTTGCACCACATTTTATTATTTATCTGGAAGAGTCCATATTCTGTGCTGCCATTGTTTTGTACTATGGCTTCTGTGTCATAACCACTGGTATGAAATGCGGTACAGACCCCTGAAAGAAAGATGAAAAAGAGATTTCACGAGGATGTTCATGTGTAGCATAAATGAGGAGCTGTATTCCCAGACAGAAAAAGGCTCTCCAACCAATCTCCAAATACGGCAGACCACGGAGTATCTTGATAAGGTGAAAAGAGTTCCAAAGGATCAGACAACGGGAAAAAGGAGAGATAGATAAATAAATGTAATAAAAGAGTAAACAAAAGAACTGTCCGATAATTTAAAGTAGAGGGGAAAAAAGAGGATGAAGAGAATGGAGGGAAAGAGTGAAGAGGATGAACTATGGGACAAAGCAAAATAGCAGGGAGCTCACATTCGGGCAAACTGACACCTCCATAGTCCTTCAAGTCTTTCAGCTTCTGGAACACCTCACATTTTGTTAATTGTTCCGCCTGGGTGGCACGGAATAGGATGCCTACCAGGAGCAGAGAGACAAAGGACATCATTTTGGTTACCCTCCAAGATCCTGACATGGGGTCACCACACTGCTCACCTCCTTTTATTTGTGGAAAAAGCCTCAGGGGCCCTGGCATCAAGCCTCCCATCCAGGAAGAGGATGACGAGAGAGGCCAGTCAAAGCAACAAAGAAACATTGAGCCTGCTAGTTTCCTTCAGTAATTTCACCCCACTTTTCCTTTCCTCCCCAGAATCTCCAGTCCATACTAGGAATTGTTACCTGCCCAAAGAGTGTTACAAACATGATCCTGTTTCCCATTTGGCTGTATTTATGTTGTTTCTGGTAGTGTTGGTTCTAGGAAGCAAGATGTGCCCAACCTACTTCAGGAACAAAGGGGGCCTCCGGGCTAATACAAGTGAAGCAATCAGAAAATGCACAAAGGGTCCACGGTCAACTCCTCCTTCCCCTTAGAGACATACAGAATACGCAAAAGGACTATACATCATCATATGTCACGGTCCCAGAATCAGAGATGACACTGGCCCACTCAACCCAGGCATGAAACAAAAGAAGTGTCCCTTGATATCTTGGTTCCTGGTTGAGGGGTCAGGAACAGAAATAGAATATGACCACAGAGACTGATAATCACATATAACTTGGATCCAGAGACTTTCTATTTCACAAAAATGGAGAACTTTAAAAGTGTGTATGACAGTGTCTAGGTACCCTCTGAGCTGCTATCAGCCTCCCCATCCCCAACCACCAATACCACTAAAGAGCCAGATACCACACTGTAAATCTAAAGCTAACAACTTGCAATAAATGTGTTCATAAATATATAAGCTTGTAGACAGCCTCAGAGTAGGCCACAGAAGGTTAAAAAAGAGTGACTCAACCTTTTTGGGAAAGGTGGGAAAACTGGACTTTAAGCACTTTAATATTGGAGTAGTATACACCTGGTAGTTCAGCTGGTGAAGAATCTACCTGAAGTGCAGGAGACCCCAGTTCAATTCCTGGGATGGGAAGATCCCCTGGAGAAGGAATAGGCTACCCACTCCAGTATTCTTGGGCTTCCCTGGTGGCTCAGCTGGTAAAGAATCTTTCTGCAAAGCAGGAGACCTGGGTTCAATCCCTGGGCTGGGAATCCCCTGGAGGAGGGCGTGGCAACCCACTCCAGTATTCTTGCCTGGAGAATCCCCATGGACAGAGGAGCCTGGTGGGCTACAGTTCATGGGGTCACGAAGAGTCAGACACAGCTGAGCAACTAAGCACAGCACAGTACAGTATACACCTGTGAAGTGAAGTGAAGGGAAGTTGCTCAGTCGTGTCCAACTCTTTGTGATCCCATGGACTGTAGCTTACAAGGCTCCTCTGTCCATGGAATTTTCCAGGCAAGAGTACTGGAGTGGGTTGTCATTTCCTTCTCCAGGGGATCTTCCCAAGCCAGGAATCGAACCGAGATTGCCCACATTGCAGGCAGACACTTTACCGTCTGAGCCACCAGGGAACCCCCACAGTATACACCTAGAGCTTATAAAACAAGATTCTGAACCTGAGCTTTAAGATCAGTGTCCTCGAGCATATAGAGTTTAGGATACTAGTTCTAAATGGTTCCTTCAAATTGCTGGCATCAAGCTTCATGCTATGGTACCAATAGCTGTTAGCTTCTTGTATGCCAAGGCTCATTCGCTCTACCTCAGTCTCTAAAACCTGATTTCTTATATTGCAGTGGGTACCCATCCTAAGTAAATAATTTAAGGCTTCCAAACTGAAGATCTTCTAAACTTTTATATCCTACAACTCTTCAGAATCAGGGCAAACTCTTCCTCTGTTTTATCCTATATTCTGTACCATGGATTATCACTATCAGTCCAGTTCAGTCACTCAGTCATGTCCACCTCTTTGCAACCCCATGGACTGCAGCACGCCAGGCTTTCCTGCCCATTACCAACTCCTGGAGCTCGCTCAAACTCATGTCCATCGAGTTGGTGATTCCATCCAACTCTTCCATCCTCTGTCATCCCTTCTCCTCCTGCCTTCAGTCTTTCCCAGTATCAGGTTTTTTTCACATGAGTCAGTTCTTCGCATCAGGTGGCCAAAGTATTGGAGCTTCAACTTCAGCATCAGTCCTTCCAATGAACACCTAGGACTGATCTTTAGAATGGGCTGATTGGATCTCTTTGCAATCCAAGGGACTCTCAAGAGTCTTCTCCAACACCACAGTTCAAAAGCATCAGTTCTTCAGCACTCAGCTTTCTTTATAGTCTAACTCTCACAACCATACATGACTACTGGAAAAACCATAGCTTTGACTAGACGGACCTTTGTTGGTAATGTCTCTGCTTTTTAATATGCTGTCTAGGTTGGTCATAGCTTTTCTTCCAAGAGCAAGTGTCTTTTAATTTCATGGCTACAGTCACCATCTGCAGTGATTTTGGAGCCCAAGAAAATAAAGTCTCTCACTGTTTCCATTGTTTCCCCATCTATTTGCCATGGAGTCATGGGATCAGATGCAATGATCTTAGTTATCTGAATGTTGAGTTTTAAGCCAGCTTTTTCACTCTCTTCTTTTACTTTCATCAAGAGACTCTTCAGTTCCTCTTCACTTTCTGCCATAAGGGTGGTGTCATCTGCATATCTGGTTATTGATATTTCTCCTGGCAATCCTGATCCCAGCTTGTGCTTCATCCAGCCCAGCATTTCCCATGATGTACTCTGCATTATCACTATATAAAGTACTGATTATCATTGTATGAAGTATTGATAATCACTATATGAAGTACTGAAACTAAACAGGACCCTGTGGGGCTTCTGAAAACAGAAGTCTTTTCATGTCCCTCATTTCTTCTTTGTAGGGAATAGACTCCAGCCTCCATGACCTTACCTGAATTCCAAAGAGTAGATTCAAAAAACTGCTAATCAGGGAAAGGTGGAGATGCAGAGACAGGGAGGAGCAGCCAAGAAACAATAGCACAGCCTTGGCGCAGGGTCCTAGTTTCACCATAAGGGCTACACTAACAATATTTTTGAGCTCTTTGCAGAATTAAACCCTCCAACAAGTGGAAGATGTTAGCATTCATTTCAGAGATGACTACCTGAGGCCAGATTAAAGGAGTGAAGGCCCTGCACACATCCTACTCTTATCACAACCCTGCCCTCGAACCACTGCCAAAAAACTCCTCACCAAATCTTCCCAGGTTTGGACACACAGTTTTGAGGGGCATGAGCCCATTGTGCCACACACCCCCGCCTTTGCTTTGAAAAGCAATACAGCTATTATCTTCTACTTCATCCAAAATGGTCTCCAGGTTCAATTCAGTGCACAGAGACCAAGTTTTTGGCATGGGCACCATGAGTAAAATGAGTGTAGAGGATCTTGGTGTTCCAAAAGAGATGAGCAGAAAGTCCTAATATCAGAGATATGTGTTTAGAAACACAGCAGAAGGCATCCACTGCATTTCTCCTCCATTCCATTCAGAGGCGTTGGAAGAGTACGTGGAGAACAGGAATAGAAATTCTATCACCCTAAGCAAGTATGATTGAAATATGGCTGGGAGTGAGAGGATGACCTTGAACCATGTGGAAGAGGTATAGATAAAGAAAAATCTAGTCCTAGAGAATAGTCTTTCCAACAGAGGTGCCTGGTGTAAAATGTCTCCTGCCCAGGGCTGTGGACTGAAAATACCTGTAATAGAATAAAATGATGGGCCAGGACGTCACGAATCACAGAGGCTTTCTTATACTTCCAGCCAAGTCAAGGTTTATGGCAGCAGCCTATTCGCCCATAATTTGGTAGTATCTCCACCCTTCCAAGAAGCAGCATACTAGGCAAGGAATCACAACTAAATGCAAAAAAGAAAAGAAATATACCTCAGGCAAGAGGAACCATTATTTCCTTAGAAATGTTTATAAAATAGCATATCTGGAGTTGTCTGATAAAGAAGATAGGTATCTATTGGAAACAATTACAAACTTTTCAGAGAAAGATGTCAGTTCTTAGAGATGGAGTAAAGAAGAAGAACAAACAACAATCTCAGCATTGAGGAAGTGTATGGAAAGACGTGAGCACTGCTGATGAAGGAAAGCCCCTGCCAAAATCTCTCCAGAGATACAGGGTGCTCTTTGTGCAGGCCAAGATCTGACTCAAGGGAGTGAAGAGATATTCACAAGATGCTGGATTTTTCAGAAATACACTAGGAAGCTATGCTCATTCCCTTGGATGCTTTTGAGGGTAAAATTTTGATGGTAAAAATCCAAGTTTCTCAAACCAGTCCTATGGAGGACTTCCAGAGATTGAGGAATCAGAAGCACCTTCTTCAAAACACACTTGTCAGCAGCCATCTAACACTGTAGTTTGTAGATGATTAGTAACTGATAGAGACCTCGGCCACCACTTGGAGGGAACACCCTGAGAGCCACAATAATATTGACCATTACTCCTTACTCCTTACAGGGGTTACTTTGATTGGCCCAGACAGTAAAGAATCTGCCTGCTATGCAGGAGACCCATGTTCGATCCCCGGGTGGGGAAGATCCCCCAGAAAAGGGAATGGCAACACACTCTAGTATTCTTGCCTGGAGAATTCCATGGACAGAGGAGCCTTGCGAGCTACCATCCATGGGGTCGCAAAAAGTCAGACATGACTGAGCGACTAACATACACACCTTGCCATTAATAGCCTCACCTTTTTCTGCTTTCTCCTAGAATTAATGTAAGTTATCACTAGATGAAAAATAAAGTTAGATCTTAGAATTGAAACCAAAATTTAGACAAATTCCTAAATGAATTAGTTATTTAGGGCAAATAAAATTTGGGGAGTGAGTGTTTTTTCTGACTTATTTCCTTTAGTATAATCAAGTTCCATCCATATGGTTGGACTGGCAGGATTTCTTCTTTTTTAAAGCTGAATAATATCCCATTGTGTACCTGATGCTATATCAACATTATTTTTTTATTCTAATAAGCTATATAGTTTATATTCTGAAAACTGTTTTAAAATAAGTTTCCTGTAGAATTTTTATCATTTCAAGTCTTACATTTAACTCTTTAATCTATTTTGAGTTAATATTTGTGAGTGGTATAAGATAGTCCAATTAACAGTTTTGCATGTGAATATCCAGTTTTCTCAGCACCATTTATTAAGATACTATTGTTTCCCCATTGAGTAATCTTGACTCCCTTCTCAAAGATTAGTTGTGTATGCATTGGTTTATATTTGAGTTCTCTATTCTGTTCCATCTATCTGTACGTTTTTATGCCAGTACCATACTGTTTTGATTATTGTAGCCTTGTAACATAGTTTGAGATAAGGAAGTGTGACACCTCCAGCTTTGTTCTTTCACTGGATAGCTTTTGTTATTCAAGATCTTTTGTGATTTCACACAATCTAGTTTCCCAACTAGGGATCAAATCCAGACCCCTTGCAGTGGATTCACAGAGTCCTAACCACTGGACCATCAGGAAATTCCCTCCCGCTCCATTTTTTAATGTGGTGAATAACACTAATTAATTTTTGAGTATTAAACCGATCTTGGATTCCTGAAATAAACTACAGTTGGTCATGACATATAAGCATATTTGAATATTGCTAGAATTAGTTTGCAAAGAAATAGAGGAAACCAACAGAATGGGAAAGACTAGCAATCTCTTCAAGAAAATTAAAGATACCAAAGGAACATTTCATGCAAAGATGGGCTCGATAAAGGACATAAATGGTATGGACCTAACAGAAGCAGAAGATATTAAGAAGAGGTGGCAAGAATACACAGAAGAACTGTACAAAAAAGATCTTCATGACCAAGATAATCATGATGGTGTGATCACTCACCTAGAGCCTGACATCCTGGAATGTGAAGTCAAGTGGGCCTTAGAAAGCATCACTACAAACAAAGCTAGTGGAGGTGATGGAATTCCAGTTGAGCTATTTCAAATCCTGAAAGATGATGCTGTGAAAGTGCTGCACTCAATATGCCAGCAAATTTGGAAGACTCAGCAGTGGCCATAGGATTGGAAAAGGTCAGTTTTCGTTCCAATCCCAAAGAAAGGCAATGCCAAAGAATGCTCAAACTACAGCACAATTGCACTCATCTCACATGCTAGTAAAGTAATGCTCAAAATTCTCCAAGCCAGGCTTCAGCAATACGTGAAC
>SJYX01018305.1:118906-133932 GCA_006410675.1 Oreotragus oreotragus | reverse complement strand
GTTGACTCATTGGAAAAGACTCTGATGCTGGGAGGGATTAGGGACAGGAGGAGAAGGGGACGACGGAGGATGAGATGGCATCATTGACTCGATGGACATGAGTTTGAGTGAACTCCGGGAGTTGGTGATGGACAGGGAGGCCTGGCATGCTGCAATTCATGGGGTCGCAAAAAGTCGGACAGAACTGAGCGACTAAACTGAACTGAACTGAGAATTAGTTTGCTAAAATTCTTTTAAGAACTTTTTTGTCTATGTTCACAATATACATTTGAGGCAAGAGGTAGATCTGCCCCCAGCCCCAGGGTGAGTAATTTGAATTCATTCCCTATGGACAGAAATTCCAAAACATCAATAGCAGAACAATTGAGAGAGGAGGCTGGGCCCTGACCAGATAAAAGATAAGAGACCACATATTTCTCACTCTTGAAGTCAAGAAAACCTCAACTAGAGAGTTTCTTGAAGGTCAAAGTGGGAGTGAGGTCAAAGCTACTCATAGGCTATCTTGGTTGAGAGACACACATGCACATATGGGAGGATCCTGAGATATACCAAATACAGGCTAATCAAATTGATTAGCCAAAGGAAACTCAATAGAAATGCCCCATAAAAGTGATTCAAGCTACCACAAAGGCATGATTCTCTGAGTCCACCTGCGTGTCTACCCACACACACTATACTTTTTTCCTTCTAATAAGCACTTTACCTGTTTCACTACTTTCCATTTTTGTGGGAATGAATTTTTTTTTTCTGCAGGGCCAGGGCCTTTTCACTGACCACAAGTCAAGGAGCGTGTATTCAGCTCTCTCACTGCTACAAACTGACCTCAATCTCTGGCCAGAACCAAACCCCTGTTTTGGTTTTATTATAGAAGAGATATTCTTCTTTATTATAGAAGAGATATTCTATAATATCTCTATTGGGTTTTGATGTTAGGATTATTCTGGTCCCACAAAACAAGTTATAAAATGTTCCCTCCTCCTCTAGTTTCTGAGATAGTTTCTTAAAGTTTTATAGAATTCACTGCAGCACGGCTTCCCTCTCCTTCACCGTTTCTCAGAGCTTGCTCAAACTCATGTCCATTGAGTCGGTGATTGATGGTGGAAGAGAAGGGGATGACAGAGGATGAGATGGTTGGATGGCATCATCGACTCAATGGACATGCTGCAGTCCATGGGGTCACAAAGAGTCAGACATGACTGAGCAACTGAACAACAAAATTAATTCTTGTGCCAAGTTTGGTAATTGGTATCTTTCAACTAATTTGCCTATTTCATTTAAAATGTCAAGTTTACTGGCATGTTGGTTCATAATACTGTCTTTTTACTCTGTTAATATTTGTAGGGTCTGCAGTGATATCCCTTCTTTCACATCAATGTGTGTTTATGCTCAGTTGCTCAGTCATGTCCAACTCTTTGCAGTCCCATGTACTATAGCCCACCAGGCTCCTGTGACCATGGAAGTTTCCAGGCAAGTATACTGGAGTGGTTTGCCACTTCCTACACCAGGGCATCTTCCTGACCCAGGGATCAAATCTGTGTCTCTTGCAACTCCTGCATTTACAGGTAGATTCTTGACCACTAGTGCCACCTCATATTAATAATTCTGCTTAATCTGTTTTTTAATCATCTAAAAGAATATTTATCAATTTTATTGGTTTGTCAAAGATATAATTTTGTTTTATTGGTTTTTTGGTATTATTGGTTCTTTTTGTATTTCATTGTTTTCCATTATTTCATTTTGTATTCCATTATTTCCTTTATTCTGTTTCTTTGAGATTACCTTGCTCTTCTTTATCTAGCTTCTCGAGGCAGAAGCTTAGATGACTGATTTTAAAATTTTATCTTTTCCTATATAGCCATTAAAAAATATAAAGTTCCTTCTATGGTGGCTCAGGTGGCAAAGAATCAGCCTGCAATGCAGGAGATCTGGGTTCAATCTCTGGGTCGGAAAGATCTCCTGGAAAAGAGAATGGCTACCTACTCCAGTATTCTTGCCTGGAGAATTCCATGGACAGAGGAGCCTGGCAGGCTACNCAGGTGGCAAAGAATCAGCCTGCAATGCAGGAGATCTGGGTTCAATCTCTGGGTCGGAAAGATCTCCTGGAAAAGAGAATGGCTACCTACTCCAGTATTCTTGCCTGGAGAATTCCATGGACAGAGGAGCCTGGCAGGCTACAGTCCATGGGGTTACAAAGAGTCAGACACGACTGAGCAACTAACACTTTCACTTTTCATATAGCCATTTGAAGACATAAATTTTCTTCTAAGCACTGCTTTAGCCATATCACACAAATTTTTATATATTCTAATTTCCCTTGTGATTTCTTCCTTTACATTTCAGTTGTTGAACAGTATGTTGCTGTAATTAATAACACTGCATTGAATACTTGAAAGTTGCTAAGAGGGTAGATATTAAAAATTCTCCTGGGGACTCCCTGGTGATCCAGTGGTTAAGAATCTGCCTTGCAATGCAAGGGACACCAGTTTGATCCCTGGCCCAGGGAGATACACATGCTGTGGAGCAACTAAGCATGAGTGCTCCAACTACTGAGTCTACGCTCTGGAGCCCACAAGTCACAATTACTGAGCCCACGCACTGCAAGTACTGAAGCCTTAGTGACTAAGACCCCGTGGTCTCAGCAAGAGAAGCCACCACAAGCAGAAGCCCAGGCACCACAAGGAAGGGCAACCGCTGCTCACCGCGACTAGAGAAAGTCCACAGCAAAGAACCGGAGCAGCCGGCGACAAAGAAAGAAAGAAAGAAAATTAATTGTAATAAATAAATGAAATAAAAGTTCTCATGACACAAATTTTGCAATTGTGTTTGGTGATGGAGCTTAACTAGATTACCACGGTGATCATTTTGCAATATATTCAAATGTCAAATTATTATGTTGTACACCTGAAACTAATATAATGCTCTATGCCAATTATATCTCAATTTTTTAAAGTATGTTGCTTAAATTCTCAATACTTAGAGCTGTTTCTAGATATCTTAAGGCTATTGATTTGTTAATTTACATTCCTTGTGGTCAAAGAAAGTGTATCTTTTATACTGTATATCCAGTAACATAGAATTATAATTACTTATTATGCTTTTGTACTTTAAGTTCTAGTCCAACTTTGAACGTGATTTACATGCCTATATTACAATACTGTAGGAGTCTATGTTTGTCCATATATTTACCTTTACCAGAGTGTTTTATACTTTGGAATGGTTTTGTATTCCTGTTTATCATCCTTTTGTTTCAACTTGAAGGACCTTTTTCAGTATTTCTTGTAGGGCAGGTCTAGTGGTAATGAATTTCTTCAGTTTTTGTTTATCTGGGGAAATCTTAATTTCTCCATTTTTGAAGCACATTTTTGCTGGATACAGTATTCTGGTTGGCAGGGTTTTTTTTTTTTAACACTTGAAATATATCATCCCACTTCCTCCGTCCTACAAGGTGTCTGCTGAGAAATTGGATGATAATCTAGTAAGAGCCCCTTGTAAGTGACAAGTCACTTTCCTCGAACTAGTTTTAAGATACTCTCTTTGTGACTTTTGACAATTTGATTATAGTGTATTTTAATGTAGGTCTCTTTAGTTTGATCCTACTGGAGTCTTTTGAGCTTCTTGAAGTTGTATGTCCAAATCCCTCCTCAGATCTAGAAAGTTTTCATCTATTATTTCTTCAAATATGCTCTCTGCCCCTTTCTCTCTTTTTCCTCCTTCTGTGACTCCCATAATGCATATGTTTCTCTGTATGATGGCATCCCATGAGGCTATCTTCATGTTTCTTCTCTCCTTTTTCTTTCAGATCCTCGGCCCCAGTAGTTTCAAAAATCCTAAATTTGCTGAATCATTCTTCTGCCTGGTAAAGTCTGCTGTTGATGCCCTAAATTGCATTAGTCAATCCATTTATTACATTTTTCAGTTGCAGAATTTTTGTTTGGTTTTTCTTCTTTATATATATATATATTTTAATTTTGAACATATGATACTCATTTATAGAAGACATGGAAAATACAGAACAAGGTTATATATAGTTCCACTATATATTACAATTATTTTTTAAGTAGATAAATTAAGATTTTTAGTTGAAGTTTCAATATCAAACTTTCAAAAATTAATAGAACAAATATACAGAGAAGTAGGAGGATATACTAAACCTGAAAAGCACTATGACCAAGTCAGCATAATTAAGATTTATACAGCATGGGGATGATCTGGAGGGATGATGTGAGTAGGAGGTGGGAGGGGGGTTTATGTTTGGGAGTTCATGTATACCCGTGGTGGATTCATGTCAATGTATGCCAAAACCAATACAGTACTGTAAAGTAAAATAAAGTAAAAATAAAAATTAAAAAAAAAGATTTATACAATTTTCATACAATAGTAGGATACAAATTCTATTCATGTTCCCATAGACTATAAACTAGGAGACACTGAAACATATCCAGGGACATAAAACAAGATGAAAAAATTTCATTGTCTAAAGGTATGGAAATAATACACAGTCCATCCTCTTATCACAGTGGAATTAAGTTAGAAATCAATATAAAAATATATCTGAAAATAACCCACATATTTTTAAGTGCAATGTGACATTTACCAAGAGAGATTTTCGACTTAGCCATCAAAAGCCTCCATAGTTAGACTGAAAAAAACACAGAGGGTGATTGCAGAGAAGAAAGCATTTAAATGAGAAATTAATAATAAATTAATATTAAAGATACTTTACCATAAGGGTGGTGTCATCTGTGTATCTGAGGCATTTGATGTTTCTCCAAGCAATCTTTATTCCAGTTTGTGCTTCATTCAGCCCAGCATTTCTCATGATGTACTCTGTATATAAGTTAAATAAGCAGGATAACAATAAACAGCCTTGATGTACTCCTTTCCCTATTTGGAACCAGTCTGTTGTTTCATTCCCGGTTCTAACTGTTGCTTCTTGACCTCCATACAGATTTTTCAGGAGGCAGGTCAGGTGGTCTGGTATTCCCATCTCTTTCAGAATTTTCCACAGTTTGTTGTGATCCACACAGTCAAAGGCTTTAGCATAGCCAAAGTAAAAGTAGATATTTTTCTAGATATTTTTCTAAAACTCTCTTGCTTTTTTGATGATACAGTGGATGTTGGCAATTTGATCTCTGGTTCCTCTGTCTTTTCTAAATCCAGCTTGAACATCTGGAAGTTCACGGTTCACCTACTGTGGAAGCCTTGCTTGGAGAATTTTGAGCATTACTTTGCTAACCTGTGCTGCTGCCGCTGCTACTGCTATTCACTTCAGTCATGTCCAACTCTGTGTGACCCCATAGATGGCAGCCCACCAGGCTTCCCAGTCCCTGGGATTCTCCAGGCAAGAATACTGGCGTGGGTTGCCATTTCCTCCTCCAATGCTTGAAAGTGAAAAGTGAAAGTGAAGTCGCTCAGTTGTGTCCGACTCTTTGAGACCCCATGGACTGCAATCCACCAGGCTCCTCCACCCATGGGATTTTCCAGGCAAGAGTACTGGAGTGGTTTGCCATTGAGATGAGTGCAATTGTGCAGTAGTTTGAACATTCTTTGGCATTGCCTTTCTTTGGGATTGGAACAAAAACTGATCTTTTCCAGTCCTGTGGCCACTGCTGAGTTTTCCTAATTTGCTGGCATATTGAGTGCAGCACTTTCACAGCATCATCTTTCAGGATTTGAAATAGCTCAACTGGAATTCCGTCACCTCCACTAGCTATGTGAAGAAGACATACAGATGGCTAACAAACACCTGAAAAGATGCTCAACATTGCTCATTATTAGAGTAATGCAAATCAAAACTACAGTGAGATATCACCTCACACTGGTCAGAATGGCCATCATCAAAAATCTACAAACAATAAATGGTGGAGAGGGTGTGAAGAAAATGGAACCCTCTTACACTGTTGGTGGGAGTATAAACTGACACAGCCACTATGGAAGACGATATGGAGACTGGAATAAAACGATCATATGACCCCCCAATCCCACTCCTAGGCATATATCCTGAGGAAACCAAAATTGAAAAAGACACACGTACCCCAATGTTCATTTCAGCACTATTTACAATAGCTAGAACATGGAAGTAATGTATGCCAAAACCAATACAGTACTGTAAAGTAAAATAAAGTAAAAATAAAAATTAAAAAAAAAGATTTATACAATTTTCATACAATAGTAGGATACAAATTCTATTCATGTTCCCATAGACTATAAACTAGGAGACACTGAAACATATCCAGGGACATAAAACAAGATGAAAAAATTTCATTGTCTAAAGGTATGGAAATAATACACAGTCCATCCTCTTATCACAGTGGAATTAAGTTAGAAATCAATATAAAAATATATCTGAAAATAACCCACATATTTTTAAGTGCAATGTGACATTTACCAAGAGAGATTTTCGACTTAGCCATCAAAAGCCTCCATAGTTAGACTGAAAAAAACACAGAGGGTGATTGCAGAGAAGAAAGCATTTAAATGAGAAATTAATAATAAATTAATATTAAAGATACTTTACCATAAGGGTGGTGTCATCTGTGTATCTGAGGCATTTGATGTTTCTCCAAGCAATCTTTATTCCAGTTTGTGCTTCATTCAGCCCAGCATTTCTCATGATGTACTCTGTATATAAGTTAAATAAGCAGGATAACAATAAACAGCCTTGATGTACTCCTTTCCCTATTTGGAACCAGTCTGTTGTTTCATTCCCGGTTCTAACTGTTGCTTCTTGACCTCCATACAGATTTTTCAGGAGGCAGGTCAGGTGGTCTGGTATTCCCATCTCTTTCAGAATTTTCCACAGTTTAGCATTTCTCATGATGTACTCTGTATATAAGTTAAATAAGCAGGATAACAATAAACAGCCTTGATGTACTCCTTTCCCTATTTGGAACCAGTCTGTTGTTTCATTCCCGGTTCTAACTGTTGCTTCTTGACCTCCATACAGATTTTTCAGGAGGCAGGTCAGGTGGTCTGGTATTCCCATCTCTTTCAGAATTTTCCACAGTTTGTTGTGATCCACACAGTCAAAGGCTTTAGCATAGCCAAAGTAAAAGTAGATATTTTTCTAGATATTTTTCTAAAACTCTCTTGCTTTTTTGATGATACAGTGGATGTTGGCAATTTGATCTCTGGTTCCTCTGTCTTTTCTAAATCCAGCTTGAACATCTGGAAGTTCACGGTTCACCTACTGTGGAAGCCTTGCCTGGAGAATTTTGAGCATTACTTTGCTAACCTGTGCTGCTGCCGCTGCTACTGCTATTCACTTCAGTCATGTCCAACTCTGTGTGACCCCATAGATGGCAGCCCACCAGGCTTCCCAGTCCCTGGGATTCTCCAGGCAAGAATACTGGCGTGGGTTGCCATTTCCTTCTCCAATGCTTGAAAGTGAAAAGTGAAAGTGAAGTCGCTCAGTTGTGTCCGACTCTTTGAGACCCCATGGACTGCAATCCACCAGGCTCCTCCACCCATGGGATTTTCCAGGCAAGAGTACTGGAGTGGTTTGCCATTGAGATGAGTGCAATTGTGCAGTAGTTTGAACATTCTTTGGCATTGCCTTTCTTTGGGATTGGAACAAAAACTGATCTTTTCCAGTCCTGTGGCCACTGCTGAGTTTTCCTAATTTGCTGGCATATTGAGTGCAGCACTTTCACAGCATCATCTTTTAGGATTTGAAATAGCTCAACTGGAATTCCGTCACCTCCACTAGCTATGTGAAGAAGACATACAGATGGCTAACAAACACCTGAAAAGATGCTCAACATTGCTCATTATTAGAGTAATGCAAATCAAAACTACAGTGAGATATCACCTCACACTGGTCAGAATGGCCATCATCAAAAATCTACAAACAATAAATGGTGGAGAGGGTGTGAAGAAAATGGAACCCTCTTACACTGTTGGTGGGAGTATAAACTGACACAGCCACTATGGAAGACGATATGGAGACTGGAATAAAACGATCATATGACCCCCCAATCCCACTCCTAGGCATATATCCTGAGGAAACCAAAATTGAAAAAGACACACGTACCCCAATGTTCATTTCAGCACTATTTACAATAGCTAGAACATGGAAGAAACCTAGATGTCCACTGACAGATGAATGGATAAAGAAGTTGTAGTACATATGCACAATGAAATATTACTCAGCCATAAAAAGGAATGCATTTGAGTCAGTTCTAAAGAGGTGCTTGAACCTAGCACCTATTATACAGAGTGAAGTAAGTCAGAAAGAGAAAGAGAAATATCATATACCAACACATACATTTGGAATCTAGAAAGATGGTACTGAGGAAATTATTTGCTGGGCAGCAATGGAGACACAGACATAGAGAACAGACTTATGGACACGGTGGGGAGAGGGGAGGAGTGGGTGAGATGTACGGAGACAGTAACGTGGAAACTTACATGACCATATGTAAAACAGATAGCCAGTGGGAATTTGCTGTATGCCTCAGGGAACTCAAACAGGGCCTCTATATCAACCTAGAGAGGTGGGATGGGGAGGGAGGTGGGAGGAAGGCTCGGGAGGGAAGGGACATGGGTCTACCTATGGTTGATTCTTGTTGATGTTTGACAGACAAGAATGAAATTCTTTAAAGCAATTATCCTTTAATTAAATAAATTTCAAGTAATATACATATGTATTTTAAATTAAAATAAGAAAAATCACATTGTAAAAATAAATAAATAAATAAATAAAGTGGCCAAAATAAAAAAAGAAAAGAAAATCTTCCAGAAAAAGAAAAAAAAACTCTGTAAAACAATTATCATTCAACTTAAAAATAAATTAATTTAAAAACAAGGGATTCCCTGGTGGTCTGTCCAGTGGTTAAGACTCCAGGTTCCCAATGCAGGGGCCCTGGGTTTGATCCCTGGTCAGGGAATTAAATCCCACATGCTGCAACTAAGAACTGGCACAGCCAAATAAATAAATTTTTTTTAATCACTAAGATAATAAATTTTCTAGACTTTTAACATTAATAATAGATGTCAAAATACAAGGAATTATATCAAAGTTTTGAATGAATATATGTTAGAGATCAGGCATTCTCTTCATACTAAGTCAAACAAGTAGAATCAAAATGTCACAAACTTTTTTAACTAGGCAAAAATTCATAAACTTTCTAAATGGTTCTTCCTTACAATTTCTCTTTGTTGATATTCGCGTTTTGTTCATGTATCATTTTCCCTATTTCATTTTAATTGTCTCTCTGTGTTCTCTTCTAATTCATGAACATCTTATGATAATTATTTTGAATTCTTTGTCTGGTCATTCATATACTGTCATTTCTTTAGGGTTGGTTTCTGGAGTTTTAATCTGTTCCTTTAAACAGACGATACTTCTCTGTTTCTTTGTGTGTGTTGTTTTGTTAGGACTTCAGCATTTGAAAATTCAGCTACCTCTCTTAGTTTTTGTGATCTGGTTTCCTTGGGCTTCCCTGATGGCTCAGGCGGTAAAGCGTCTGCCTGCAATAGGGGAGACCCGAGTTCGATTCCTGGGTCGGGAAGAGCCCCTGGAGAAGGAAATGGCAGTCCACTCCAGCACTCTTGCCTGGAAAATCCCATGGAGGGAGGAGCCTGATAGGCTACAGTCCATGGGGTCGCAAAGAGTCAGACACGACTGAGCGACTTCACTTTCACTTTCTTCAGGGAGGACTTTCTCCAATAAGCTGGAGAATCTGGAGACCTCCCAAGCCTTTTCTGGGGATGCAACCTCTCTGGACATGTGTCATCTCCTAACTCAGAAGTTTACCAGTTCTCCCTAAGATCGCCTCTTTGTGCCTGCAATGCTCGGGTTTCTCTGACACTGTAGACAGTTGCGGTTCTGGAGTTCCACCTAGTGTCTGTCTGTGGCACTGCAAACTGGTGCTAGACCAAGCCTCCTTGATCGCCTCTGTTCTCGATGACCCGCAAGCTGACGTCCCGTTCCTCTCAGCGCTTAGACTCAGACAACACAGAAACAAGTCCCTTGGCAGCACCACAAAAACTCAGAATATTGGATATACATTTCACTTCATTCCTTCCCAAGGAAGAATTCAGGAGTTAGAAGTTTCCTTAATTTATGCCAAGCCAACCTGAGGGAAAGTGCGCTGGTGAATGAATGTAAAGAATCTTCCTGCCGGGCTTCATGCTTGCACTGGGAGCAGAAATTTTTTTTCTCTCTCTCTCCCTCTTTCTCTCTTTTTTTAAACACAAAATTGCCTTTACCACTTTCAGGCCAAAAATAGAAGTATGTATTTTCTTTTACCCCTGTTTCGGGCCTACTGGCCCCAAAAGATGAGAGACAACAGTTTGTACCCATTTTTAGGAATGGGTACATCTAAATGGCATAACCTTTCAAATCTGAGGATTTCACTTTCACAAAATTACAAATGGCGTATTTCTACAGATATCCACAATTTCTACAGACATCCACAATATAAGAAATGAGGAATGGAAGATACATTTCTTCATAACCATTTGGAGAGCAGTTTGGTGCCACTGTTCCCAGACTCAGGGCAAGTTGGTCTCCAGCTGTGACTGAAAGCCTGCCAGCTAGTCTCATGGAATCACCAGGAGGAGAGTTGAGGAATGATATTTTACCCATTTAACAAACCTTAGGAGTACCAGGGTCTCCCATCCCATTGGAGCCTGCCACCTTTTAATGAAGTAAAGCACTGGACTGTCCCTGTTTACACCACTTCAGTTTGCCATTTTATTCAAAGAGGAAGAGGACAGCCAGTTAGTAGCTGAAGCTGAAAGAAGAATCTGAACTCCCGAAACCTAACAGGAAGATCTCTCTCCCAGGAATTTCTTAACTGGATTCTAGATTTCTCACAGAGGCAATTGGTTCATATGTTGTTAAATCCTTGTCTCCAGGGGCGAAGGAGTTTCTGAGGTTTCCTGTTAGGCCATCTTGCTAATGTCTTTTATTGCCTCATTTTTCTCTGCCAAATGGTCACATTTCTCTGCTTCTTTGCATTTCTAATAATTGTTTTATTAGATGCTGGACATTAAGGGTGTTCTGTTATTGAGCACCTGAATTGTATTGCCTTCCTGTAATGGGTTTTGGCTTTGTACTCCTAGACAGTGAGGATACTTAAGGTTCAGTTTAATCTTTTGAGATTTGTTTTTATGTTTTGTTAGAGCAGGTCAGTTGCACTCACTTCACATACTACCAACATTATGCTCAAAACCCTTCAAGCTAGGCTTCAGCAGTACGTGAACCGAGAACTTCCAAATGTATAAGCTGAATTTAGAAAAGGCAGAGGAATCAGAGATCAAACTGCCAACATTCACTGGATCATGGAGAAAGTAAGAGAGTTCCAGAAAAACATCTACTTCTGCTTCATTGACTATACTGAAGTCTTGGACTATGTGGATCACAACAAACTGTAGAAAATTCTTAGAGATGGGAAAACCAGATCACCTTACCTGTCTCCTGAGAAACCCGTATGCAGGTCAAGAGGCAACAGTTAGAACCGAATGTGGAACAACAGACTGGTTCAAACTTGGGAAAGGAGTATGACAAGGCTATATATTGTCACCTTGCTTATTTAATTTATATGCAGAATACTGGATGAATCACAAGTTGGAATCAAGATTGCTGGGAGAAATAACTTCAGATATGCAGATAATACCATTCTTTTTTTTTTTTTTTTTTTTGGGAGCTTCCATTTTACTTTATTTTACTTTACAGTACTCTATTGGTTTTGGCATACATTGACATTAATCTGCCACGGGTGTACACGAACTCCCAAACACAAACCCCCCTCCCACCTCCCACCCCACATCATCCCTCGGATCATCCCCATACACCAGCCCCAAGCATCCTGCATCCTGCATTGAACATAGACTGGCGATTCGTTTCTTACATGATAGTATACATATTTCAATGCTATTCTCCCAAATCATCCCACCCTCTCCCTCTCCCTCTCCCTCTCCCTCAGAGTCCAAAAGTCCGCTCTACACATCTGTGTCTCTTTTGCTGTCTTGCATACAGGGTCCTCATTACCATCTTTCTAAATTCCATATATATGTGTTAGTATACTGTATTGGTGTTTTTCTTTCTGGCTTACTTCACTCTGTATAATTGGTTCCAGTTTCATCCATCTTATTAGAACTGATTCAAATGTATTCTTTTTAATGGCTGAGTAATACTCCATTGTGTATATATACCACAGCTTTCTTATCCATTCATCCGCTGATGGACATCTAGGTTGTTTCCATGTCCTGGCTATTATAAACAGTGCTGCAATGAACATTGGGGTACATGTGTCTCTTTCTATTCTGGTTTCCTCGGTGTGTATGCCCAGCAGTGGGATTGCTGGGTCATAAGGCAGTTCTATTTGCAATTTCTTAAGGAATCTCCACACTGTTCTCCATAGTGGCTGTACTAGTTTGCATTCCCACCAACAGTGTAAGAGGGTTCCCTTTTCTCCACACCCTCTCCAGCATTTATTGCTTGCAGACTTTTGGATCGCAGCCATTCTGACTGGTGTGAAGTGGTATCTCATTGTGGTCTTGATTTGCATTTCTCTGATAATGGGTGACGTTGAGCATCTTTTCATGTGTTGTTAGCCATCCGTATGTCTTCTTTGGAGAAATGTCTATTTAGTTCTTTGGCCCATTTTTTGATTGGGTCGTTTATTTTTCTGGAATTGAGCTGTATAAGTTGCTTGTATATTTTTGAGATTAGTTGTTTGTCAGTTGCTTCATTTGCTATTATTTTCTCCCATTCAGAAGGCTGTCTTAAAAATATGGAACGCTTCACGAATTTGCATGTCATCCTTGCGCAGGGGCCATGCTAATCTACTTTAGTATATGTGCTGCCGAAGCGAGCACCAGATAATACCATTCTAATAGCAGAAAGTGAAGAGGAATTAAAGAGCCTCTTGATGAGGGTGAAAGAGGAGTACCCATTTCAACATTTTAAAAAATTAAAAATTCAACTTAACATAAAAAAAAAAAACACCTCAGATCATGGCATCTGGTCTCATCACTACATGGCAAATAGAAGGGGAAAAAGTGGAAGCAGGAACAGACTTTATTTTCTTGGTCTCCAAAAGAGATGTTGACTGCAGCCAAAAAATGAAAAGATGCTTGCTCTTTGGAAGAAAAGCTATGACAAACCTAAACAGCATATTAAAAAGCAGAGATATCACTTTGCCAGCAAAGGTCTATTTAGTCAAAGCTATGGTTTTTTCAGTAGTCATGTATGGATGTGAGAGTTGGACAATAAAGAAAGCTGAGTGCTGAAGAATTGATGCTTTTGAACTGTGGTGTTGGAGAAGACTCTTGAGAGTCCCTTGGACTGCAAGGAGATCCAACCAGTCCATCCTAAAGGAAATCAGTCCTGAATATTCATTGAAAGGACTAATGTTGAAGACGAAACTCCAATATTTGGCCACCTGATGCAAAGAACTGACTCATTTGAAACCCAATGCTGGGAAAGATTGAAGGCAGGAGAAGGGGACGACAGAAGATGAGATGGTTGGATGGCATCACCAACTCGATGGACATGAGTTTGAGCAAGCTCCAGGAGTTGGTGATGGACAGGGAGGCCTGGCATGCTGCAGTTCATAGGTCACAAAGAGTCAGACACGACCAAGCGACTGAACTGAACCCCTGAAAGAAGAGAAATGATTGAAGTGAACTATACGACCACCATGACTTTCTGCCTTTCCAGACCCAAGATCAAAGAAGGGGCAAGGCATGATTATCTCACTGAGTTGAAGAGACAGAGATCAGCATTTGGGAAAGCAGAAATTGTCTGAATTTGTAGGCAGAAGAGGAGGGAGACATGCAGAAAAAGAATTCTAGAAACCTGTATATGTATAGCCACAAGACTTTAGCTGAGTATTATTAGAAGTATAGATTGAGTAACTACTGGAATTCATACAGAGTTGGAGATTTTTAAGGTCCAATCAACCAGAGTGGAGACATTTTATTGAAAACTGGGAGCATTCAACAGAACCTCAGAAAGATTACACTTTAAAAATAGGATAAAATTAGCCCAAGAATAAAGGTTAAATCTTTTTTTTTTCATTTTATTTTTTTAATTTATTTATTTTAATTGGAGGCTAATTACTTCTTTACCTGCTCCGCTGTTTTTCAGTCTCGAAGTCATGTCTGACTCTTTGTGACCCCATGGACTGCAACACACCAGGCTCTGTCCTCTACCATCTCCAAGAGTTGGCTCAAATTCATGTCCACTGAGTCAGTGATGCTATCTAGATATCTCATCCTGCCGTCCCCTTCTCCTTTTGCCCTCAGTATTTCCCAGCATCAGGATCTTTTCCAAAGACTAGGTTTTTTACATCAGGTGGCCAAAGTATTGGCGCTTCAGCTTCAGCATCAGTCCTTCCAAAGAATATTCAGGATTGATTTTCTTTCTAATATGCTTTTTAATATGCTGTCTAGGTTGGCCATAGCTTTTCTTCTAAGGAGCAAGCATCTTTTAATTTCATGGCAGCAGTCACCATCTGCAGTGATTTTGGAGCCCAGAAAAATAGTCTCTTACTGTTTCTCCCCGAGGTTACACTCCTGTGTTATGTTTCCCAAAAGCTATTAACAGATACATCACATATTGTGTCAATTATGTAACTGTTTACATTAGGAGTTACTGGCAAACCTGGTGCCAGTCTACTCCTTAATAGGTGGAAGCTGAAGACACAACCTCATTGTTAACTTTTTGAAGTCTTTCAGTTCAGTTCAGTTCAGTCGCACAGTTGTGTCCAACTCTTTGCGACCCCATGAATTGCAGCATGCCAGGCCTCCCTGTCCATCCCCAACTCCCAGAGTTCACTCAGATTCACGTCCATCGAGTCCGTGATGCCATCCAGCCATCTCATCCTCTGTCGTCCCCTTCTCCTCCTGCCCCCAATCCCTCCCAGCATCAGAGTCTTTTCCAATGAGTCAACTCTTCGCATGAGGTGGCCAAAGTACTGGAGTTTCAGCTTTAACATCTTTCCTTCCAAAGAAATCCCAGGGCTGATCTCCTTCAGAATGGACTGGTTGGATCTCCTTGCAGTCCAAGGGAC
>SJYX01018305.1:106755-117022 GCA_006410675.1 Oreotragus oreotragus | reverse complement strand
TCTGCATATAAGTTAAATAAGCAGGGTGACAATATACAGCCTTGACGTACTCCTTTTCCTATTTGGAACCAGTCTGTTGTTCCATGTCCAGTTCTAACTGTTGCTTCCTGACCTGCATACAGATTTCTCAAGAGGCAGGTCAGGTGGTCTGTTATTCCCATCTCTCTCAGAATTTTCCACAGTTTATTGTGATCCACACAGTCAAAGGCTTTGGCCTGTGTAGAATAGGGAGCAACAACACAACCACCTCTCTGTTCTATACAAGTTTCTCAAAAACAAAGGGCTCCGGTTCACTATGTTAAGGTCATTTTTAATCTGCTTGCTTTTTACACCAAGACCTTCTGTTTGTTTAATGGCTGGAATGGGAACTTTGAGATCAAGAAACCAATAAAGATGTATCTCTACCAAAAAAAAAAAAAAAAAAGGGGCTGAAGGCTAGGGACTTCAGAATTTATACCATATCTACGACAAAGAATGCCAAGGCAGGAGGGTGGAAATGCCCTGCTCATCTTTATAACACTTACCTAGTCCCCATGCCAGTGTCTGCCAGAGGGTAGGTACTTGATTGGGAAAACATTTTAGTGAATATTAAAAATTTATGTCTTAGATAGATATATCTCTGCTTTTTTCCTCCCCGGTAAACCATGGGCACACTAAGATTATGCTGACCTATAATACCAGGACTTCCGGTTGTTGATGTTATTCAGTCACTAAGTTGGGTCTGACTCGTTGTGACACCATGGACTGCAGCATGCAAGGCTTCCCTGTCCATCACCATCTCCCAGAGTTTGTTCAAACTCATGTCCATTGAGTCAGTGATGCCATCCAACCAGCTAGTCCTCTATCATCCTCTTCTCCTCCTGCCCTCAATCTTTCCCACCATTAGAGTCTTTTCTAGTGATTCAGCTCTTCACAACAGGTGGCCAAAGTATTACAGTTTCAGCTTCAGCATCAGCATCAGTCCTTCTAATGAAGGACTGGTTGATTTCCTGACTGCCCATGGTTGATTTCCTTTAGGATTGACTGGTTGGATCTCCTTGCAGTCCAAGGGACTCTCAAGAGTCTTCTCCAATACCATAGTTCAAAAGCATCAATTCTTCAGTGCCCAGCTTTCTTTATAGTCCAACTCTCACATCCATACATGACTACTGGAAAAACCATAGCCTTGACTAGATAGACCTTTGTTGGCAAAGTAATGTCTCTGCTTTTGAATATGCTGTCTAGGTTTGTCACAACTTTTCTTCCAAGGAGCAAGCGTATTTTAATGTCATGGCTACAGTCACTGTCTATAGTGATTTTGGAGCCCAAAATAAAATAAAATAAAGTCTGTCACTGTTTTCATTGTTTACCCATCTATGTCAAGTTGAAAGTTTGCTGCCAAGAGCCAAGAACAATGCCAGGATTCTTGGCCTCCGGAGGAAAGGAATTTATTGGGAGCCAGTGACTATGGTGCAGAGCTTTTTGTGTAATAAAGTTTTATTAAACTGTAAAAGAGATAGAGAAAGCTTCTGACATAGACATCAGAAGGGGACAGAAAGAGTCCCCCATCAGTAGTCTTTAGCTAGGAGTAATATACCTATTAGCAAACTGCTAATTGGAGAAAGGAAACACCTCAAAATTGGGAGTTGCACCAGGCCCCTCATCCACAACATGCATTTTGAGATAGCATTGGCACAATCCCCAGCCATAAAGCAACTGACGTGAATCTTAAAGAAAGGCAGATTTCCAAGCAAACACATAGTAAATTAACATAGCTTAAGGAAGATATTTCCATGAGAAAAACGCATTGGTTAGCTCAAGGTATGAGATAAAGTTCAGGCAGAACCAGGTGTCACCATGACAACACAGATTAGAAGAGAAAAGAAAAAAAAAGTCTGCCACTGGCAGTTTTATTTCCTCCTGCCACTTGGGGACCTCTGGCCTCCCTACCAAGACTACTGTTAACACTCTCAAAGTGATGGGACCAGAGGCCATGATCTTTGTTTTCTGAATGTTGAGTTTTAAGCCAGCTTTTTCGGTCTCCTCTTTCATCTTCATCAAGAGGCTCTTTAGTTCCTTTTTGCTTTCTGCCATAGGGTGGTGTCATCTGCATATCTGAGATTATTGATATTTCTGCCAACAATCTTGATTCCTGCTTGTAATTCTTCCAGCCTGGCATCTTGCATGATGTACTCTGCATATAAGTTAAATAAACAGGGTGACAATACACCGCCTTGATGCACTGCTTTGCCAATTTTGAACCTGTCTGTTGTTTCATGTTTGGTTCTAACTGTTGCTTCTTGACCTGCATACAGGTTCCTCAGTTCAGTTCAGTTCAGTCACTCAGTCGTGTCCGACTCTTTATGACCCCATGAATCACAGCACGCCAGGCCTCCCTGTCCATCACCAACTCCTGGAGTTCACTCAGACTCATGTCCATTGAGTCAGTGATGCCATCCAGCCATCTCATCCTCTGTCGTCCCCTTCTCCTCCTGCCCCCAATCCCTCCCAGAGTCAGAGTCTTTTCCAATGAGTCAACTCTTCACATGAGGTGGCCAAAGTACTGGAGTTTCAGCTTTAGCATCATTCCTTCCAAAGAAATCCCAGGGCTGATCTCCTTCAGAATGGACTGGTTGGATCTCCTTGCAGTCCAAGGGACTCTCAAGAGTCTTCTCCAACACCACAGTTCAGAAGCATCAGTTCTTCAGTGCTCAGCCTTCTTCACAGTCCAACTCTCACATCCATACATGACCACAGGAAAAACCATAGCCTTGACTAGATGGACCTTAGTCGGCAAAGTAATATCTCTGCTTTTGAATATACTGTCTAGGTTGGTCATAACCTTTCTTCCAAGGTTCCTCAGAAGACAGCTAAGGTGGTCTGGTATTGCCATCTCTGCAAAAATTTTCTGTAGTTTGTTGTAATCCACAGATTCAAAGGTTTTAGCATAGTCAATAAAGCAGAAGTAGATGTTTTTCTGAAATTCTCTTGCTTTTTCTATGATCCAACAGATCTTGGCAATTTGATCTCTGGGTCTCTCCGCTTTTTCTAAATCCAACTTGTATATCAAGTTCTCGATTCATGTACTCTTGAAGCCTAGCTTGGAGGATTTTGAGCATGACCTTGCTAACATGTAAAATGAGTGCAATTGTGCAGTAGTTTGAGCATTCTTTCACATTGCCCTTCTTTGGGACTGGAATGAAAACTGATCTTTTCCAGTCCTGTGGCCACTGCTGAGTTTTCCAAATTTGCTGGCATATTGAGTGGATTACTTTAACAGGATCATCTTTTAGGATTTGAAATAGCTCAACTGTAATTCCATCACCTTCACTAGCTTTGTTCATAGTGATGCTTCCTAAGGCACACTTGACTTCACACTCCAGGATGTCTAGCTCTAGGTGAATGATCACCCCATTATGTTATCCGTCATTAAGATCTTTTTTGTATAGTTCTTCTGTGTATTCTTGCCCCCCTCTTTTTAATATATTCTGCTTCTGTTAGGTCCATACCATTTCTGTCCTTTATCGAGCCCATCTTTGCATGAAATGTTCTCTTGTTATCTCTAATTTTCTTGAAGAGATCTCTAGTCTTTCCATTCTGTTGTTTTCCTCTATTTCTTTGCATTGTTCAGTTAGGAAGGCTTTCTTATCTCTCCTTGCTATTCTTTGGAACTCTACAAATTCAGATGGATATATCTTTTCTTTTCTCCTTTGCCTTTCACTTCTCTTCTTTTCTCAGCTATTTGTAAGGCCTCCTCTGACAGCCATTTTGCCTTTTTGCATTTCTTTTTCTTGGGGATGGTTTTGAACACTGTCTCCTGCACAGTGCTACTAACCTCCATCCATAGTTCTTCAGGCACTCTGTCAGAACTAATCCCTTGAATCTATTTGTCACTTCTACTGTATAATCACAAATGATTTGATTCAGGTCATACCTGAATAATGTAGTAGTTTTCCCTATTTTCTTCAATTTAAGTCTGAATTTTGCAATACGGAGTTCATGATCTGAGCCACATTCAGCTCCTGGTCTTGTTTTTGCTGGGAATATCATGGGTATAATAAAACAATGAATATGAATTATAAACTATAATATCATCAGAATGGAATATAAAAGAGTTGGCCAGGAATGATAAAAATATATTTATTGTCTAATTCCTTTTCCACTTTTAAGTTCAGTGTAACTTACATTTTTTAGTGTAAGGATCAGTTCCCAGTAAAGACTTAAGTTGGGAAATTAGGGTTCTCAGTCTTGTCTTTGTTCCTATTGCTAGTAGATCATCCTGTGTGGGTTATTTTTGTTTGCCTTGGTTCCATTCATCACTAATAATATAGAGTGACTATTAAAATTCCTAGGTAATGAAAGGAGGCTGCAAGTTAGCTATTGGAATGCTAATAGGTTCCAAAAAAGTAGGAGGCCTGTATGAGTCTGGGGAATCTTATACGTATTGTCTGTCTTTACAGATAAATTTTTTTTGCTTTAAGCAAAGAAGTTTTGAGGAAAATATGTACTTAAAATTGTTAAGGTCAGTCTACATTGGAGGGAGCCAGTATGTTATTAGAATAAATAAGTTGAATGTAATCTAAGGGTAAACATTCCTCACATTTGCCAGAGAAAAGCTACCTAATTATAAGGGCAAAACATTTTTTTCTGAGGCAAGAAATGGTTATAGACTGGTTTAATAGACTTTCTTACTTCAGGGTAAAGGGGTCTTTGAAATTTTCACAGAGCTTGGAGTTGTGTTCCAGGATAGTTGTGTCAGGCCAGAAGGCCAGGTTGGGCTGTCAGAGGGAAATACACTGCTGTGAACTTCGGGTCAGGAGGAAATCACGGGAAGCTCACACTGTGAGGGTTGGGAGGAACAAAGACCAAGCTGTAGTATCTGGAAATAAGATATCATTGGCCCTGACATGTGAGCAGGCAAGGAGCTTTGGAAGCTGGCTAAGCCTCAGAACGCTAAGCAGAGAAAGTGAAGAGCCCTATTTAACAGGGATTAGTTCAGTTCAGTTCAGTTCAGTTCAGTCACTCAGTCATGTCCGACTCTTTGTGACCCCAGGGACTGCAGCATGCCAGGCCTCCCTGTCCATCGCCAACTCCTGGAGTTTACTCAAACTCATGTCCATTGAGTCAGTGATACCTTCCAGCTATCTTATCCTCTGTCATCCCCGTTTCCTCCTGCCTCCAATCTTTCCCAGCATCGGGGTCTTTTCAAATGAGTCAGTTCTTTGCATCAGGTGGCCAAAGTATTGGAGTTTCAGCTTCAGCATCAGTCCTTCCAATGAATATTCAAGACTGATTTCCTTTAGGATGGACTGGTTGGATCTGAGTCTTCTCCAACACCACAGTTCAAAAGCAACAATTCTTAGTGCTCAGCTTTCTTTATAGTCCAACTCTCACATCCATACATGACTCCTGGAAAAACCATAGCTTTGACTAGATGGACTTTTGTTGGCAAAGTAATGTCTCTGCTTTTTAAGTGAAGTCGCTCAGTCGTGTCCGACTCTTTGTGACCCCACAGACTGACTGTAGTCTACCAAACTCCTCCGTCCATGGGATTTTCCAGGCAAGAGTACTGGAGTGGGTTGCCATAATTTTCTTGCCTGGAAAATCCCATGGACGGAGGAGCTTGGTGCAGGCTACTATCCATGGGGTTGCAAAGAGTTGGGCACGACTGAGCGACTTCACTTTCACTTTCAGATTGGTCTTAACTTTTCTTCCAAGGAGCAAGCATCTTTTAATTTCATGACTGCAGTCACCATCTGCAAAGATTTTGGAGCCCAAAAAAATAAAGTCTGTCACTGTTTTCACTGTTTTCCCATCTATTTGCCATGAAGTGATGGGACCAGATGCCATGATCTTAGTTTTCTGAATGTAAGCCAACTTTTTCACTCTCCTCTTTCACTTTCATCAAGAGTATTAGCTGGCATTAGCTGGACCATTCTAATTCTGAAGTCTCTGGTTGATGAGTGATATTTTTGTCTAAAAGCCCAGTGCTTCTTGACAGCCTGGCCACATTTCTCCCCACTGTTACCATCTTTGACCCCCAGGCAGCTGATGCTGTTATCAACTGTACTCTTCCTCCTTGTATCTTTCCCCCTCTCTCCTTTTCTTGCTGTCTAACATTTTTCTTTTCTCTTCTTTCTTAATCATTAGATGTTCTCCATGTCAAGTTTTCCTTTCAANAACAAAGACCAAGCTGTAGTATCTGGAAATAAGATATCATTGGCCCTGACATGTGAGCAGGCAAGGAGCTTTGGAAGCTGGCTAAGCCTCAGAACGCTAAGCAGAGAAAGTGAAGAGCCCTATTTAACAGGGATTAGTTCAGTTCAGTTCAGTTCAGTTCAGTCACTCAGTCATGTCCGACTCTTTGTGACCCCAGGGACTGCAGCATGCCAGGCCTCCCTGTCCATCGCCAACTCCTGGAGTTTACTCAAACTCATGTCCATTGAGTCAGTGATACCTTCCAGCTATCTTATCCTCTGTCATCCCCGTTTCCTCCTGCCTCCAATCTTTCCCAGCATCGGGGTCTTTTCAAATGAGTCAGTTCTTTGCATCAGGTGGCCAAAGTATTGGAGTTTCAGCTTCAGCATCAGTCCTTCCAATGAATATTCAAGACTGATTTCCTTTAGGATGGACTGGTTGGATCTGAGTCTTCTCCAACACCACAGTTCAAAAGCAACAATTCTTAGTGCTCAGCTTTCTTTATAGTCCAACTCTCACATCCATACATGACTCCTGGAAAAACCATAGCTTTGACTAGATGGACTTTTGTTGGCAAAGTAATGTCTCTGCTTTTTAAGTGAAGTCGCTCAGTCGTGTCCGACTCTTTGTGACCCCACAGACTGACTGTAGTCTACCAAACTCCTCCGTCCATGGGATTTTCCAGGCAAGAGTACTGGAGTGGGTTGCCATAATTTTCTTGCCTGGAAAATCCCATGGACGGAGGAGCTTGGTGCAGGCTACTATCCATGGGGTTGCAAAGAGTTGGGCACGACTGAGCGACTTCACTTTCACTTTCAGATTGGTCTTAACTTTTCTTCCAAGGAGCAAGCATCTTTTAATTTCATGACTGCAGTCACCATCTGCAAAGATTTTGGAGCCCAAAAAAATAAAGTCTGTCACTGTTTTCACTGTTTTCCCATCTATTTGCCATGAAGTGATGGGACCAGATGCCATGATCTTAGTTTTCTGAATGTAAGCCAACTTTTTCACTCTCCTCTTTCACTTTCATCAAGAGTATTAGCTGGCATTAGCTGGACCATTCTAATTCTGAAGTCTCTGGTTGATGAGTGATATTTTTGTCTAAAAGCCCAGTGCTTCTTGACAGCCTGGCCATATTTCTCCCCACTGTTACCATCTTTGACCCCCAGGCAGCTGATGTTGTTATCAACTGTACTCTTCCTCCTTGTATCTTTCCCCCTCTCTCCTTTTCTTGCTGTCTAACATTTTTCTTTTCTCTTCTTTCTTAATCATTAGATGTTCTCCATGTCAAGTTTTCCTTTCAACCATAAAACTGCAAGTCCTTGAAAATCAAAAGAACAGTCTTCACTTTTCTGAAAAGTTCATTTCACAACAATGACCATGTCAAACTGTCTCCCAGGGATGCCCTCTCACTCTTCTTTATTTCTCTGAAAGTGGCCACAGTGGTTTGGCTGTCCCCCACTCCCACACGACGTGGCAAGGCCAGTGGCGCCAGCTCCTGGTGGCCTTACCTTCGCTGGAGATGAACTGAGACTAAGCGTGAGGCTGAACATGCGCTCCAGCTGCTCCTTACCAACACTTCTGTCCCCTGTCTCTTTTCCTCCAGCTTTTCAGTCTCAGAGTTACTGTCACCACCCACAGTCCCTGCAGAGCCCAGAGATTTCTCCCTGAAGGAAAGGTTCTGGAGAAATCAGAGGAATTAATAAAGACTGCAACCAATTCCCAACTTGTGCTGATGTCCCAGAGGGTGAAGAGCGTGGGTGTTCTCTCATCAGAATTTTTTAATCTTCCAAGTAATAGCTCATTTAGGAGCATCCTGTGTCTTCCTGTTCCTTTTAATAATAATATATTTCCCAACTTTAATAGGGGAAATTCTTTATCTCATAAATATGACGAGCGGGAGATCTATTTTTAAAATGTTATGGAGGAAACTCCTCGGGTTTACCTGGAGAATGCAGTGCCCTGTGATCAGACACTGACAGGACTTCCCATCAGGAGCCTCCGGCCCCTCGGAGGGCGGGGCGGACGGGATCCCCCTCCCTCAGGTGGGCCTCTCGGGGCAATCCGCATGTGGGCCCACCTCAGAGCAGAAGTCTGTACTGGCCAATGGCAGGTAGCAGGCTAGAGATACGGACGAAAGAAAAGTGGCCAAAAGCCTGGGACCACCCCGGGGGCGGCCTCAGGAGCCTGGCCCAACCCAACAGCACCTCTAGGGAGCGACACATCTGCAGGAGCTCTTGTGGTCCGGCTGCTGCCGGAAAGGCAGAGGAAAAAGTCCTGGAGGGTGGAAGGCCTGGGTGTGGGCGTTACGGTGAGAGGCCGCCAGAGGGCGCGGAAGCTCTGAGGCTCTGGGGCCGGACTTGAAGCGGGGTTCCTGCTGCTAAGTCGCTTCAGTCGTGTCCGGCTCTGTGCGAACCCATAGACGGCAGCCCACCAGGCTCCCCCGTCCCTGGGATTCTCCAGGCTAGAACACTGGAGTGGGTTGCCATTTCCTTCTCCAATGCATGAAAGTGAAAAGTGAAAGTGAAGTCACGTCGTGTCCGACTCTGAGCGACCCCATGGACTGCAGCCTACCAGGCTCCTCCGTCCATGGGATTTTCCAGGCAAGAGCACTGGAGTCGGGTGCCATTGCCTTCTCCGGAGATGGGGTTAGCCCACTCCAAGGAGGAGCCCAGAGAGGAGGGGCTGGTTACCGAAGGCCTCTGATTTCTCCCCAAACCCTCTTCCCTCTCCATTTGAGCCTCTTCCTCCTGTCCCCACATCCCTGCCAGGTGGAAGTGACCCTAGTGTTCATAGCAGCATTATCTACAGTACTATTTACAAAACTCTAAGGAGAGGTGGCTGCGTGGGCCCAGGAGGGCCAAGAGGAGCTACTCCACATTCAAGGTCAGGAGGGGCTGCTGTGAGGAGATACCCCTCATCCAAGGTAAGGAGCAGCGGCTACGCTTTGCTGGAGAAGGTATGAAGAGATATCCCACGTCCAAGGTAAGAGAAACCCAGGTAAGACAGTAGGTGTTGCGAGAGGCATCAGTGGGTAGACACACAAACCATAATCACAGAAAACTAGTAAATCTAATCACACGGACCACAGCCTTGTCTAACTCAATGAAACTAAGCCATGCCGTGTGGGGCCACCCAAGACGAGTGGGTCATGGTGGAGAGGTCTGACAGAATGTGGTCCACTGGAGAAGGGAATGGCAAACCACTTCAGTATTCTTGCCTTGAGAACCCCATGAATGGTATGAAAAGACAAAATGATAGGATACTGAAAGAGGAACTCCCCAGGTCGGTAGGTGCCCAATATGCTACTGGAGATCAGTGGAGAAATAACTCCAAAGAGAATGAAGAGATGGAGCCAAAGCAAAAACAGTACCCAGTTGTGGATGTGAGTGGTGATAGAAGCAAGGTCTGATGCTGTAAAGAGCAATATTGCATAGGAACCTGGAATGTTAGGTCCATGAATCAAGGCAAGTTGGAAGTGGTCAAACAGGAGATGGCAAGAGTGAACGTCAACATTCTAGGAATCAGTGAACTAAAATGGACTGGAATGGGTGAATTTAACTCAGATGACCATTATATCTATTACTGCGGGGAGGAATCCCTTAGAAGAAATGGAGTAGCCATCATGGTCAACAAAACAGTCTGAAATACAGTACTTGGATGCAATCTCAAAAACAACAGAATGATCTCTGTTCATTTCCAAGGCAAACCATTCAATATCACAGTTATCCAAGTCTATGCCCCAACCAGTAACACTGAAGAAGCTGAAGTTGAATGGTTCTATGAAGACCTACAAGATTTTTTAGAACTAACACCCAAAAAAGATGTCCTTTTCATTATAGGGGACTGGAATGCAAAAGTAGGAAGTCAAGAAACACCTGGAGTAACAGGCAAATTTGGCCTTGGAATACGGAATGAAGCAGGGCAAAGGCTAATAGAATTTTGCCAAGAGAATGCACTGGTCATAGCAAATACCCTCTTCCAGCAACACAAGAGAAGACTCTACACATGGACATCACCAGATGGTCAACACCAAAATCAGACTGTTTATATTCTTTGCAGCCAAAGATGGAGAAGCTCTATACAGTCA
>SJYX01018305.1:47935-102352 GCA_006410675.1 Oreotragus oreotragus | reverse complement strand
ATATATATATATATATATATATATATATATATATATATATATATATACTGATATATTACTCAGCCATAAAAAAGAATTAAATAATGTTGTTTGCACCAACAGAGATGGACCTATCGATGGACCTATCGATTATCATACTAAGTGAAGTAAGCCAAAGACAAATACATGATACCGCTTCTATGTGGAATCTATAAAATGATACAAATGAACTTATTTACAAAACAGAAACAGACTCACAACCACAGAAAACAAACTTATGGTTATCAAAGGGAAAAGGGGGGTGAGCAAGGGATAAATTAGAAAGTTGGGATTAACACAGACACACTACTACAAATAATATAGATAACCAATAAGGACCTACTGTGTAGCACTGGAAATTCTACTCTGTATTTTGTAATAACCTATAAGGGAAAATAATCTGAAAAGGAATATATATATATATATATATATACACACACACACACTAAGTAGCTTCTGTGATATCTGACTCTTTGGGACGCTATGGACTGTAACTTATCAGGCTCCTCTGTCCATTGGATTCTCCAGGCAAGAATACTGGAGTGGGTTGCCAGGCCCTTTTCAAGGGGATCTTCCTGACCCAGGTATCAAACCCACGTCTCACATCTCCTGCATTGAAGGCAGGTTCTTTACCACTAGCGCCATCTGGAAAGTGTATATATATATATATATAAAACTGGATCACTATGCTGTATACCTGAAACTAACATGATATTGTAAATCAACTATACTTCAAATTTTTAAAATTTTTTAAAGATTTTCAGTTACAGGAAAAAAGAAAATCTTTTGAGTATCCAAACCAACATTTGCCTAAGATCAGTATCTGGTTCTCTAATGAATTCTCTACGAAAAGGAGACAGAGATGCCCAGTGGGCTTCCCTTAAAGTGGGGAAACACAACAGCCCCCTTTGAATGGTTCTTCATACTATCCACTATGCTGAATGAGCTGAAGATTGAATCACCAATCGTGGAAGCAGGTACGGCCAGTATCCTGGAACAAGCATGCACTTGTCTATTAACTTGGGGCCATCCCATTCAAGTTAGCCTATCCTCTTTAGCAGGGAATGGGTCACTGCCAGAGGAACTAATTAATGGAGAAGGGCATAGACTGTGAGGATGAACCCTTGAGAACCCCACAGAAAACCCCCAGACTCGAGCTTTACCCATCATATAATGTGTTCCACGTGTTATTAACTGTGCTGTGGAAACATTGTAGGACATATTCCATATTGCACTCTACTCTTAGGAATTCAAAATGCTTATTAAAGTAAATCAACTTGTAACTCTCAGATGACTATTTTTGACACAAACCTTTCTTGAGATATAATTTGAGAAATGGAGCTCTTGGGTATGTGATTGTAGCTGAAGATCTAGTTTTTGCTATTGAGAGCAAGGGAAGCTAGACACAGAAGAGGACCGATAAAGCTCAACCACAGGGAAACACCGGTGGTTTCAGATTTCAGGTAAGTGGCTGCCCTGCGGAAGCCGGTTCTGCAGGGGTGGTCATGAGCTCTACTGGGACATAGTAGTATTTATTTCACTTCTTGGTCTAGTTCCTGGTTGCCTGAGTATATTTATTCATGAAAAGTAATCAAGCTTTACAGCTATGATTTTTACATAGACCTCAATGGATGTCATACTTTAACAAAATTTGACTTCAAGAAAAGAACTGTTTTGAGGTGGAGGCAGGAGTTGGAGTTAGACCTGTGGACCACCTGGCACCTACACTCTGTGGGAGAGAGGTGAGGTGCTTACAAAGGTAGTGTAGGGCATGGCTAAGGGGATGAGGTTCAGAGCCAGATAGAACTGGATTTGAATCCTCATTTCGAGGCTTCTGGCTACATAAGCAACAAGAAGAGCAATGGGTTAGGGCAGAGATATAGTCAGGGGCCAGACAGTGAAAGACTCTGTAAAGTCAAGGGTTTTGGTTTTCATTCTTAGCTTAGGTAGAGAGACAACAACAAAATTTCAAAATGCTTCCTGTTCTATGAAATACACATCTTTATTAGGAAGGAGAAAAAAGACTGAACTGAATTCTGAAAATAAATCTTAAACTCATGGTAGAAAACCAAAAGGGGCCAGAGAAAGCAAGACTACGCAATCTTGACACAGATTCTTCATAACATGTAAGAGCTTGCACAGCCAGCAGCAGGTTCGGAAGTAGATGAACTCGGGTGGTGCTGGTGGTAAAGACCCCCTGCCAGTGCAGGAGACGTATGAGACGGGGCTTCAGCCCCTGGCTTGGGAAGATCCCCTGGAGAAGGGAATGGCAACCCACTCCAGGATTCTTGCCTGGAGAACCCCATGGACAGAGGAATCCCTAGTCCTTGGGGTCACAAAAGAGTCAGACACGACTGAAGCGACTTAGCTCGCAAGCACAAAATTTTATTTGGGGGTGAAAGGAAATTCCTTTCACTTCATGTCAGTCAGAGACTCTGCTTTCTCTCCATCCCCTCCCAAAGAAAAGAAAAAACTTTTTAAAAAACTGTCTCCCTGTCCTATCACTATTACCATAGACAAATATCCACATGAAATAGTCTCTTCTCCAGCTGCCAGATGCCCTAAATCAATTAGCATTATTTCTTTGACAGCTATGCATTTAGTAGAAATACAATGTTCTTACTTGAGTATGCTTACTTAAAAAGAAATAGGATTTTTATACTGATAACCATGGTAATTGAAATACTTGTAAAATGAAATAAAACCTCCCAAAATCTAGTAGACAGTTTACTTTGAAAGAAAAAGGCACTAAGAAAATAATAAGTAGTTGAGACTAACAATGAGGATGGCAATTTAAAAGTATAAAATGAAAAAGAGAATTTGACTCAATTTAAAATTGGTACCATCATTTGACAACTGTAGATATCAGAATACATTGAGAGATCACAGTATAAAGGGAGAATGAATAAGATGGATCAAGAAATTTTATCCAACAATATTAGTACTGCTGTATCTTTTTGAAAATTACTCAAATAGATAAAGGATTTTTTCAGAGAAATGAAATTGGAGCTATGCTTGCATTACATCAAAAGAAAAACAACCATTATGTTGGTTTCTGGGAACTTTGACGTATGTGCTAAGAAAAAAAAGCTGTAAGAACTTGAATAATATCCATTTGGTTCTACATCTATGATTTATAAGCAGGCAATTTTTGTTCTTAGAGAATATGATAAACAAACAATTACACAATACTCAGTGTAACTGTGAAGTATATAAGAGTATAAACATTGATAAAATATGCTAAACCTGTGTCTTTTCTCTGTTAAAAATTATCTTATGCTAAACTAACTGATCATTTCTTAAATCAAATCTTAGGGGCAAGGTGAACAATTTAATCAATTAGTCTTGACTACATGTTCTCTGACCTTTTAATACAAATAGAAGAATGGATCCTATTAGTCACATTTTTTTTAACATTAATTTCTGGGTATGGCTTCCCTGGTGGCGACAGTAGCAGGATCCACCTGCAGTGTAGGAAACCTGGGTTCGATCCCTCGGTTGGGAAGAGCTGCTGGAGAAGAGAATGGCTACCCACTCCAGTACTCTTGCCTGGAAAATTCCAGAGACTGGCAGGCTACAGTCCATGAGGTCACAAAGTGTCAGACATGACTGAATGACTAATACTTTCACTTTCCGTGTTTCTGCATGAGGAAAAAAAATGAAAACGTTAATTTTTTGTGTCATCACAGATAGAAAAGAAAACCTGCTTTTATATTTCCAGTGTCATTACTTCACATATTAAAACTAAGTGAAAACTAACACTACAATCTCTCTTTAACAAGCAACAGATATACATTAGAACATGATGACCCAGAAAAATTACCAGTGAGGTGTCCAAAAGAGTGTCAAAATGTGTTCAGGAGTCCAAATGTGACTGGATTTGCCACTTGGTATCTTAAAGACGCTACTAGCACATTCTAAACCACCAGAACCTTTTTTCTTATTCATGTACTATCACATACTATATATACCTCCTAACATTCTTTGAATGATAAGACAGATACAAAGAAAAACAGATGACATGAAGTTGACTAGTAGAGATATATTTGGTATATTTGAGATAATCTTGGAATAACACAACTGGTTTAAAAGATAAGTTGCCTAACACGAAATCTACTGTATGGAAATTCCCTCCTAGTATCACGTGGACATTTCAGGAATGGCCTGGCCCCTGATAGAAGCCACACTCTCTGGTTTGGGCTGATGTTCTTTTGTACATCTCCTGTCTTTTTCTTTTCTTTCAGCTAAGGCTAGGGTTCTTAACCTGGCAGCTGTGGGTAATTAGGGGATACTAAGAAAAGAAAGAAAGTGAAGTCGCTCAGTCATGTCCAACTCTTTGCGACCCCACGGACTATAGCCTACCAGGCTCCTCTGTCCATGGGATTTTCCAGGCAATAGTACTGGAGTGGATTGCCATTTCCTTCTCCAGGGGATCTGCCCGACCCAGGGATCGAACCCAGGTCTCCCACATTGTAGACAGACGCTTTACCATCTGAGCCACCAGGAAGTCCAGGGGATACCAAAGCTTCCCTGAAATGTACACAAAATGGTGTGTGGACTTGGGTCACTTTTCTGTGGACATGCTTCATGTATCTTTGCCAGTCATTGAAAGGGTTTTGCATTCTGTCCTTCAACCATTCAACTAATGTTAATTGTGTTCATGTGTATCACTATGTGCTGGGCACATTTCTAAATACTGGTAATACAAAGACAGCAGCTGTGTTTTTACGAAGCTCACATTCTCAATCCCAAAAAGGATAGGAATTCCCAACCTAAAGCTTAAGGTAACTTGTTATGGCTGTTCTCATATGCCAAAAATGAATAATTACTCTCCTTGATTGTTCTGTGAATGGATATCTTCTGAATCATATATAAGGATTAAGACTTTTATTTGTCATCTTAAAGAAGTAACTATGCAAAATCATGTTTATTACTTCTAAAATTGTATCTATATATAAAACTATATATACATATGCATGCATATATACTTATACATGAATTGTATATTTGTGTATGTGTGGTAAGTCACTTCAGTCATGTCCAATTCTGCATACCTGTGGACTGTAATTCGCCAGGCTCCTCTGTCCATGGGATTCTCCAGGCAAGAATACTGCAGTGGATTTCCATGCCCTCCTCTAACAGATCTTCCCAACCCAGAGATCAAAGTCTCTTACATCTCCTGAACTGGCAGGCAGGTTCTTAACCATTAGTGCCTCCTGGGAAGCCCTGTGTATATACGTGATTGTACAAAACCTTTCCTGTTTTAAATTATTTCACCTCTATGTATTTCCATCTCTTAAATAAAATGGAAAGTTTATATTAGTTTCATAACATCTTAATGTTAAACAGATTTTGCTACACAGAAAACTGGACTTTATTTTTATTCTCCACAGGACTTAGAAAGTTAATTTACATAGTGAAGATATTCAGCGAATGTTGGTACAGAGAATTAATGAATTACAGGATGGATGAACAGGTAAATAAATTAACAAGTTACATTTAGTAATAGAGTTTTAAAAGCTAAACTCCTTAGTGCTTATACATACCAAGAGTATACAGACTAGTAATTCCAGGATAGCATTTCATGTGAAAAGCACAACTGGAAACCAAAGGCAGCACCTTTCTGACCAGGTTGCTTGTAGCAATCTAAGATGCCTATAAAATGCCCATTACAGATGGAGCGAAAAAGTGAACTAGAACTTCTGTCATGTTAACCTTGCCTGCTTCCCTGGTGGCTCAGAGGTTAAAGTGTCTGCCTCCAATGTGGGAGAGCTGGGTTCAATCCCTGGGTTGGGAAGATCCCCTGGAGAAGGAAATGGCAACCCACTCCAGTATTCTCGCCTGGAGAATCCCATGGGCGGAGGAGCCTGGTAGGCTACAGTCCACGGGGTCGCAAAGAGTCAGACACAACTGAGCGAGCAACACATATTTTATGTTACCAGAAGCCATAAACCTTTTGTGGTATTGGTTCACCCTCTCTCCACAATACATGCCTTGAAATTACTTTTTCTGGCCAGCAATTTGCCCTCACCCCTAACACCTCCAGGACTGGAGACCGATTGACTGAAGTCTTTGGAATTAATTTCGACAAGCAGCAAAGTGAAGCTCATGAAACTGAGTGCAAGACAGGCTGATGGGACTCACGCATTGTGCCGAGTGCCCCGGCTTTCCTATAATCCTTGGTTGAACTTTCCTGGCAGTGGAAACAGGAGCCACTAAAAAAAAAAAAAAAAAAATCTGTGCTAGTGAAACTGGACAGAAAAACAGCAAGGACCTTAACAGATGGTTCTCAAAGTGGTCTCTAGACCACCAGCAGCAGCAGCACCTGGAACTCATTGTACTAGACTGCTGCGGCTACCAGAACAAAAGGCAGCTGGCTGGGTGGAGTCCACAGTAAACATTTGTTTTCTGGCCAGTTTGGTTTCCAGTGAGCGGTCTCTTCCTTTTTGTATAAACCACCAATCCAATCAGTTTAGGAACCTCACTTAACCTTAATAACCTTCTAAAAGCCGCGTTTCAAATACTTTGGGGATAAGGACTTCAACACACAAATTCGGGAAGACACAGTTCAGCCCAGAGCACTCTTTACAAATGAAAATTCTGGAGCCCCGCCTCGGATCTATCAAATCAGAAATTCAGGAAATGGAGTCCTGCACTTTGTGTCGTATTAATCTCTCCTGGTGATTTGCATGCATATTAAGGCCTGAGAAGCACAAGCCTTCAGGAAAAATTGCCAGCCTTGCATTTCATTTTCTCCATAGGTTTTCCCATTTTTACTTTCCAACCTCATTTCTTATCGCTCTCGGCCATGAACTCTGCTTCAACTATTTCTCACCATGGCCTGAAAGATCATTTGTACTCCAACTCTTGTTTACACTCTTTCACCGACCTCAAATAGTCTTTCGACCTCTTTCATTAAAGCATCACTTTAACATCTCAGCCACGGTCTTGTCTTCCTTCTCCAGACACCAGGAGCCCTAATTGTCTGAACTTATCATTTTCATTATTTACAGGCCTTACTTTCTCACAGTTCAGAGGTTATACTCATATGTAATTTTAGCACAAGACTTTGCACATAAAAAGTACTTAGTCTTCAAAATATTATATACTGTCTTTCTTATAACTCTCCTGTAAGTGACTCCCTACAACACTGATTCCAATACAACACTGATTCCAATACAGCACTGATTTGGGACATCAAACAGCCCATTGGTCTCTGACATAATGCCACTTCTAAAGCTTCTTGATATTAAAAAATAATATACTATCTGTAATTTATTAAGTCCTATAATAAGCACTTAGTGCATTACTTCATTAAATTTACACAATCACTCTAAAATAGGTATTATGATCCTTATTTGACTGAAAAAAGACACTGTTTAGGTCATTCCAAGCACCAGTTGAGACAGTAATTTTAAAAGTAAAATTCCATTCTCAGCCTACCGGGGGTGTTCAACAACCTCAACATCTTACAGAAATAGGAGATGTACTGGTCATAGAACTTGGCGCTGTTAGTGATGGTGCTGATCTGGTCCCTGGAGGTGATGTAAATGAGCTGGGTCGCTGTGTATTTTTCTGGATTGTACCCCACCAAGGTCATCTGCATCTGCAAATCTTGAGACACTGTGGTACATACTTTGTCCTCTGTGGGGAGAAAAATGCCACAACAATGGGGCATTAATATGCAAATACATCTTCAAATGTCAGAAAATAAGTAAGTTACACTCTCACTGATGTTTTCCCTGAACTGCTGTGTATGTGTGCATGTGTGCATAGTCGCCTCTAACTCTTTTCCAGGCAAGAATATAGGAATGGATTGCCATTTCCTACTCCAGGGGATCTTTCTGGACCAGACATCAAACAGGTCTCTTGTGTTTCCTGCATTAGCAGGCAGATTCTGTACCACTGCACCACCTGGAAAGCAAGGATAGTAATCCTTAAAATAACCCCTACCCTTTTCTCACACCTGAGTTCTGCTTATATGGGCAAAGTACAAAAGCAGTATTTTTATTAAAAACAAATGCAAGTTCACAGCCATACCACCCTGAATGTGCCTGATCTTGTTTATCTCTGAAGCTAAGCAGAGTTGGACCTGCTTAGTACTTGGATGGGAAAAACAAAAGCAAGTTTCCTCCTGAAAACGAAAACAAATAGCCTAAGTATCTGGTTGATACTTTAACGTAGCAGCATTGAATGTGAGGCTCCTTGGGTTCCAATGCCTTTCCAATTCTGTAGAAGAATTGCTGTAGAAGAATATTTGCTCCTTCCTAAGTGAAGGAGATCAGCCCTGGGATTTCTTTGGAAGGAATGATGCTAAAGCTGAAACTCCAGTACTTTGGCCACCTCATGCGAAGAGTTGACTCATTGGAAAAGTCTGATGCTGGGAGGGATTGGGGGCAGGAGGAGAAGGGGACGACAGAGGATGAGATGGCTGGATGGCATCACTGATGGACGTGAGTCTGAGTGAACTCCGGGAGTTGGTGATGGACAGGGAGGCCTGGCGTGCTGCAATTCATGGGGTCCCAAAGAGTTGGACACGACTGAGCGACTGAACTGAACTGAAGTGAACTATATGCTCCCAAGCCTCTGGGTCTTTGCACATGCTGTTTGTTCTAATCAGAATATGCATCATCATCTTGTCAACAAATGTTCTTTTCACGCTGAGCTTTCAGATAAAATTAGAAACTGCACGTTCTGTTACTGAAATGCTCTACACAGGTGGGATGTTGCAAATAAATAATTATCTTATTGTTTTGCACCCTGAAAATTTCAATGTGTGGAAAGGAGAAGCAGATATAAGATTGATGGGGTTAAATTAAAATCCTATAAAGTTCTGCATTTGAATTAGAAGCATCACTATTGTCATGCGAGTGTATGCTCCTTGGTTTTTGTCTCATCACAACAAAGATTTGGAGTGATGGACATTAAAGCTCCCTCGGCGTGTCACAGCTCTCGGGTCTTAGACAGACCGTGTTATAGCTCTCAGGTCTCGAGCGGACCATGTTATAGCTCTTAGACAAATCAGTGTTACAGCTCTATTTTATTTAGATAATAGCAGGAAAATACATCTTCGAGGCGAGAGGGCATGTCAACCCAAAGAAGGGAAGAGAAGAGCACCCCAGCGCGGGGGAGAGAGAGAGAGCTGGCTTTGGCTCCTCTTTTTGGTTTGCTTGTTTGTTTGTTTTCCCCTGGGCCTGTCCTATGTAAATTGGGCCACCCAGGAGCATTGTCTGTTTTACTGGAGGTCCTCACTCCGGTCCTCGGACCTTCCTTCGTTCTATTTTCGAGGGCTTTTCTCTTCCTTATCTTTTAGCCAACGCCCTTCTGGACTCCTTTTCCCTATTCTAACTACCTAACACTCTGAACCCATGATGATGCTACCTTTTATTTTTATATTTTTTTAATTGAAGTACAGTTGATTTACATGTTGTGCCAATCTCTGCTGTAAAGTGACTCAGTCACACACCTATAGATATTTTTTTAATGTTCTTTTCCTTTCTGGTTTATCACAGGACAGTCAATACAGTTCCCTGTGCTATACATCCTATATATAGGATGCTTATCCATCCTATATATGACAGTTTACATCTGCTAATCTCGAACTCCCAGTCTTTTCCTCCCCCAGCCCCCATCTCTCTTGGCAACCACAAGTCTGTTCTGTGTCTGTGAGTCTGTTTCAGTTTTGTAGATAAGTTCGTTTGTGCCATATTTTAGATTCCACGTGTAAGTTACAACATATGCCGTTTGTCTTTCTCTTTTGGACTTACTTGACAGGATGATCTCTAGCTGCATCCATGTTGCTGCAAATGGCGCGTTTCATATCTTTTCTATAGTCAAGCAGGGCCCCATTGTCTATAAGCCATACCTTCTTTATCGCCTCGCCTCTTGATGGACATTTGGGTTGTCTCCATGTGTTGGCTCTGGTGAGTATTGCTGCTGTAAACACAGGCGTGAGTGTATCTTTTTGAATTATAGCTCTGTCCAGGTATATGCACAGGAGTGGGATTGCTGGGTCGTATGGTAATTCTATTTTTACTTTTCTGCAGAACTTCCACAATGTTTTCCATAGTGGCCGCACCAACTTACATTCCCACCAACAGTGTAGGAGAGTTCCCTTTTCTCCATACCCTCTCCAGCATTTGTTATTTTTAGACCTTTTAAGGATGGCCATTCTGACTGGTGCAAGATGGTACTTCATTGTATTTTTGATTTGCATTTCTCTAATAGTGATGTTGCGCAACTTCATGTGCCTACTGGTCATCTGTATGTCTTCTTTATTTATTTATTTATTTATTTTAACATCATGCTATACTTTATTTATTTAGTTATTTATTTTAGAGCTTCCATTTTACTTTATTTTACTTTACAGTACTCTAGTGGTTTTGGCATACATTGACATGAATCTGCCACGGGTGTACACGAACTCCCAAACATGAACCCCCCTCCCACCTCCCACCCCACATCATCCCTCCAGTGTATGTCTTCTTTAGAGAAATGTTTTTTAAGATCCTCTGCCCATTTTTTGATTGGGTTGTTTTTTTGTTGTTGTTGAGTTGTATGAGCTGTTTGTATATTTTAGAGATTAAGCCCTTGTCTGTTGCATCATTCGCAAATATTGTCTCCCATTCCATAGTTTTTCTTTTCATTTTTTAATGGTTTCCTTTGCTGTGCAAAAGCCTGTCTCTTATACACATCTAGATGTGTATAAGAGACAGCTAACAGATCTTCCCAACCCAGAGATCAAAGTCTCTTACATCTCCTGAACTGGCAGGCAGGTTCTTAACCATTAGTTTTTAGAGCTTCCATTTTACTTTATTTTACTTTACAGTACTCTATTGGTTTTGGCATACATTGACATGAATCTGCCACGGGTGTACACGAACTCCCAAACATGAACCCCCCTCCCACCTCCCACCCCACATCATCCCTCCAGTGTATGTCTTCTTTAGAGAAATGTTTTTTAAGATCCTCTGCCCATTTTTTGATTGGGTTGTTTTTTTGTTGTTGTTGAGTTGTATGAGCTGTTTGTATATTTTAGAGATTAAGCCCTTGTCTGTTGCATCATTCGCAAATATTGTCTCCCATTCCATAGTTTTTCTTTTCATTTTTTAATGGTTTCCTTTGCTGTGCAAAAGCAGGGTCTTATTTATTTTTGGTTTTACTTCTATTGACTTGGGAAACTGACCTAAGAAAGCACTGGTACAATTTATATCAGAGAATATTTTGCTATGCTCTCCTCTAGGAGTTTTATGGTGTCATGTCTTATATTTAAATTTTAAGCCATTTTGAGTTTATTTTTGTGCATGGTGTGAGGGTGTATTCTAACTTCACTGATTTACATGCACCTGTCCAACTTTCCCAGAACCACTTACTGAAAAGACTTCTTCCCATTTTATATTCTTGCTTCCTTTGTCAAAGATTAATTGACCACAAGTGTATGCGTTTATTTGGGCTCTCTATTCTGCTCCATTGATCTGTATGTCTGTTTTTGTGCCAATATCACACTGTTTTGATTACTGCAGCTTTGTAGTATTGTCTGAAGTCTGGGAGAGTTATGCCTCCTGCTTTGTTTTTGCCCCCTCGGGATTGCTTTGGCAATTCTGATCTTGTATGGTTCCATAATTTATTCTTAGATTTCTTCTAATAAAACTCCCTTCTTGCTTAAAAAACAGTAAGAGCTAAATAAAGGAGGGAACACATGAATTAACAAGGTGATGCGAGCCTGAGTGAATCAACAATAAATGAGATTGGCCAAGAAAATTAGTTCATGTCCCCAAATGTTCCAAGAATGAAGACAAACTCGACTTATCCAGAAGAAAAAAGTCTCTCCTTGGGCCTGCCTCAGAGAGACCCCCATCAGGGATCTCTGTTCTTCCAAGGAGCCACAAAAAGTTTCATCTGTGATAGAGAAAGATGTGGGAAGAGGAGGATGGGAGGAAGAGAGGAGATGATGGACGGGCTCTGGAACCTCTGCATCATCTTCCCCCCTCCATGTGGTCTCCCTCTGCTTCCCTTTCAGAGCTCCAAACTTGCCTTTCAGTGGGAGGGCTTGAGATTCGCAAATGCCCCAAGGGAGATTTTCTGTAGCAGCAGCACTGGGGAATCACATAGGAACCTAGAGCCCAGAGTCCTCACAGGCACAGGAAACCCTGACCCTCATCTGTCCTGGGTGCCCTGAGCAGCCATAAAAGGGAAGGATTTAGATGGGACTGTGGACTCATCTCAGTCCAGCCCTGTCCTGGGAAAATAATGGTCACTGTCCATGGTGCTCATAGGCTGACTTACAGCTGGAGAGACATATTTTTCAGATACCAGCCACAGTTATGTCAGAGCTGAGGAGGCTCCAGAACCTCTTTTTTCCCTACTGCCTTGTTTTGCAGATGAAAAAGCAGAAGCCCAGAGACGGGGAGGAATTCCTCAGGACCACATAGTGTGTGGCAGAGTGCTCAAGCCAAAAACACGGAGGCACCTTCTTCCTTGTCCATCTCTTTCTTTTCAGGAAGGAGAAGCTCTCACAGAACCCCCTGTAGACCTCCTCTCAGATCTCATTTGCCAGAACTGGATCATGAGTCCTTGTCCTGGCCAGTCATCAGTGCGGGAGGTGGTTGTCATGGCTGGCTTGGACCAATGATTCCTCCACACTGAACATCCACAGAAAGGCAGGATGGGTTGGGCAAAGATTTCCAGGTGAGCAACCAACACTGTCTTGCTATAACGGGGAAATGACAAGGGAGCTGAGGGTTCAAAGACAAGGGAGCAGGAGAGCGGGAGGGGAAGCACATGCAAAGGCGTAGAGGCGCAGGCAGTGACCTGGCCTGAGTGCTGGGGTCACTGGTGTGAGAAACTGATCACTTCCTGCCATGTCAGTAAACAAGGACGTCACAGTCATTAGCAACTTCAGCCCTCCAATGTGAGCTGGCAAGCCCTAAGTGCACTCAGGAAGAAGAAGATCTGTGGTCCGACAGCCATCAGGACTGCAGCCACTCCCTACGCTGAGCCCCAAGGGAGCTCAAGATGTGAAAGAACAGAGGATACTGGCCCAGGATAGCTGACATGCATGCAAAATGAATTTCAGTGAGCCCAGACTGTTGTATCTTCCCATACATAGAAAACCATTAAACTCCTTAACTTTGGATAACTAGTTTTCTTTGATTAACAATGATCTTTTAATATTAAGATTACCTGCCCTTTGTTATGAAACTTCTATATAATGTGGCTCCTCCCCTCACCTCCTCAAAGCAGTTCTCTCAAGGGTTACTTGAGATGCTGTCTCCCGGGCTTGAAGTCCTAAAAATTCCCACCAACTAAAGAGCGACTGAACTGAACTGAACTGAACTGAACTGAAAGCATAACTCTCGGGTTTTAGGTTGTAACTATTCTTTAAGTCAGCAGGTGATTCACTGCTGCAGGCACACAGCACAGGCGGGGAAGGCGGGCAGGACCGCATATGGTGGTTTCCGCCTGGAGCAGCACAGGCCCTAGGCAACAGGGAGCTATTGAGAGGCACTAACCAAGAAAGTGAGTGCACAGCACATGGAAAATTGTGGTGTGTGGAGGCCCCAGGGCCTAGGAGCTGAGCAGAGTCATTCTGTGATGGGCAATAATGTCATTAAGAAACTCCAGAGGCTTCTGTTCAAACAGATGATTGTAACTGATAAGAGAGTAAACATGGCCTTAATGGATTTGCTTGTGGCAACTACCTGTTTCTGGATATTAAAATCCACATGCTTGGCTAGTTCTTAGCTCTGCTGTCATGCCTGCTACACCCACATCTTTCCTCTTCCATCTGCCCTCTGCCCAGCTGTGGGACCCGCACAACCCAAGGTGCCCAAAACACCCAGTACTTTGCATTATGATTTATACAGCGGTCAACCACCTTACAGAGGAGAGAGCAGAAGGTGGGTGTGGGTGAGGGGCTTGCTGGTGAGTCTGGGGCGGAGGGATCCCAATCTGCCATCCACTTTATGACTTCAGAGCGGGGCAGCTCGTCTACCCCCAGCCAGGCTGCTTGCTGAATGGGGAGGCTTCTGCTCCACATGATGCTCATTCCTGCAGCGGGCACACGTGTGACCGCACAGACATGCCATTCTTTCCTTACGACCTGGGGCCAGGCATGAGGAGCACCCTGCCCTGTAGGGATTGCAGTCACGGGGCCACATGTGGGTGGGTGTGCCCATGACTGAGAGGAAAGCACCTCCAGTTAAGGCCCCCCAAAGCTGAGAGACGATCACATCCCAGAATTGAGGAATGCCCAAGTGTCAGGTGGCCAATTTGGCCTTAAAAGGCAAACTGCTATCATCCAGGTGTTGATTTTTTAAATTAAATCACACATTTACAATCAAGTAGTCAAGCCCCCTTTTCAGCAGCTTGTAGCCCTCAGCCTCAGCATTTTTTTTCTTCTTCTCTCTGAGACCTAGTTTTTAGCTTCAGATTAAGTCCCATTATGGAGATAAATACTGTCCCTTTCATACCCCAAACTCCCCCTCAGATTCCCTTTTCAAAGCCTGCATACACATGGTGAACAGGGCTTTATTAACAAAGTTCTGCAGATTTATGAGCTACAGATTTAGAATAATGAGGATAGGAGGGGCCTGCCCCAAGTGGCAGGGAGGGCAGGGGGATGGTGCTGATTCACCTGTAAAACCTCAGCTGAAGTGTCAGGCAGTAGCCAGAGGGCAGCCGCCAAAGGGCTGAGGGGATGCAGAGTAAGTGGATTAAATGACTAATCCAGCAGCAAACCATCAGTGTGGGAGAGGGATAGTTTCCAGTGCCTGGACTCCACCATCTAGAAATCGGGGCTTTGGAATAAGAACACTGAGGTTCAAAGCTGCTGCACCACTTGGATGGCTGTTAAATGAGCCTGTTTTCTCATGTGTAAAATGGGAACACTGAGACTTCTCTCAGGGTGTGTGTGCTAAGCCACTTGAGTCATGTCTCTTTGCGACCCCATGGACTATCTCTTAGGTCTCCTGCATTGGCCGGTGGGTTCTTTACCACTGGCCCCACCTGGGCAGCCCCCTCTGAGGGTGGGGAAGAGAATTAAAAGTGAAAGTCGCTCAGTCATATCCAATTCTTTGCAATCGTCTGCCAATCTCCTCCGTCCATGGAATTCTCCAGGCAAGAATACTGGAGTGGGTAGCCATTCCCTTCTCCAGAGGATCTTCCCGACCCAGGGATCAAACCCAGCAACTTTCAAACACACAACACTGGGTTGTTAGCTACAGTCACCCTGATGTACATTGCATCCCCAGGGTTTCTCATATAACTGGAAGTTTGCACCTTTTGACCATCTTCACGCATTTCACCCATTCACCTCAACACCCTGCCTCTGACAACCATCAACTTGTTCTTTGCTTCTATGAGTTCAGTTTATTTTGTAGATTCCACACATAATTAAGATCATAAATATTTGTCTTTCTCTGACTTACTTCATTTATCATAGTGCCCTTGAGGTCCATCTATGTTGTTGCAAATAACAAGGTTTGCTTTTTTCTTTATGACTCGGTGAGATTCCATTGTATCTATATACTGCATTTTCTTTCTTCATCTGTCGATGGACACTTAGGCTGTTTACATATCTTGGTTATTATAAATAATGCTGCAGTGAATATGGTGCAGGTATTTCTTTGACGTTTTTGTTGTCGCCAAGTCGTGTCCAACTTTTTTTGACCCTGGGAACTGCAGCATACCAGGTTTCCCTATCCTTCACTTCAACAAAGTGAAGTCTCTGCTTTTTAATATGCTGTCTTTCCAAGTAGCAAGCATCTTTTAATTTCATGGCTACAGTCACCGTCCACAGTAACTTTGGAGCCCAAGAAAACAAAATCTGTCAGTTTCTGCTTTTTCCCCTTCTATTTGTCACGAAGTGATGGGACCAGATGCCATGATCTTAGTTTTTTGAAAGCTGAGTTTTTAAGCCAGCTTTTTGGCTCTCCTCTTTCACCCTCATCGAGACGCTCTTTAGTTCCTCTTCACTTTCTGCCATTAGAGTGGTATCATCTGCATATCTAAGGTTGTTGATATTTCTCCTGGCAATCTGAGTCCAGTTTGTGATTCATCTAGCCCAGCATTTCATATGATGTACTTTGCATATTAGTTAAATAAACAAGGTGACAACATACAGCCTTGACATACTCCTTTCCCAATTTGGAATCAGTCTGTTGTTCCACGTCCAGTTCTAACTGTTGCTTCTTGATCTGCATACAGATTTCTCAGGAGGCAGGTCAGGTGGTCTGGTATTCCTATCTCTATAAGAGTTTTCCACAATTTGTTGTGATCCACACACTCAGAGGTTTTAGCGTAGTCAATAAAGCAGATGTTTTGTTTTGTAATCCCCTTGCTTTTTCTATGATCCAACAGATGTTGTTACTCTGCCTTTTCTAAATCCAGTTTGTGCATCTGAAAGTTCTCAGTTCATATACTGTTGAAGCCTACCTTGAAGGATTTTGAGCATTACCTTGCTAGCAAGTGAAATGAGGGCAATTGTATGATAGTTTGAACAATCTTTGGGATTACCTTTCTTTGGTATTGGAATGATGACTGACCTTTTCCAGTCCTGTGGCCACTACTGAATTTTCCAAATTTGCTGCCATATTGAGTGCAGCACTTTAATGGCATCATCTTTTGACAAAGTGATTTCACTTCCTTTGGATAAATTCCCAGGAGTGGAAATGCTGGATCACATTGTCATTCTAATTTTTTGAAGAAGTTTCATACTATTTTCCACAGCTACTGCACAAATTTGCATTCCCACCAACGAGTTTCCCTTTTCCCCACATCCTCACCAACACTTTCTCTTGTATTTTTGATGATAGTCATCCTGACAGGTGTGAGGCAATACCTCGCTGTGGTTTGGATTTGCATTTCCTTATGATGAGTGATGTTGAGCATCTTTTCATGTGTCTGTTGCCCCTCTGTATGTTTTCTTTGGAAAAAAAAAGTCTACTCAGTTCCTCTGTGCAATTTTGAAACAGATTTTCTTTTTTTTTTGCTTTAAGTTGTAGTTCTTTATGCTGTGCTGCTGCTATGCTTTCATGTCTTTTTGCGACTCCATGGACTGTAGTCCACCAGGCTCCTCTGTCTGTGGAACTTTCCAGGCAAGAATGCTGGAGTGGGCTGCCATTTCCTTCTCCAGGGGATCTTCCCGATACAAGAATTGGATCAGTGTTTCTTGTATCTCCTGCATTAGCAGGCAAATTCTTTACCATTAGTGCCACCATAGATGAGTGATGAATGGGCCACATTTAACACACGATCTTATTTTTTAATTATTAAAATATTACATACACATTATTGAAAAATGAAATTTCAACTAAAGGATAAGAGATTGGTAAGTCCCATCCTCAGAAGTGACCGCTATGAATGTTTTTGTGCATATCTCTCAGGCGCTGCTTCTCTCTTCTCTCTCTCTCACACACAAGCAGATTCATTTACATCTATGTTGATGTCACATAAATGTGGTCTTACAGATGGGATCCTGGATGCAGACAATTGGTCCATGTACATATGCAAAGAGAACCCTGAGGTCTCCTTGTCATCAGATAGAGACCCTACACCCACTTTCTTAGCTGCACAGAATTCGTCCATCCACGTGGACTAAAACTGATGGATCCCATCCCCACCTCCATGAACATCAGTGTTGTTGCCAATTCCCTACTATTTCAACCAGTACTCTGATGGAACTTCGAAAAACTGAGCAAGAATTTTAGTGGGGCCAACTCTAAGGATCAGCACTGCTATACAAAAATGCACGGTGGGACTGCAGTGGGTCCTGCACACTGTTCCCTCAGAGGAGCGTCTATTCACTCTTCCATCGAGGGGCTCTACCATGGCCTCTGATTCTTCACTTTGTCACCAGGGCTGGTTGTCACCAGACTAAAACTGATCCGGTTTTTTTTCTGGAACCATTACTGACACTTTACCCCATCTTTACAATCTGGATGGATTTAAAGTCCACTAGATGAGTATGATCAAGGTACTCTTTATCTGTGTGGCTTCTTTCACTTGGGATGTTCATCCATGTGGTAACATGTATCAGTACTTCATTTTTTTCACTGTGCTTAAATATACATAACATTTATCACTCAAACCATTTTAACTATGCAATGGCATTAACAACATTCACATCGTTATACAAATATCCTCAACATCCATGTTCAGAACTTTTCAATTTTCACTAGTGAAACTCTGTAGCCATTAAGCTCTACTTTTTCTCAGCTCCTGGCAACCAACCGCATTCTTTGTTCTGAATTTGAATTTGACTTTTCTGGATACCACATACATGTGAAATCACATTTTTGTCTTTTTGTGACAGAGTTATTTCACTCATCATCATGACTTCGAGGCTCATATACATTGTAGCCTGTGCTGGTATTTCCTGTTTTGAAGACTGAACCACATTACTTTGTGTATGTGCCACATTTAGTTTACCCATTCATTCATCAGTGGACCTTTGGGTTGCTTCTACTGTTTGCTCTTGTGATTAATGCTGCTATGAAAATGACTGTACCCATATCTGTTCCAGTCTTTGCTTTCAGTCTTTTTGGTATATATCCTCATGTGAAATTGATCATACATTAATTCTCTGTTTAAGTTTTTAAAGAAGTACCATACTGTTTTCCTCAGAGGCTGAACCATTTCACTCTATTCCTCCTATGACAGATTGCTGTGTATGGAATCTACCCCATTTTTGTTATCTTTTGGCCACACTGTGCAGCACGTGGCGTCTTTGTTCTCCACCAAGGATTAAACCTGCACCCCTGCACTGGAAGTGTGGAGTCTTAACCACTGGACCATCAGGATTCACTTAACCTCTGGATCTACTCCATTTTGCTGATCTATTTACCCACTGATGGACATCTGCATTGTTTCTGCCTCTGGGCTCTTGTGAACAGTCGTGCTATCAATATACATGTGTACAGCTGTTTTCAATTCTTTGAGGTATGTATATGAGAGGAGAGTTGTTGAACCACATGCTAATTGTACATTTATGTTGTAAACATAGGTTGTGTCTTTTCCCATTTCCACAATTTTTAAAGTTTCCAATTTCTCTACATTGTTGCTAACATTTATTTTTAGTTTTCTTGATTATAACCATTTTAGAACATGTGGAGTTGTTGAATATTGATTTTAATTTTCACTTTCATCATGACTAATGATATTTGACATCTTTTTTTCTGCTTGATGACCATTTGTATCTCTTGTGTGGAGAATGGTCTATTGAGGTCATTTATCCATTTTAAAACTGGGGGTTTTGTCTTTATGTTGGCATACTCTGGATAACATTTCATCATATATTTAATGGGCAAATATTTTCTTTCATTCTGTGGGCTATATTTTCACTTTCTGAACTGTATCTTTTGATGCAAACAGATTTTTAATTTTGAGGAAATCCAATTTATTTTTTCATTGCTTGTGCTTTGCTGTCAGATCTACAAAACTGTGGCTAAATCCAAAATTATGAAGATTTATCCCCATGTTTTATTGGAGCATTTAACAGTTATCCCTTCATATCTGGGGTAGAGCTGATTCAAGGACACTTGGGCATACCAAAATCTGCATAGTATTTGCATATAACCTAGGGACACCTTCCTATATGCTTTAATCCAGTCTTCAGTGAAAAGAGAAAAACATCTCAGTAGATGAAGACGTGAGCAGTGCACTTGGCCATCTACTTTTTGTGGAAGGAGACATGGCCGGAGGTGAGAATATACACAGATCTTAAGCAGCAACCAAGGATCTGGCTGACTGGTCAGGAAATTGGAAGAAAAGGGACTAGAAGACACAAAGAGGGTGAGGTAAAGATACATGACAAGACATGAGAATATGAATCAAACATGAAAATGTTTCTCTATCACTTGTTAACACCCACCAGAAAGCTTTCTCCACTTAAAAATGGCACTGAAAAAACAAGTAGATAAAGTGACTTGATCAGCTGATGTTAACTACCCTTCATCATCACCCTAGAACTAGGACAGATACATAAATGAAGCAGACAAAGATGGAGGTTATACTGAAACGGACTTCTGGTTATCACCTGGCTACTGTCCCCTCCAAACGTCTAACCAGCCACCAACAGAGGCAATACTGAGCCCCTGTAATGCACTATCCCTCAACCACACCACCTTCTCAGTAGTAAGCAGAATACACCAGGCCCTTTCAGTCCTTCAGAAGCAAGGGATACATCCTCACAGGGATGCCTATTTCAGGTACAGGTTTTGCCTTTCCTGTTCACAGGGCTTCAGGCAGCAATGCAGTTATGAAATTTCACATGACGTATCACCTAAGGAATCCACTGCACGGCAAAGGAGAATCAACTGATCATATCACACTGCACCATTCAGAAGCAGCTGGCCTTAGACAGCCCTGAACAGCCTACTGAAGGTACAGTTGAAAAACACCAGCATGGAGGAAATACTTTTCAAGGATGGGTGCTATCCTTCAGGACACAGTTGTTCATTATTTTAGTCACTAAGTTGTGTCCGATTCTTATTGTGACCCCATGCACTGTAGCCCACCAGGCTCCTCTGTCCATGGGATTTCTCAGGCAAGATTACTGGAGTAGGTTGCCATTTCCATCTCCAAGGGATCTTTGCAACCCTTCACTATTTCCTGGAGTTTGCTCAAACTCTTCTTCATTGAGTCAATCACACCCCCAACCATCTCCTCTGAAGTACCACCAGGAAACTTCAAACTCTGTCCAGGAAAGGAGCTCCATTTCAGGATAACTGACTGATCAGCTGAACGAAGTAGGGCTCCAGCTCCATCTTTAGATCTACACTGAGGCCACAGCTCCCTTAGGATGCTGCCACTACAGGCAGGCCATATCTTCTAACAGGTAACCTTTGCTTAGGGCCTCACATCCAACAGCATTTCCTGAGCTATAATGCAGCCCAAATAAGTCTTCCTACTAAATCTTAATTACAGAGGATAAAACTTTGGAGGAGTAGTAGCTGCTGCTAAGTCGCTTCAGTCGTGTCCGACTCTGCATGACCCCAAAGACGGCCTCCCACCAGGCTCCCCTGTCCCTGGGATTCTCCAGGCAAGAACACTGGAGTGGGTTGCCATCTCCTTCTCCAATGCATGGAAGTGAAAGTGAAGTCGCTCAGTCATGTCTGACTCTTAGCGACCCCATGGACTGCAGCCTATCAGGCTCCTCTGTCCATGGGATTTTCCAGGCAAGAGTACTGGAGTGGGGTGCCATCGCCTTCTCCAGAGTAGCAGCTATGCGTGGCCTTTTCCAAACCCTTCACTCTGCATTTGCAGACAAGTGGCCATCAGAATCTCTGGGTTCTCGGATACAGGTTCCACGGCCTCTACTCCACCCCCTGCCCCCGCCAGTTACCTGAACCTGTTATTTATAAAACCACCAGACTGAGTGACATGGATGCTAGCAGTTTGCCAGTAACTTTTTAAACAATGAAAAGACGGGACTTCCCTGGCAGTTTAGTGGTTAGCACTCTGCACTGCCACCCCAGGGGAGCAGGGGTCCCGTTGGGAAACTAAGATCTTACATGCTGTGTGGTGGAGCGAAAAGAAAAAAAAAATGGAAAGGTATTTTAATCCCTAATCTTGTTGCAGTTTTTCAATCTGCATAAGGGATGTTTGTGAATAGTGTAAAGTACTAGACGAGAAAGCAGTGGGAACACATCAACTGGAGTATACAGTAAGCCCTATTAAAGGTGATCTCAGGATCCATCGGACAGGTCTTCTGAGTCACTTCCTGACCATTCCCAGGAAATAAACTAAAGCCAAGGTGACAATGCAACTCTGTAACTTTTCTCCACTCCGGTTTTTACAAAGGGTCTTTTTGGCCTCCCTGTCATATTACTTTATGGTGAGATCACACACACCTAGCTTTACACACACACACACACACACTCCTAGCCTCAGAGAACTGTGGAGCACACACACACACACACTTTCTCCATCTCCTAGCCTTAGAGAACTTTGGAGACCACACACACACACACACTCCTAGCCTTAGAGGATTTTGAGACAACCAGCCATTAATTGTGAGAAAAAAATGTGAGTGGGAAGAGAGAGCACAGCGGATGAAAAATTCCTCCCATTTGGGAGGAATATGCAGAAATACTAGGCAAGTAGGTTTTAATAAGGGAGCCCTTTTCATTTACTTATTACAGGTTTTTAATATTTTAAGTGATATCTGTCTTCTTTTCCCTTTCCCATCAGACAGCTCCCAACCCACCCCCCCAACAGATAGACACCACACTCTCAAACACAAACAAAACATGCATTCAACTCCTTTATATTTTCATAACACTTTTAACATTTAATAGAAACTATGTACAATAATTTTTTATTGTATCTTACATAAGATAGCCACTACAGAAATTTACATAGGTCAGAAGCAAGATGGATGGTTTAGGAAGGCCCAGTTCTGTGGGCTATTTTCTCAAAGACTGTGGGTCAGAGTTCATTGAGGAGAGAAGCTTCAGAGTACCCAATAAGGGTAAGAGATGAGGGAAGGCTAAAATACAGGCTGCTAGACAGAGATAACCAACCACTGGGTCCCTCAACATCCCAAGACTTGGGAAACAGCATTACAAAAACCTCTCTTCCCTTAGGCACAGTCTCCAGGACTCTCAATCCCAGCAGCTCTGATGGGAATCACCTACCTCTCCCCCTTGCATGGAGTGGGAAGACATCCACAGCTTATAGACACTATTGGTCCCTGCCCCCAACATTTGTTTTGACTAGAGCACTCGATAACCCAAAAGAAAAACAAGGTAGTCTGGACTGTCCTTTATAGTGAGAGACGGGTCAGAAATACTTGTTTAAAGAATGGGAAATACAAATCCTCCAAAGTCAACTGGTTCCCAGAACAAGCTATCAACTAACAGAAGTGGGTTCCGGCTTCCCATTTGCAGTAGCTATTCCACTCTGAGACAATGGTGCAGGGGCTTTCTCAGAATTTCGAGGTCCCTGTGATCTGCACCCATCACCAGCCATCTGCATCTGGCCCTGTTAAAACAAAGTCAGTTTGGTTACAAACTCATTCGTTGTGGCCTGCAGCATGACTCTGACTTATATAAAGCCCATGTACAGTAAGCAACCAGAATAAGACAGCAGATATAAAATAACTATGTAGTTGCTCTTCCCCATACTTAACTAGTCCTGACCCCTGGAGTCACAAATCATTACTGGTAGCTTTTCCAAGGCTCTCCCGAGGCTCTCCCAATGCAAAGGAAAGCTGTGGGTTGTTTCTTCCAAATGAAATAGCCATTCCCTGCTGAGGTTCCAGAACAACCGACAGATCACACAGGAAGACAGTGCTCTGGGCCTCTGTTTGAAACCAACAGCTATAGTGTAACTGCAGGTCTTCAGTCAGGGCCATGAGTGTCCCAGCCAAAGCTCAAAGAAACCAAATCACACTGCTTGTGCTTAACTTTATGATGAAAACAATTCTAATACTGAACTCTCCCTTAAATCAACAATTTACCTACATTCCTTGCCTCAACACTTCCTAGTTAACCAAATAAATTTATGTCCTGCTCTCCCAGATACGGGAACCAGGGGCTAGTAAATGTTCTAAGGCCCATCTGGAAAACTGCAACCAGGGGCACCTTTACAACCAGTGATGACAACCTCAACCCCTGGGAGTACATGCCAGCCAGAGCCAGCATGGAGCTCTCTGCCTGGCTGAAGTTATTCTTCACTTGCCAAAATATCCACTGGGCCTTCAGCAATTTCTTTGACTGGATGATCTTCAAGGGTTAGTGAAGGATCAAAAAGCAAGGGTGAAGGAGGGCACTGCATACCGTCACCCACAACATCCAAATCCTAAGAAAAGAAACAGAAAAAAACCTATGAGTAACACTGAGTGAATCAACAAGTTAAAGTGTGCCTACTTTCAGCAACTCTCACAGCAGTTCTCCCATCCTTCCCTCACCCCTTGTCTACCTTTAAACAATAACATATGTGCATGCAACAAATGGGACGAGATCGAAAAGTACTGATTCTTACTGCCAAATATAAAGTGCAGACCACTATAGTAGCTTTTAAGAGTATTTTTTAAACAAGAAAATTCAGGGACAGAAAGTAGAATAGGAGCTACCAAGGGCTAGAGACAGAGGCGATGTGGGAGTTACAGTTTAATGATACAGTCTCTGTCGTTCTGTGGGAAGTTCACTGGAAATTGATCATGGTGATGATTGCAACATAGTTTACAAGTACTTAATATCACCGAATAGTATGTTTTAAAATGGCAAATCTTACATTGTAAGTATCTTACCACAATAAAAGGTATTTTAAAGAAGCATATACTGGGAAATCCCAGGCAGTCCGTGGTTAGGACTCCATGCTTCCTTTCACTGCCAAGGGTGTAGGTTCAACCTCTGGTTAGGGAACTAGACCTGTGCAGCACCCCGTCCTCCCCAAAACAGGCATTACTTCTAAGACTAGCAGTAGTCAACCTCTAAGTTCATGAGTGATGCATCTAAAATGGACAGCAGCATAATTATAAATTAAAATGAAATACTGCCTTAACAGACTGGACAATATGAGACCACTTGATAAATATTCTAACAGCCACAAAGCCAGCCAGTGAGTAAAACAGGAAGAGGTATAAGGAAGAAAGAAGGAAGACAATAAAACTCAAAAGTCCTTCTGAATGGCCAGGAAATATTCTGGTTAAGTCATTATGCTCACAAAGAGTAAGTTTCTGATTTTTAAACCTAACATAATATAACTGCCTTTTAAAATACACACACATGACATTATATTCTACAGACTATGTTTCTTCCAGTTGAACTGGCTATTCCCATTGGAGGGCTGAAGCCAACAGACCATAGGAAGACAATGCTCTCGGCTCCTGTCTGAAACCAACAGCTACAGCAAACTACTGGTCTTGATTCAGGGCCTAAAGCGCTATAAAAGCTCAGACAATGTGTCAAATTCACTTTCATGCCTCTGCTTTCTAAGCTTTACTGCTAAACTCTGCTTCCCAAGAGTGGAAACTATCCAAGGGTTTAAACTGTCCTGTGTTCAAGGCACTTTACAGAGGATCCATGTCTCCAGTAATTCAGCTTCTTGAGAAAAGTGAAGTTCTAGAATTCAAAATCCTTTCCCTTGGTTTTGATCACCAAAATGAAGAATCATATCCTTAAGGTAATGGAAGGAATATAACTTTCAAGCCTTTGACTGTGTGGATCACAACAAACTGTGGAAAATTCTTCAAGAGATGGGAATACCAGACCACCTTACCTGCCTCCTAAGAAATCTGTATGCAGGTCAGGAAGCAACAGTTAGAACTGGACATGGAACGACAGACTGGTTCCAAATTGGGAAAGGAGTATGTCAAGGCTGTATACTGTCACCCTGCTTATTTAACTTATATGCAAAGTACACCATGCGAAATGCTGGACTGGATGAAGCACAAGCTGGAATCAAGATAGCTGGGAGAAATATCAATAACCTCAGATACGCAGATGACACCACACTCATGGCAGAAAGCGAAGAACTAAAGACCCTCTTGATGAAAGTAAACAGCATAAAAAAGTTGGCTTAAAACTCAACATTCAGAAAACTTATCATGGCATCTGGTCCCATCACTTCATGGCAAATAGATGGGGAAACAATGGAAACTGTGTGTGTGGGTGTGTGTTTTGTTGCTCAGTTGTGTTCAACTGAGACTCCGTGAACTGTGACCTGCCAGGCTCCTCTGTCCACAGCATTCTCCAGACAAGAATACTGGAGTGGGTTGCCATTTCCTTCTCCAGTGCAAACAGTGAGAAACTTTATTTTTGGTGTCTCCAAAATCACTGCAGATGGTGACTGGAGCCATGAAATTAAAAGACACTTGCCCCTTGGAAGAAAAGTTATGAACAACCTAGATAGCATATTCAAAAGCAGAGACATTACTTTGCCAACAAAGGTCCATCTAGTCAAATTTATGGTTTTTCCAGTAGTCATGTATGGATGTGAGTTGGAGTATAAAGAAAGCTGAGCACTGAGGAATTGATGCTTTTGAACTGTGGTGTTGGAGAAGACGCTTGAGAGTCCCTTGGACAGCAAGGCGATCCAACTAGTCCATCCTAAAGGAAATCAGTCCTGAATATTCAGTGGAAGGACTGACGCTAAAGCTGAAACTCCAATACTTTGGCCATCTGATGTTAAGAAATGACTCATCTGAAAAGACCCTGATGCTGGGAAAGACTGAAGGCGAGAGGAGAAGGGGACAACAGAGGATGAAACGGTTGGATGGCATCACTGACTCAATGGACATGGGTTTGAGTAAGCTCCAGGAGTTGGTGATGGACAGGGAGGCCTGGCGTGCTGCAGTCCATGGTCGCAGAGTTGGACACAACTGAGCGACTGAACTGAACTGATAAAGGATGTGCTATACTTAAAGCTGCTCAAGCTGAGCAGAAACATAAGGAAAAGGATATAGCTGGCTACCTAACATCTATTTCAGATGTGTCAGAAACTTCTGTACACAGAAACCAGTGTTCTCACACCATTAAGACTATTAACTACTAGGGTTTCCTGGCAGCCCAGTTGTTAAGACTTCATGCTGCCACTGTAGGGGGTGCAGGTTTGATCCCTGTACTTGTTTCAAGGAACTAAGATCTGCATGCTGCAGACAGAAGAGGAAAAAAAAAAAAGATTGTGAACTGTTCTATCCAATTCTTTTAGTATGCACAATTATCATGCACTTGATCCTTGCACAATGCAGTAGTCAGGGGCAACAATGTCCAGTCAGAAATCAGTGTCCATGGTTCTGTACCCTCAGATTCAATCAACTGCAGATCATTAAGACTGTAAAAAGTATGCACTGGGAAAAAAAAATCTGCATAGTAAGTGAACCCACACAAGCTCAAGCCCATGTTGTCCAAGAGTCAACTTTATAATTAACTAATGCGAAATTTAAAAGAACCCATGTAAGTAATGTGGCAAAATGCTTCAGTCTCGAAATGACAATGGCATAGAAGTTTTCAAAGAAAAATAGATACTAAAAAGGCTTTCTTCACATATTGAGTGTTGTCTGTTATGAGAATTAAAATTGGGAACAGGAACCTAAAATAAGAGAGGAAGAAAGGATCAGCAGAAACGCCTAACATAAGAGGACTATGTAGAGACATACCAGAACATAGGATAGAATCCACATTTTGTTCTGATGTCAAATATAGAACTCAAAACACAAACAAACACAAAAAGAGAGCAAGCTCAAAGTAATAGGATTAAGGTATTAAATTATTATTTGTCAAATATCCTTAGATCAAAGGACAGAAAACAGGCAAGTGTTAATGTCTGATACCTGGTCCTCTCACAAGTTACCAGAAATTATTATTAAGTTATAGAAATGATATCTAAGAAAGAACACAGGAGGATTGCTGGGTGGTATTCACATAATTAAGACACTATTTTTTCCCACCAAGACTATAATATTCAGAATTTATGGGAAGACAAAAATTCTTTTATAAAACGGAATTTGAATGTGTTTCAACATTTTCTGGAGAATTTTTACCTCCAAACAATNCCGAGCTGTTCTTAAATAGAGGTTAGGAAAGATGAATTGAAGGACATTTTTAATTTGGAGTTTTAGGGACTAATCCTAGAGGAAGTGAGTGTTGGAGGGGGAGGAGGATAATGAATGCTAATATCCTGTCCTTTATATCTATAGTCACTCTCATCTATTCTCCTCCAGCTTATCAGGCCAAACACTGGGAATCATCCTTGATTTCTCTTCGAAACTTACAGCAGATCCTGATAAGTCACTTCAGTCATGTTCGACTCTGTGCGACCCTACAGACAGCAGCCCACCAGGCTCCCCTGTCCCTGGGATTCTCCAGGCAAGAACAGTGAAGTGGATTGCCATGTCCTTCTCCATACAGCAGATCCTACCGGCTCGTTTCAAGATATGTACTTCTTGTTACCTTCAGCACTTGCAACCGGGTCCAAGCCACTTTCATTCGGTACCTTAATTACTGTGTCCTTATCTTTGACTTCCTGTAGCCCACTTTCAACACAGCAGCCAAATGAATATTTTGGGGGTGGGGTGGGAGCCCACGCCTCACAGCTTCCAGCAGCTCTCCATCTTAGTTCCCTGACCTGAGATTGAACCTGGACCCTTGGCAGTGAAAGTCCTAACCATTGCACCACCAGGGAATTCCCCACCAAATGAGTATTTTAAATCCCAAGCTAGATCATGTCACTTCTCAACACTTGTCAAGAGTGCTCCATTTCACTGTCTTTATAATGGCTTACAAGGTCCTACTCTATCTAGCCTTCTGCTGCTTCTATAACCACATTATCCTACTACTTACCATCTTCCTCAGTCAATTCTGTAACTAGCCCCACGGGCCTCTTTGCTCTTTCTCAAACATGCCACTATCTTCTCACCTCACAAACTTTGCAACCTAGAATCATCTTACAAATATTCCTGTGACTTGCTGTCTCATCTCTTCAGGTATTTGATGAACTGTAATTTCATAAGGCCTTCTTCCCTAGCCATCTTATTTCCAATTTCAACAATCTTACCCACACACACGAAATCCCTCTCCTTCCCTGCTTTACATTCTCCAAAGTACTTATCATCTAGTATGTTTTGTCTCTTCTACTACTAGAATGTAAGTTGTATGAGGGCAAGATGCTTGCTTTGTTTACTGCCATCAGTAAATGGTATACTTAGTAAATACTATATTCTAACTAAGGAATAAATGAAAGCAAGGGAGTGCCGAAAACTACTTTCCAAGAAAAGATGTAATCTAGCTTTCAGTTTTAACTTGTTTTCATCACTGGGGTTCTTTGGTTTTGAGTGTTATGTGAATCAAGAAAAGGGGTTAAGATTCCACAGTGCAAAAAAGGTAGCACAAGACAAGTGACAAACTGAATGAATTCAACGTAAGTAGGCCCCAAAGCTAGAGATTACAATAAATACAAACCTCTAAGGGAATCCACAGAAGTCAGAGAGGGCTTCAAACTTTCTACAGAATGTTGAACGACAGAGATCAAGCCAATTCTACTGGTTTTCAAAAAGTGTCAGAGACACCAAGATGATTTAGGCACTGATGGTAAGATGAAACATAACGCTATACCAATTAGTTTAACAAACCTCTGTAACTAGGGATCCAGCTGTTTGGAAGTTTATATTGATTTATACCTCATCTATTCCCAAGGATGATACAGTTGATATCTCTTTTAACAAAAGCAAATCACTAAATGTATGACTTTATAATAAATTGATATCATCCATTCTCACACTGTTCATTTACTACTTCTCTGTTCTTCCATTTAAGTCAGACCAATATTCCTAAAACATCAGCAACTTTATCACTAGTTTCCGGAGGGGAACCACCAACAAAAACGTTCTTGTAGTATTTCAGAAAATGAAAGGAGAAATGCACAGAACTCGATTTTTTTTTTTCAGAAGTGTTTAACACTGTTAAATTTATCTTTCTTTCCTTTAAGAGCTTTTAAACTATAGCTACTTCTAACTTTTTAAAAAATAATCTTAAGCATTATAGCATAAAAATTCTTTCCATTTAAATGTATAATTTACAAGAATTACCTTGTGTATGTGATTTTATTATTTCCCAGGAAAAGGGTGAGTATTCACTATCAGAGGCTATTAATTTTTTTTCTTATAAAAGCACTGCTGTCTATACCAACATTTCAGATTTTTTCAAAGAACCAAATATACAAGTATGAATCACTGAGAGTGCTCACTAGATAAGCAATACATGTTGCTATCTTCTGTGAGAGCTGTCTGTTTCTCTGTGTGCCAGGCATCCTTCCAGGTATCCATGTGACAGTGTAGAATGAGGGCTTTCTCCCCTCAGCCACATCATACTTACACTGTCAGCTTCACTGTGATGATCAAATCTTAGGTATTCCCACTGAACTCAATTCCCACAGGATCCTGTGCAGTAAGAAAGCACATACTATACTACCAAAACTAAGACAACTATTATCCTATCAATGAAATGACAGTTAAAGACTAACTTGACGACTCAGCACACATAAATGATCATCAGATGAGTGTTTAACATTTATTGATGGGATGGATAAATACAGATTGAGAAACATACTTGACAGCAAAATATCAAATTGATAGCCAGACTACAAAATGTATACAATGTACTTTTTTAATTTTTAAAAACATTTTTTAAAATTTTTCACAAAGAGCCCTTACTGTAATGGTCACTTACGTCTTATCATTCACATAACAGCAGTAGAGATCCCAGGAGTAGCATCCAGCACTGAGGTGCCCCAAGGAAGACAGAGGCAAGAGCAGAATAATATGCTGAGAAAGGACTCTTAAGAGCAATACAAAAAAAAAAAAAAAAAAAAAGACAAAAATATCACCACAAAATTGTACCTGAGTGACATAGATTGGTAAAGTGTTTCATTTTTTTTTCCTTCTTTGCTCTTTGGTCTGATAAGAAAACAGTTTTAGGTGTGGGGAGTAGGGTGAGGAGGTGGTCAGTTTCAAATCCAGAAACCTAGGTTAACACTAAGTCAAGTCAGCTGCATTCTTTTGTGTGCTTAACCCAGCCAGCACTTCCATCTTGTAACCAAATCCAATGTGATCAACCACTAATCAGTTAAGGCCTCAGCTTTCAACTGAAGAGTTCCTGATAACTTGATGGAGACATACTTGCTCTGGCTTCAATTAGCATGCTGTCAAGCATCCCTCTCCATGCTATTGGCAACAGAAAACCCAAGTCTTTCTCTTTTCACTCACCATGAATACACACTTAAAAACAGGAAGAGTAGACACCACTTTTCAGTAAACATTCCTTTAGAGACATTAAAATGGAAGGGTCTCCCACTTAAAAATTATCTCTCACTCAAGACCACTCTTATCAGGCAGAATTAATAGTACCAGGCTTTTTATCCCACATAGGGATAAAGAGATAAAACTTGACAGTGTGATACAACATGAACATTCTTCAAACCACCAGGAACAGATACTCAGTTAAAAGCTGGGTGTTGACAAGCAGCAACACAAGAAATCTGGGGAGACATCAGTCACTGAAAGTTTAGTGGGACTGCAGAGGGCTTACTTCTCACCATGTGAAGGGTTGCATAGGCTGCTTAAATTCTCCCAACCCCAAGACAATAACATTTGTATTCCAACTTCAAGATGTTTGAGAATCCCTTTTTCCTGGCATTAAGATCAAAACAGATCATCAACAAAGGAATAATCCTCTTAAAAGTTAATCAGTTCACAAGTTCCCACAGTCCCATTTCTGTGGGAAATACAGGTATGTTTAGAATCCAACCATACTGGGATAAGACCCCTCTAATTGGCCTTTGTCCAGGAACAAAGAGGGGAATAGATTTTCAATGTGGGGAATTAGGTAGCAGAGGTGAAAGTAAACCCAGCACTGATGTTACCATGATTTTATTTCTGTATTCTAATCCATTGCTGTTCCACCTGGAGACTTAATTTTTCTATCAATACTGGTGAAGCCAATAATACAGAAATATGTAAAAGGATACATTAAATGAAAACACCAAAATCATTTAAAAAAGGGGGGGGTGCTGAGGGTCTCAGATATGAAAACACATTGATTCAAGTAAAAAGACTAGACTAAATCCTAGTATTTTCTAAACCCAAAAAGCGTAACTGATACTTCAGAAGACCAACGTAGCTTTAGATTAATGCTTCACTAAAGGTAAGTGAACAGCAACACAGGTATCTGATTAAAAGTCCTAAGGATAAGTCACAGATAATCGTTTTTGCCAACATGAGATTCAAGCAAAGTTTCAGGAATGAGATTTATAGAACTTGAGGCTCCAGGCCTGCTTATCACCATTTATCCTTGATAGTCTAGGTTAAAAGAGGGGGGGGGAAGCCATGTTTACGAGACTAACTTTGGATGTATAAATCCTGTTTCTCACCCTTTGAAGTGGTGAGGGTAAAAGATGACACAGTGTTTAGAAACCACACAACCACGTGAAGCCTAAGTTTATGGAATTTGGACAACATGCAGCTGGTTGACAGGGACACCTGCTAACCCAAAGACAATGCAGCGAACACTTCATGCAGAGCCCGTAAGGAGGCTCATAACATATGCACAGATACAAAAGCAGACACTACGGGTATCTTAAAACAATATCAGGAGGCAATAATATAGAAAAGTCTCTAAACTGACCTATATCAGCAATGATCTACTAGTGCAAAGGCCAGACTATGCAGCAAAAAGCAGCTTTTAGGCTGTAGTAAGCACTTTTTTCAAGGTCACTCCTGACAAAGTTCTAAGGAACTAACTTACAGACTGCCAGGGAGAACTGCTGAGGCCAAGTGAATATGTATCTCTGTGGTGAGGAAGTGAACGTGATTAGAAAATATGTGACATTTCACGAGAAAAACAACGCTATAAGAGACATTTTCATAATCAATCAGTGATCATCACTTCCACAAAGATACAAAAGCAAACTAAATAACCTTTAAAGGTCAAGGAAGAAAGCTGACTCCACCAAACAAAATCTAAACGAACAGCCTAAATTTAGTAAACACATCACGCATCTACCAATTACCAAACATAACACAGAAAAGAGGAAAATGTCATCTGTAAAAGTAAAGTGACATTCCAAGTCAAAAGTATTACTGGTCTATCGATCAGCAGAGAGCTCACTTTGCACAGCAATGGCAGGCACTCTAGACAGCTAAAATATGCAGAAACGTAAGACACTAATCACCTTCGGTTAAGGTTTATTGTACCAATTCCCTCCTGTATTAGGCCAGTGCATCAGCAATTCGGATTGCCTCAGTTTTCTCCCCAACCTGTTCCCGGTAAGCAGCAGCACACATAAAACTCCTACCTCCCTATGACTTCCAATGAAAAAATTCAATTTATCCATCAAGAATATCTGGTGTGAAAAAAGCTGCATTAAAATCAAGAAGACAAATTCAAACTGCATCACCTTTTCCATAGCAAAAAACACCATGAAGACTGAAGAATATCACAGTAAATGATCTGTGACTTGGTGGCATTTTCAGCTGGACAACTGGGCTTAGAATTCTTTATAGCCCCCTGAAAGATTTCTTTCTTCAACAAAAACATTCACTCCTAAAATATGGGACAATTAAGTACCCATAAGAACAGGACTCCTGATCCATTTTTCTAAAGGACTTTTAGAAATCTCCAGAAGAACTTCTGCCTAGAATTAAAGCCACCAAAAATGGACAATCTAAACATAACAGTTATCTGTCTAAACATAACAGTTATCTGTAGGCTAGGCTTGCTCACCCTCATGGCATTAGCACTGTTAAATTCGTAAGTTTCGATCTCTGAAGTCATAGACTGCAAAAATTGAGGATGCAGCTGCTTCCCTTCAGACATACAGAAAGTCTTACATTCATAATATAATTTAAAATATAATGTCCTAAAAATTCCCAATCACAATTTTCATTGTTTTCAGTATCCTCTAGCTCCATGGCTTCTCCCAGAACTATTCTCACATATGGTCTGGGTTTCACAGAAAGGACAGCACACCCCACTTCCATTCAGGGACCCTGAGACTGCTCTCACTGGAACACTTTCCTAAAGCCCAACGTGGGGGCCAAAAAGAAAGCAATACAATTCTGTAGGGCTGAAGCCAGCCTAGCTCTCCAGCCTTCTTCCTCAATCCCATCTTTGTTCTCTATCAAAAGGAAAAAGAGGGTAAAAAAGGAAGTTTGTGTAAGAGTTCAAAATCAGACTATTGGCTGCCCCTGCCCAAACTAGAATTTAGAAGGCTACCTTCAATTACAACATAAAAGAATAGGGGAAAACATCACGCCAAATATATGCCTCTTCCTCCCGTTATGCTCAAAAAGGCCACACAGTGTTCTCTCTAGTAGACTGCTGAGAAGCAGAGTGGTGAAGGGCAGGGCGGGAAAGATAAAACATGATTTCTAAACATACACACACCCTTAATGTCACACACACCCACACTTATATACACACTTACAGGTCCAAACACTTCAAGTGGCCAGAGCCTGTCTTAACTCATGGCCAAATCCTGTCTTCCCATCCTGCCTACACGCACCCCCAACCCTCCAATCCCACCCGGAAGGACTCATTACTGTGTATCTCATACACACAGCAAAATCCCTACCCCTCCCCCAATTATATATATATATAAAAAAAAAAAACTAAACAGATAACTTACTTTCTTTAAATTATTTTTTTAAGTCTCTTAAAAGATTTTGACGTTTAAATACTTCCTCTCTTCTGATATATTAAACACCAAAAGGATCCACAACTGTTTGATAAAACAAACCCTCCATATTTCAGTCCTGGCAAGAAGAGGGAAGATATCAACTCTAATCAACCTAATTAGGAGGTGGAGAGGCCAAGAAGAGAGAAAGTATTCTGAATCATTCACAGCTTTAACACATTCTCACCTCTCCAATACCAGTAAAAACTATAATAAAATAGTTAAATTTCTGAGGCAGGAGATATTAACCACCAAGGCCCTCAACCATCCTCCCACCTATGTCTCAATATTAATTTATTTCCTAGTCCAAGAAGGGTGACATATTTCATATGAGAAGTAATTTTCTTAGTCCAGAATCAGTAGTTTAAAAACAAATGTGTTTTTAAAGAAGCTTTTTTCTCTTCTTTTTTACTTGGGAAGGGGTGGAAGTGGTGGAGGAGGTTCTGATGGTAGAGGTGGTGGCCGGGGTTTGTCTGTGTTGCCAGATCTGGAGGACATTCCACCAGCCCGTGGATTCATATATTCTCCGTAAGAATGAACGTATTCAAACGCCGGGGGCTGAGTGGGCTGAACACCCTGGGCATTGAGAAGGGAGTTAAGCATATTCACAGTATCTTGATAGTCTGTGGTCTGGGGTGTATTGTGACTATTGGCCCCAGTGGAGCTTTTATCCAATTTCATGTGAGGAACTCTAGTTTTACAGCTGGGCTGTGAAAAATGAAGGCCACTTGTGTCTGAGCTATGCCCAGGCAACTGGGCCACTGTAGGAAGAGGTGGGAAGGAGAAATTTATGGAAGAAGATTTAGCACTCTTGGCAGTCTTGGCTGAATGATCATACGCCGCCCCTCCAGTCTCTTCAGGGAAGGGCCTTTTACGAGAAGAACTGGAAGAGGAGAAAGAGCTAGACAAGCTATAGGGTTTGTGTGCTAAGGTGCTTGTCTGGCTACTATGTTTTGGATCACCCAGACGTCTGTTCCCAGTGCCAGCTGGAAGCTGTGAGTGAGAGTGTCTGTGTGAGTGGTGATTATGATGATGATGATGATTAGACGGGTGGGTTTTGTGCTTTTCTTTGTGCTCTCGGTTCTTTGTGACACTGTCATCTACAGAATTGTGCTTGTCAGCTGCAGTGTGAACTTTAATGCGCATCTTTATCTCCTCTGGTTTTGTAGAGGCAGCTTTATCTCCAACTGTCATTGGGATTCTCATTTTGAGAGCTGTTTTGTCAGTTTTTTCCAGAAAAGGCCGCTCAGGGTTTTCTGAGCCCTCTATGGGCATTTTCAGAATGACCGAAGAATGGCTGTCATGGTGAGACAGGAGATTCTGGGCAGCATACGCATACTGTGACTTCACATTGGCCTCCATGTTCTCCAGTTGCCTCTTCTGGGCAGCCAACTCTTCTGCATGCTTTGCACGGTATTCTTTCAGTGATACTTTAGCTGACGGCACACTTTTACTATTCTGTTTCTGGGAAACAAACGCATTTGAACCATCCTGTTGTAAGGAATGATCAGCCCCAAGTGCTAAATTCTCGCTCTTCCGATAACCCTGAGCAGGTTCTACCTTGAAAGGAGGGTGGGAGGACAGCCAGCGCTCACTTGACAACATCTCCACATTGCTTAAGTTGCTCTTTGAGTCTTCAGTGGCTGGAAGGGAAGGCACTGCACTTGTGGTAGAAGAAGCTGACATGCTCATTAAACCTGCGATAGTTGTATCTGAAGAGCTCTGGGAAATCATGTTAAGGATTGTCTGCTCCGAAGAGTTTTCATCTGCTCCTCGGTCATCTGCTTTTGTTTTCCTGTCAGCCTGCCATGCCTAGAATGAAGCAAATAGCATTTTTTCACTTCAAGTAATTCATCATATGGGAAAAAAACAGTGAAATGAGCAGACTGTCTGCTGTGGCATTGAGAGTTGGGATAGCCCATAACCAGAAGGCTACTCTAACATGAGACTGATAATTATTACCATCAGGAGATTTAAGATTTTTTAAAACTTCAATCAAGAATCACAAGATTGCAAAGAGGCACAATACCTAAGGTATGAAAGCAAACCAAGTGTCCAGCAAAAAAAAAGAACAGATTTTAAAAATGTGGCCTATACATACAATGAAATATCATCTAGCCTTAAAAGAGGAGGGCAATTCTGTGAAGACAACAGAGTAGGAAGCCCCAAGAATCTGTCTCCCACCTAAACAACAACTGTACAGGCAGAACCTTTTTGGTATAACTATTTTGGAACACTGTAGTCTGCTGAAGGCTTGTAATTTCCAGGATAAGTAAGCCATGGGCAAATAATTGGGTTTAATTTCCCTCAATTTCAGCTCTCAGCCTCAGGTAGCTGTGCATCTGTTCCTACAGTAGCTTTCCTACAGAAATACTGTGTTATTTCTACAGCTTGGGAAAGCCTGCTGGCAAATGCTGGAGATGTTGCTCTGCTCGCGCTGACTGCTGCTTTCAATCACAGAGGCACACAGAGGCAGGAGCCCACTGCTGCACCTCCCTCCATTGTTGGGATCCCCTCCTCCTCTGGCTGAAGTGAATTCCCCAGATACAAAGGACCAACACCCTTCCTCCCCCACTTCATTTTTTCCTTTTCCCTCTTTGGGAGCCAGATATTATGGTAGAACATTTAAAAATTACATATACAGAAATGTCTAGGAGAAGGCTCAGAAAAGAGAAGTCCATAATTTTACACATCAGGCTAATCTTCAGCACAGAGATATCCCTCAGAATCAAGCCACCAGCCCAAATATACAAAAACAAAAAATAACAAAACCAGGAAAGCGAGGGAATCTGATTTCCAGAGTTACCGTGTTATTAGATTCAAATATTTGATCTTCAACAACAAAAAATCACAAGGCATATATACAGAAGCAAGAAGTATAGCCCATTCCAAAGGGAAAAAAAAAAAAAATCAACAGTAACTGTCCTGAAAAAGACCCAACAGCAAATCTACTAGGCAAAGACATTAAACTAACTGCCTTAAAGACACTTAAGGAAACAAAGTTGAAAGTTAAGAAAACAACATCTTAACAAAATGAGATAAAGAGATTTAAAAAGAAAATAAAAAATTTTAAAGAAATCTGGAGCTGAAAAGTACAATAACTGAAATGAAAAATGCACTGGAGGATTTCAAAGGCAGATCTCAAGAGGCAGAAAAATCAGCAAACTTGAAGACAGTACAATGGAAATTAAATCAAGTATGAGGGACCAAAAATAAAAAAAATCAGAGTACTATAACTTTAGGATATTCAAGATAATCCCATGATAAATACAAAGAAAACAGCCTAGAATACATAAAAACAAGCAAGAAAGTTTAAAATTTTTCACTATGAAAAATAAACTAAGTACAAAAAACAGTAATGCAGGAAATGGACAAAAAGCTCTAAGGCGTACAAGCATACTTGTAGAGATGCTGTGGGTTCCGTTTCAGACCATCTCAATGAAGCTAATATCACAATAAAGTCAGGGAATTCCCTGGTAGCTCAGTCGGTAAAGAATCTGCCTACAGTGCAGGAGATCCGGGTTCAGTCTCCTGCTTGGGAAGATAGCCTGGAGAAGGAAATGACAACCCACTCCAGTATTCTTGCCTGGAAATCCCATGGACAGAGGAGCCTGGTGGGCTATAGTCCACAGGGTCGCAAGAGTCAGACTGAGCAACTAAACCACCACCATCACAATAAAGCAAGCCACAAAAAATTTCTCATTACCCAATGCGTATAAAAATTAACCTTGTACTGTCTATTAAATATGCAGTAGTATTATTTCTTAAAAAAAAAAAGCATATACCTTAATTTAAAATATCTTATTGCTAAAAAATGCTAACCATCATTTGAGTTGTAGTAGTATTAAGGATTACTGATCACATATGACCATAAAAGGAATTCCCAAAATGTAACGAACACAAAGTGAGCAAATACTATTGGGAAAACGGCACAAACAGACCTTTTCATTGCAAGGCTACCACAAACCTTCATTATAAAAAGTGCAGTATCTGCAAAGTGCAATACAACTAGGTATGCCTATATAAAAAAATACCATAAGTGACAGAAGTAAATCTCTCCTTATCTGTAATTACTTTAAGTGTAAGTGGACTAAACTCTTAAGGAAAAGATAGATTTGTAGAATGGATTAAAAACATATGCTCGAACTCCAGCTTATAGTTATCTATATGCCACTGAGATCCAAAGACCCAAACAAGCAAAGTGAAAGGATGGAAGAAGAAATACAATGCAAACAGTAACCATGAGAACATGCATGGCTATTCTAAGAACAGATAAAATAAGACTTTAAATCAAAAAAGGTTTTAAGAGACAAAGGACATTATATATGTTAAAAGGCTAGGTACAGAAATAAAACACACCAGTTATAAACATTTACATACCTAGTGACAGGCCATCAAAATATATGAGGCCAAAACCTAAAAGAATTCAAGAAAAATAGATAGCTTTACAGTAATAGCTGAAGACTTCAATACCCCCTCACAATGATAGATAGATAGATAGATCAGACAGAACATGAGGAAACAGGACTTAAATAATCAACTAACTAGATCCAACAAACACATACAGAACACTCTCCCCCAAGTCAGCAACATACATTCTTAAGTGCATATGAGACATTTTCCAGGACAGACCATATGTTAGGCCGCAAACTTAGTCAACAGACTTTAAAAGACACATATCATACTAAAAACCAAAACGAGATAAAAAGTTAGTGAAAACTGGGGGAAAAAAATCACAATGGATCAAAGAAATCAAAGGGAAATGAGAAAATATTTAAGAGAAAAGGAAAACAAAAGTACAACATTTGAAAACTTAAGGGATGTAGCAAAAGTGGTGCTAAGGGAGAAATTTACAGCTATAAACACACTAAAATCAGAAAACTAAAATCTCACAAGCTGTGAAACACAAAAACAAATCAACGAACATCTCAAAATAACGAACTTACTTTTACAATTTAAGGAACTAGAAAAAGAGAAACAAAGGTAGCAGAGAGAAAGATACAATAAAGATTAGAGCAGAGAATAAAATGGAAAAAAGAAAAATAGAGAAAAATCAAAACAAAATTTGGGGACTTCCCTGGTGGTCACGTAGTTAAGAATCTGCCTGTCAAGGCAGGGGACACAGGTTCAAACCCTTGTCCAGAAAGATCCACATGACGTGGGACAATTCAGCCCGTGCACAGCAACTACTGGGCACGGGCTCTAGAGCCCTTGACCTGTAGCTACACAGCCCGTGTGTTCCAACCCCTGAAGCCTGCACACGCAGGGCCCGTGCTCCAGAACAAGAGAAGCTACCACGAGAAATAACACCAATCCTTTTCAAACTCTCTAAAATATAAGAGGAGGAATACTTCCCAACACATTCTATGAGGTGAGTATCACCCTGATACCAAAATCAGACAAAAACACTGTAAGAAAGGAAACTACAGGCCAATATCCCTTAAAGACACAGATAAAAAATCTTCAATGAAATACTAGCAAAATGAATCTGACAGCCTATCTTAAAACCTACATATCATGACCAAGTGGGATTTATTCCTAGAATATATACACAGTTCAACATACGGAAATCAATTGATATACTATGTCACAGAAAGTAAGAGGCCCCTGAGCACATACACAAGCACATCACATAAGCAGAATGAAGGGGAAAAAAACAATACATGATCATCTCAATTTATGAAGAATAAGCATTTAACAAAATTCAACACACTTTCAACATAAAAATACTCAACAAACTAGGGATATAAGCAAACTATCTAAACATAATAAAAGCCATATTTTTAAACCCACAGTGAATATCATATTCAATGGTGAAAGACTGAAAGCTTTCCTTAATATCAAGAATAAGGACAGGATGCTCACTTTCAACACCTGCATTCAACACACTTCTGGAAGTCCTAGCCACAGCAATCAGGCAAGAAAAAGAAATAAAAGGCATCAAATTGGAAAAGAAGAAGTAATATTATCAGTCTGCAGATGACATGAGCTTATATGTAGAAAACTACAAAGATTCCATCAAAAAATTATTTTTTCTAATTCTATTAGAATTAATGAATTAGGCAAAGTAGCAAGATAAATAAAATTCAGTTACAATTCCTTGAATGAACAGTAAACAATCTGAAAAGGAAATTATATGAAAACAATCCCATTTACAACAGCATCAAAAAGAATAAAGTACTTAGAAATTACCAAGTAAAAGATTTGCACGGGCTTCCCTAGTAGCTCAGAAGGTAAAACATCTGACTCCAATGCAGGAGACCTGGGTTCAATCCCTGGGTTGGGAAGATCCCCTGGAGAAGGAAATGGCAACCCACTCCAGTGTCCTTGCCTGGAAAATCCCATGGACAGAAGAGCCTGGCGGGCTGTACAATCCATGGGGTCACAAAGAGTCGGACACGGCTCAGCAACTAACACACAAAGACTTGCACAGCAAAAACTGCAAAACTCTGGTGAAAGATATTATGGAAAACATAACCGGAAACTCATCCCGTGTACTGAATCCAAACATTAAAGGACCCTGAATAGACAAAATCTCAAAAATGAAAAAACAAGCAGAAAGACTCACACTTCCTGATTCCCAAACTTACTACAAAGCCACAGGAATCAAAACAGTGGGGTAATGACATATATATGAATGTAACAGAAGTCCAGAAAAACCTTGTCATACATGGTCAAATGATTTTTGACAAGGATGCCAAGACCATTCAATGGGGAAAAGATAAGTTTTTTCAACAAATGGTACTAGGAAAACTACACATCCACATGCAAAAGAATGAGATTGGACCCTTCAGTTCAGTTCAGTCGCTCAGTCGTGTCCGACTCTTTGCGACCCCATGAATCGCAGCACGCCAAGCCTCCCTGTCCATCACCATCTCCCGGAGTTCACTCAGACTCACATCCATCGAGTCCATGATGCCATCCAGCCATCTCATCCTCGGTCGTCCCCTTCTCCTCCCACCCCCAATCCCTCCCAGCATCAGAGTTTTTTCCAATGAATCAACCCTTCGCATGAGGTGGCCAAAGTACTGGAGTTTCAGCTTTAGCATCATTCCTTCCAAAGAAATCCCAGGGTTGATCTCCTTCAGAATGGACTGGTTGGATCTCCTTGCAGTCCAACGGACTCTCACCTAATTAGGACCCTTACCTAATACCATATACAAAAATTAACTCAACACAGATAAAGGATCGAAATCTGAGATTCAAAACAATAAAACTCATATACCCTGAGAAAACCATAATTCTAAAAGACTGTACCCTAATGTTCAATGCAGCACTATTTATTCACAATATCCAGGACATGGAAGCAACCTAGGTGTCCATCGACAGATGAATGGATAAAAGAAATTGTGATACCTATATACAATGGGATGTTACTTAGCCACAAAAAGGAATGAACTGGAGGCAGTTAAACTGTGGTGGATGAACACAGAACCTGTTCTACAGAATAAAGTAAATCAGAAAGAGAAAAACAAATATCATCTATGAATGCATATATATGGAATCTATAAAAATAGTACTGATGATCCTATTTCCAGGGCTAGAACAGGCACAGAGTACAGACTTGTGAACACAGAGAACTTCCCCTTGTGGGGGAAGGAGAAGGTAGGATGAATCGAGAGTAGCACTGAAACATATACATGACCATGTGGAAACAGTGACAGATTTTATTTTCTGGGCTCCAATGTCACTGCAGATGGTGACTGCAGCCATGAAATTAAAAGATGCTTGCTCCTTGGAAGAAAAGCTATGACAAACCTAGATAGTGTATTACAAAGAAGAGACATCACTTTGTCAACAAAGGTCTGTATAGTCAAAGCTATGGTTTTCCCCTTAGTCACGTACAGATCTGAGAGCTGGAGCATAAAGAAGGCTGAGTACCAAAGAACTGATGCTTTTGAATTGTGGTGCTACAGAAGATTCTTCAGAGTCCCTTGGATGGCAAAGAGATCAAAGCTGTCAATCCTAAAGAAAATCAACCCTGAATATACATTGGAAGGACTGATGCTGAATGGCCACCTGATGCAGAGCTGACTCAAAAGAAAAGACCAATGCTGGGAAAGATTGAAGGCAGGAGGAGAAGGGGACGACAGAGGATGAGATGGGTGGATGGCATGAATGGACACAAGTTTGAGCAAACTCCAGGAGATAGTGAAGGATAAGGAAGCCTGGCATGCTGCAGTCCATGGGGTTGCAAAGAGTCGGACATGACTTTGCAACTGAACAACAATGGCTGGTTCACTTGTTGTAAGGCAGAAACCGATACAACACTGTAAAGCAATTATCCTCCCATTAAAAACATATATATACAACTCTTAGAAGAAAGCAAAGAACAAAAGGTTCACAACATTGCATTTAGCAATGACTTCTTAGATATGACAGCAAAGGCCAGGTGACCACACCCCTCCCCAAAAAGGACTCCATGGAAATATTTAAAGTTTGTGCATCAGAAGACACTATCTGGAGTAAAAGGCAAGAAACACAGGAGAAAATATTTGTAAATTATATATCTGATGAGGGATTAGTATCCAGAATGTGTGGAGAACTCCTAAAATTCAACAACAAAAACCAAACAACCCAATCTGAAAATGGACAAAGGACTAGAATAGACATTTCTCCAAAGAAGATAGCCAATAAGAATATGAAAATGGCCAATAAGAATATGAAAAATGCTTAACATCATTATTAGGGAATTAAAAATCAAAGACCACTTCACATCCTTGAGACAGCTACTGCCAAAAAAAAAACATTAACAGCAAGTGTTAACAAAAATATTAAAAAATTGAAACTCTGTGGAACTAAAAAGCCTCTTGATGAAAGTGAAAAAGGAGAGTGAAAAAGTTGGCTTAAAGCTCAACATTTAGAAAACTAAGATCATAGCATCTGGTCCCATCACTTCATGGGAAATAGATGGGGAAACAGTGCAAACAGTGTCAGACTTTATTTTCTGGGCTCCAAAATCAATGCAGATGATGATTGCAGCCATGAAATTAAAAGACACTTACTCCTTGGAAGGAAAGTTATGACCAACCTAGATAGCATATTCAAAAGCAGAGACATTCGGTCAACAAAGGTCCGTCTAGTGGTGTTGGAGAAGACTCTTGAGAGTCCCTTGGACTGCAAGGAGATCCAACCAGTCCATTCTAAAGGAGATCAGTCCTGGGTGTTCTTTGGAAGGAATAATGCTGAAGCTGAAACTCCAGTACTCTGGCCACTTCATGCGAAGAGTTGACTCATTGGAAAGAACTCTGATGCTGCGAGGGATTGGGGGCAGGAGGAAAACGGGACGATAGAGGATGAGATGGCTGGATGGCATCACTGACTCAATGGACGTGAGTTTGAGTGAACTCCAGGAGTTGGTGATGGACAGGGAGGCCTGGCATGCTGTGATTCATGGGGTCGCAAAGAGTTGGACACAACTGAGCAACTGAACTGAACTGAACTGTTTGGTAGGAATGTAAAATGGTACACCAGTATGGAAAACAGTGTAATGGTTCCTCAACAAAATAAAAATAGAACTAGCATATGACCCAGCAATTCTACTTCTGGGTATATACCAAGAAGAATAGAAAGCAGGGTCTCAAAAGAGATACTGTACACCAATATTCATTGTACCATTATATACAAAAGCTAAAATGCAAACACAAACCAAAAGTCTATTGATGGAAGAATGGATAAATAAAATGTGGTACGAACACACAAAAGATTATTCAGCCTTTTAAGAGAACAATTAAAATTCTACAATATGCTACAACATGGATAAACCTTGAGGACGAGCTAACTGACATACGTCAGTCACAAAAAAACAAATGATGTATGATTCCACTTACATGAGGTTTACAGGTACTATCAATAGTCTAAATAATGAAATATAATCGTGGCTGCCAGAGTTGGGGAACAGACAGTTATTGTTGAATGGTTATAGAGTTTTAGTTTTAGAAAGTGAAAAGTTATGGGGATAGATGGTAATAATGACTGCAGAACAGTATGCTGCTGCTGCTAAGTCACGTCAGTTGTGTCCGACTCTGTGTGACCCCATAGACGGCAGCCCACCAGGCTCCCGTCCCTGGGATTCTCCAGGCAAGGACACTGGAGTACAGTATAAATGTATGTAATACCTGTATACTTAAAAATGGCTAAGACAGTAAGTTTTATGTTATTTGTACTTTACCACAATTTAAATTTTTTAAAAAAATTTTAAAAGAGGGAAATTCTGCTATTTGCCACAACATAAATGAACCTGGAGGACCTTTTGCTAAGTAAAATAAGCCAGACACAGAAAGACAAGTGTTATGTGATCTTACTTATGTGAGGCATCTAAAATAGTCAAACTTGTAGAGAGCAGAACAGTGGTTTCCAGAGACTGAGGGAAGGAGGAAACAAGGACATATTAGTCAAGGGGCAAAAAGTTTCAGTTACACAAGATGAATATATCCGAGAGATCCTCTGTACAGCATAGTACTTACAGTGAAACATATAATATTGTGGGAATTCTCTGGTAGTCCAGTGATTAGGACTCAGTGCTATCACTGCCAGGGTCGCAGGTTCTAACCCTGGTCATGAAACTAGGGGCTTCTCAAGTGGTGCAGTGGTAAAGAATCCACCTTCTACTGCAGGAGATGCAAGAAACGTGGGCTCAGTGCCTCGGTCAGGAAGACCCCCTGGAGGAGGAAATGGCAACCCACACCAGTATTCTTGCCTGGGAAATTCCATGGACAGAGGAGCTTGGTGGGCTATACTCCATGGGATCGCAAAGAGTCAGAAACAACCGATCACACACACACACATACACACACACGAAACTAAGATCCCGCTGCTGCTGCTGCTGCTAAGTCGCTTCAGTCGTGTCCGACTCTGTGCGACCCCATAGGCTCCCCGTCCCTGGGATTCTCCAGGCAAGAACACTGGAGTGGGTTGCCATGTCCTTCTCCCAAGATCCCGCTACAAGGCAATAAAAATAATTACGTTGTATTCATTCATGAACATCCTTGTCTTATGATTACAGCTAGTCTAAAACTCTAGAAATTTTGGTAAGGTTTTTACAAAAGTAAAAGATAAGACTTGTGTACTCTCAAATCTCCTTTGAACCCTAGGCAAACTCATTTTCTATAACTCAACTCAGGAGAAAGAAATTAAGCATCCTCAGTCTAGAATTCTCAGAAATGCAAGGAATACTTTTAAGCTTTCTGACACTGAAAAAAAAAAAAAAAAGAATAATTTTGTTAATTGTAAATAAGACTTTCAAGAATACCCAAAATATAACTCTGAACTGTGATCTATATAAAAATACAATTCTAAAATCCATTTAAAAGCAAGTAATGTCAAAGATAAAATTACAATACCAGCTCTAATCTCCTAACTCTGTATCTTTCCTATTTAAGAAGCCAACATTCTGTGTCTCAGAAAAGCCAAATTTTCCCCCTTAACACTCTCTACACACAAAAAAATACTCAACTAATGTTGCTGACCAAATGACTAAACCACGAAGAGTTGCAAAACACAAAATAAATCCTGCTGTTACCTACATCAATGGATTTCTGAGACAGTATCCCAGCTATGAAGTTGAAATCGTAACTACTGCGTAACTATAAAAAGTGGAAATTCCAAACCTAGGGTACATATCCGTATCTGGTATCTCACTGGTGCAGTCAAAAGAAAGTGACAGCAATAATTCTTACCCTCCAATTCCAAATTCGTTTGAGCCTGTTGGGGGTTTTCTCCAGAATCTGTAGAAATTCATGTGTCAGTTCTACAAATGAAATTAGAACATTTAAGAAAAATTCAGAGAGGCAGAAGTAATGAAACAAGAATAACCTCAACTAACTGTATTCATCTGAAATCAAGTCACCTTTGGCCAGGTATGTGACAGATCAAGAGCAAGTGCTTTTCAAGGTCCCTTACTCTAAAACTTACCATCTAAAAGTTCCAAGGTCACAGTGGCGTCAACATACTCCCACCAGTGCTTCCCATCAGTTGAGACTGGGATCTCCCAGTTGGACCACTTGCAAGCCAGATGAATGCAGACACAGGCCACCACAGGAGGTGTGTACTGCAGGCTAAATGTGGTCAAATGCAGGCTGACATCAGAGGGAAGGAAACAAGAGAGTGTCATGAGCTCTCAATTCTGAACCCAAAGTTAAAAAACTCTCATTAAAAAAAAAAAAAAAAAAAGTTAAAAAAGAAAAAAGAAAAAAACACTGGAGAGCAAGAAAGGCGAGAAACAGCCAGTGCTCTGATCCAACACCCAAACTAATCTTTCCATTAACCCATCTGCTCAGGTAACAACTTTTCTAATTTTTCTGACTATACATCATTTAATCCACATACTGATGAAGGACCGGAAAAAATAAAAACAAAAATAAAAGACTGAGTACTCAGTTTTTTTAAATAAGGATTAATCAGCCTAAGAATAAGATCAGAACATAAGAAAAATTTTAACATTTTTAATATGTACAATCCCTAAATCAAATACTTAAGGAACTATCCTAAAAATTATCTTATTTCTTGCCAGTCATAGGTCTGGTCTCTTTTAAATAATGAATAGATAATCACTCTCAAGTGTGAATATGCTTGATAGTTTATTTTTAAAATCTCTCCCATCAGGCTATAAAAATGAACTTCTTAGCCTTGACGGTCATTAGGAGTATGTTTGGTTTCCAAGAACTACAGAGTAGATTGGAGATGAGAATGAGCAAACCATTTGGTAATATAAGTTATGTGTTAACTTTTTCTTTAAAAAAGGGAACAAGAAAGAAAAAGTATCACAACTCTTCACACATATATGTGCCCATTTATCTGGGAGTGAGTGAAGACAAAGAGTAACTTTTAAAATACCACAATTACAGCAGAATCCTCCAAACTAGATTTTAGTCACCAACTGGCAATGAAATCCAAGTCTAAATAAACTTTCAAAACTATGCTCTTGGATATTTAAATGTAAAGTAATAAATGCAGAATTAAGTTGGCTATCAATCAGCAACAAAAATATTTTATCACCTTAACAAATTTAAAAAGCAGCATGGAAATTTTAAGGCACGCATGACAACTGTGCAGAAAAATCAACATTTACCATGGACTTGTCTATAACACATTCTATTAATATCAGAGATCTTTGACTAGATTTGGCTCCTAGTTTACTAAGTGCCAGACCTATCATCTTTCCATATAACCAACAAAAAGTGACAATTCCAACCCAAGTAAAGTACTATCCCAAAAAGAGAAGAGAAAAATATTAAAACATAAACCTGTTGGTTGCCATGAAGTAAGAAGTTTGTGCTAAGTCCTTGCTTGCTAAAAAAAAAAAGGGGGGGGGGATTATTAGTTCCATTCATTCTCAATAATTATTTAGTAAGCATTTAACATTTGCAAGGCAGATAATACAGTGGCAAATGATACAGACATGGTCTCTGACCACCTGATGCTTACATTCCACTGTCAAATGGAACAGTTTAAGTGATTTTTTAATTATATTAACAATTATGCTGCTTCCAGACTTAGGGACTTAAGCTCTATTCTGCACACCAGGTATAAGGGTTACATATTTAAAATGCAATTCCTGGGCATCCTCCCTAGAGTCTAACTCAACACTTTTGAAGAAGGATGTAGTTAACAATGAACATTTTTAACAAGTAACTCGGAGATCCTGATACAAGAGTCCACTAAGAAATTCTAAGCTAGGGGATGAACTAATCTGGAGGCAAGATCAGAAGACCTTTATATATTTGGAAAAAATTAGCAAATGACATAGATTATTTAAACATAATACAATAAAAAAATTCCTCCTTCAAAAAAAATTTGTCTCGGTGACAAAGTAAATTTTAATCTTCCTTAGATTTAATATTAACATATTTAACCCATCTCTGTTTAACACTATCCTTGCTCAATGTAAATCTTTTAATGCTCTCAAAATGTAAGAACTCAAAAAACTCTTGAATTTTCAGATGAAACACATGATAAGGCCAATTATCAGTGAAAATCTACAAAACAAGAAATTGCATTTAAATCACAATGCTATTAGATATTCTTTCTTGATATTACTATTTGAATAAAAAAAAGAACTAGGTTTAATGCAATCATGGCTACTAAAGTTAAATTAGAATAAAAAGCAAGTCTGCCAAGGAATTAACAGTGATGAAAGTTAAGTTCAAATCAATTTTACATGGCCTTCTGGGTAGTCTTTAACAATGTCCAGGACAATCAACCCTAGAATCAAATTAAGATCAATTCCCTGGTGGCTCAGACCATAAAGCATCTGCCTACAATGTGGGAGACCTAGGTTTGATCCCTGGGTCAGGAAGATCCCCTGGAGAAGGAAATGGGAACCCATTCCAGTACTCTTGCCGGGAAAATCCCATGGACTGAAGAGCCTGGTAGGCTACAGTCCACGGGGTCGCAAAGAGTTGGACACGACTGAGAGACTTCACTTTCATTTTCACTCCCAAGATATCCTTAAAATTGCTTTTGGATAATTTGATTTTAGTGACTTTTCAAAATCTGCCTCCAGCTTTGATAAACAAGAAACTCACTCACTTTATCTGGAAATCACCTAAAAACACTACAAGAACTCAACAGAAAAGCTCCGACCACTCATTTTGAAATTTAAAAGCCAGGTAGGTTTTTTAATTTAATTTTGGCCAAAGCAGCTGTTATTATGTATTAGCCCACAGTAAATCTTAGCCTCTAAATGTTAAACAGTTTAAGACAGCATCTCAGGTTGGGACTGGGATTCCTTACCTCGAACAAGCTGAGTGCACTTTACTACATGTGTATGTGGGTGATCAATTGTTAGTTCAAAGCCTGAAAAAAAGTAACTGGTTAAAAACCTAAAGATACTCAAAATATTTTATACTGCTTTTATCTGAGTCATCATTGAAGGCTTCTCTCATTTTCTGGTCCCAAAACTGCCTATTGAGAGGCTAAGAGTCACATAAAGTATGCAGCACACTCTTAAGATTATCTTCAAAGGCACCACTCAGATAATGAAGTTAATAGAGTCTCAAGATCCCTGAACTATCAGTAACATCTGAATACAAAACGTGTTCTTAGGGACAACAGAATATATGACTGGAAAAGATGCAGTTACATAATGATTATCTGTGAAAGCTTAACCTTTAGAAAACATTTTTAAAACCTATTCCTCTCTTACCTCAGTCTTCTTCCTTTTCATCATCTCAATCATCATTAAGTACTAATCATTTTATCTAACTTTAAATGATCTTAACCAAAATGTAGTATATCTATAAAAATTTTCCAAGAAATTTCTTTTTGTGTACGTAAATAAAATTATCTAGTACGAGTAAAGAAATTCTAGGGAATTCCCTGGCGGTCCAGTGGTTAGGACTCTGCACTTGCACTGCCAAGAGCCTGGGTTCAATCCCTGTCAGGGAACTAAGATCCCACAAGCTACGTGCAGCACGACCAAAAAATAAAAATAAAGTCTGAGGCAAACTGATTAAAAAAAAGAAGAAAATTCTATTGCAAAATTTACTTGATGCAAATTATTCTAAAAGTACAACTGATTCTTACAAGTTAGATTTTACAAGTTTCCACATTAAAATATTAAAATGTATCCCACCAGAAAAATATCATTGCCCCCTAAAGTATGGTTACCTTGAAGATAACTAAAGTAAAAATTAGCAAAAACTAATTTGAAGAATTCATTGTGTGTATAGGTGTATATGCAAAAAATACAGGCCGATCAGCAACTTTCCGACATGACTCATGAAATACTCTACCTCAAGAGAAAAATGAGAGCCCAAAAGAACAAGAAAATATTTATTTTCCATATCTGCTAAGCTTTTAAAGGCAGTCTGATGAAAATAATAATAAATAACAGAACATCATCCGTTCTTTAGCCCATCAATTTAATTTAGCTTGAATTCCTCCATCTCCACTCTACTGTTTTGAACGCTGATTACCAATTTTAAAAACAAATACTGTTATTTAAATATAAGGACATAACAAAAATAAAAAGAAAAAAACAAAACAAAACAACAAAAAAAAACATAAATATAAGGACAGACTATGAAAACTCCTCGAAGGAAAAAAGTTATTTAGTTTCTGCCATCATTTATCAGAAAGTTAAAAACTGCCAAATCTTATCAAACAAATCATGAATCCTAGAATAAAAACAAACAGAAAAAACCTGCTAATGGCTATCTCAAAGGTCGGTAGTGCCTTCATTCTCTCTGTGGCAGAGTTAAGCAATCTCTACAATGTACAAACTGAGCGACTGAACTGAAGTGAACAATGTACAAAAACCTTCCCAAGAACTTATCTTCCTGTTTCCTATTTTGCAAATTAGAAAAACATTCTATTGCATACATATTTCTTTAATGTTCTAAAGGAAAATAAACTTACCTAAAGTCTGCAGAATTATGCTTTCTAGTATCACCAGATCTTGAACTTGCTGCAGGTAAGCCTGCAGGTGTGAGAAGACACATAAATTATTCCCCAAAAAGACACAGTACATAACATAAAAGTGTAGACAATGCTATCATAACAACCTCCAAAGGAAACCAAAGCCACAAAAGGCAAGAGTGCAGTTATGAGGGAAAGTAGGAACTGAAATTAATCCTATCCCTAACAGATTCTCCTTTAAAAAAAGAAACAGATAAATAAGTGGTACAGCAAAAGATGTCACTTTATTTATAAAGGGCTACAGAATAAACAGCAGATATCTGGTTCATTTTCAGACTGACATTTTAGGTTATAATGTTCCTATGATGCAGATTAAAAACTTTTTTAAATTAAAATATTAACATACCTTTTTTTAACATCATCAAAACACACTGCACAGCCTTCCTACAGTGCTGCATGCAATCTCAAACATTTGATTCCTGTTAAACTTTCCTTTTGGAGTAATGCTAGATTTTTTTAATTCACAGAGTTCACAAAATGGAACAAACAAAAATCCTGCAAATTTGTATAGCCATTATTGTAGCCACTATCCACACATGGCCATTAAGCACCTGAAATGTGCTATGAATGTAGAATATACAATGAATTTTAAAGACTTAGTTAAAAAATAATAATGTTAAAAAACACTTCATTAATAATGTTTTAAAACTGACTATATGCTGAAATGACTATATTTTGGGGTTTAACAAAATGCTATATAAAATATGTTAAATTAATTTTAAATAAAAATTTAAAATAAAAGCTTAGTGAAAAGCTTAATAATTTTAATTACGTATGTGACTTCCCTTATATTTTTATTGGACAGCAATGGTATAGGGCTCTAGGAAAATGAAGCTTGAGCCAAGAGTTAAGAGACTTATGTTGCTGCTAACTTTCCACTGAACTTTATTATCTCGAGTGAGTCCAATAAGGACTTAACCTATGTATGGTAGCTCTCCTTTCCACATAATGAAGAAAGTATCTTCTCCGAGTCACCTCATAAGACAGATTCAGGTGAGAAGTCATGTAAATATACTTTAAAGAAAAAAAAAGTTGGAATTTTACTATTTCATTAAAATTGTTATTTGGTCAATTCTATGGACCAATGGCAGTTAGTAGTCTTAAACATAAATAAAAGTTCAGACCAACAACTTCTCAACAAAACTACTCTGGTACAGCCTAGAGAGAAAATGTCAAGACACTGCTATTTCAAACACTTGACTCATATAACTAGGAGCTGTGGTTCCACAATTTCACTTATCTCTTACATGCATCCACTGTAACAGACAAATAACCTGGTACAGAAATCTGTAATTTTTCTTCAAACTCATTGCTCCCCAATCACTGAATTCTAAAGCCAGGAGAGTTTCCCTTCTTCATAAGGTCAAGGAAAGATGGAAGGGAGGAGGCAGGGGAAGCTATATGCAGACACAAACGATAAAGGGGTAGAAGAATATATATCTGAATTATAATCAACAGTATTCTCCTAGGAGAAGAAGGGGAGATGAGCTTTGACTTTTACTTTAAACGATTCTTTAGTGTTTGAGTTCTTTTCTAATGAGCATACTTGAATTTCTTAAAAAGTTAAACATATAAATGACAGGATCCATTTTTTTTTAATTCATTAACAAAAATAATGTTCTCCATAGATATTTCCAGTAAAAAGCTGGAAATTATCTTAAGAGATAATGGTTAAAATATATATATGTACATGATGAAATTCTATATCAGTATTTAAAGAAAGCAGAGAATTGTTAGGGAAATATTTGACATACAGTGAAAAAAGTAGGTATAAAATATATACATGTACAGCTACTTATAGAAAAGAAACTGGAAATACTGGTTAATTTATATATCTGTGGTATAAATTATACCTAGTTAATATATTTTCTTCTTTTTATGCACTTTCCAATTTACCAGAAAAAATACAACTTTTAACATAAAATTTCTATGTTTTAAGGAAAAAACAAACACTAAAAGTTCCTTAACAATCCCCATTGAGATTTCAGTAAATCAAAGTTGCAAAATTATGATCAAAATAAAATAAGAAAAACAGATGTATGTAATTAATCAACCCCCTACCTCACTCCTGGTATCAGGAAGTGATTCCTGTGGATGGAGACAAGTGTGTGCTACCTTGATGACGTGTTCCAATTTTTTTGGCTGCTCCTCTACTTTGGCTGCTAAAAATAAGGCTGCTGGAGCCACAGACTGGATGAAGAGAAAATAAATCATTTTTATTATTTATTTCTAGAGCAAGGTAGTTATTAAAAAGAACTAAGTTTTAAACCAACTCTTTTGCTTACCTCAATTTTCATCACCTCCTCTTATGCTTTCCCTTCTATTTAAAATATCTTCTCCTCTCCTATCCATTAACCCAAGCCCACTTCCTAAATCAATCCTTCAATGAACTCTCATTAAAAGCTACTTTCAAGTAGCCACTGGATGTAAGTAGACAGCTTTCTATTTAAAATGAGATTAAGTTTTATCAAAGCACTCTATATACTTTTTTTTAAAAGGATCGTTAGGGAAATTATAATAGAGGTAACCTTGTTCTCTTGTTCTAGAGAAGGAAATGGCAATCCACTGCAGTATTCATGCCTGGGAAATCCCATGGACAGAGGAGCCTGGTGGGCTCAGTCAGACACGACTTAGCAGCTAAACCACCACCACTAGTCTTGTTCAGACTTCAGAAGTAGGGCAGCAGGCCTCTGACCGACTTCTGACCTTGCCCGGACTCTGCCTGGACTACATGTCTGCCTGGCAAGGACACCAACCGTTACCAGCAAGTCAAGAGGCACTTTAGAGACGAAAGGGAATATGACTTGAAATCTCTAAGCCCCTAAGGGCCTGGCCAGCCCAGTCCCACCTCCAGGGTCTAAGAAGTCTTATGACTAACAAGATGAAATAAACAGCATTGTAAAGTTAAAGTAAAACCAGAGCTACTCTTTTGCTAGCAAACTGATGAAGATATCAGTTTGCAGCATCGGACTATAATAAGCAGGAGCCCCCAAAACTGCACTCTGAAGTCTCACCCGTGGGGTAGATGTCCCGCCCTGACCTTTCCCAACCGGGCCTCCAGACTGCTGTCGGCTCCTCACGGCTGCTCAAGTCTGGATGTAGGCCGCCACTCCAATGTGGTGATGTGTACACTGTTACACTTATACTTCTTTTAATGACTGTATATTGAAATTAAGTCAAATAATCTTCTATAAAAAAGGAAATTGTTTATTTGTGTGTAACAAGTGGTTTCTTTTAATAAATCCTTCGAACCTAAAACGAAAGTAAAACTTTTGGCAAAACATAAATTGGCGCTGTGAGCAGGATTCGTGAAGCAAAATGCCACTCTTAAGAAGAAAAACATTAAGATTAATGAAGTCTTTATTTCCAGATGGGAAGATCTGCCTTACTTCCTGTTGGCTACTGAATCGGACATATCCACTGGATTGTGTGAGAATTGGGACCCCAAATTAAAGAGGGCTGAACCTTTAAAAGTTATTGAATGTTTGCGGCTCTTGCTAAGTGAGAAAGAGCAGGAATGTACCATGATGGATCAGAGAGGCTGGATCCTCTCTGCCTACCGTAAGGTTCAAGAAGCCAAATTAAAACTGGTTGAAAAGAAGTCAAAACTGGAGAAAAGAATTATGCGACCTGCAAGGTTGATTGTCCATGTTACAATGTCAAAACTACACTTTAGCTGAACAAGTATCCATTTTCCAGTTGGTAGCTGAAAAAGCTGCTGTAAAGGCCGCACAAGTTAAATATCGAAGGGAGCACGGCAAGGTTAACAAAAAGAAGTTCATTCTCAGGAAATGATGGGGGGGGGGG
>SJYX01018305.1:33677-43712 GCA_006410675.1 Oreotragus oreotragus | reverse complement strand
CCAATGTGGTGATGTGTACACTGTTACACTTATACTTCTTTTAATGACTGTATATTGAAATTAAGTCAAATAATCTTCTATAAAAAAGGAAATTGTTTATTTGTGTGTAACAAGTGGTTTCTTTTAATAAATCCTTCGAACCTAAAACGAAAGTAAAACTTTTGGCAAAACATAAATTGGCGCTGTGAGCAGGATTCGTGAAGCAAAATGCCACTCTTAAGAAGAAAAACATTAAGATTAATGAAGTCTTTATTTCCAGATGGGAAGATCTGCCTTACTTCCTGTTGGCTACTGAATCGGACATATCCACTGGATTGTGTGAGAATTGGGACCCCAAATTAAAGAGGGCTGAACCTTTAAAAGTTATTGAATGTTTGCGGCTCTTGCTAAGTGAGAAAGAGCAGGAATGTACCATGATGGATCAGAGAGGCTGGATCCTCTCTGCCTACCGTAAGGTTCAAGAAGCCAAATTAAAACTGGTTGAAAAGAAGTCAAAACTGGAGAAAAGAATTATGCGACCTGCAAGGTTGATTGTCCATGTTACAATGTCAAAACTACACTTTAGCTGAACAAGTATCCATTTTCCAGTTGGTAGCTGAAAAAGCTGCTGTAAAGGCCGCACAAGTTAAATATCGAAGGGAGCACGGCAAGGTTAACAAAAAGAAGTTCATTCTCAGGAAATGATGGGGGGGGGGGTGGCGGTGTAGAAAAGAGACCAAGAGACATTTTAAATCTCAAAGAGAAACTAAAACCACTGCCTGTCTGGATATATGTGTCTGTCTCAGTATGTGTCTTTGTCCTTGGATAACACTGCTAAGGTTAACTTGTAAATGAGCTCTATTTAACTGACTTAAAAGTGCATGCTTTCAAATTAAAGCTACATATCTAGAAAACTGGCCAAGATAAATTTTAGGACCACATGATCTGGGAAATATTTAGTACGAAGCCTGTATCTGCTATTGAAGATGGTTTAAGCCTGTTGAGTTAATCAGTATAGATGTCTTAATATGTCTTATAGATGTCTAATGTCTTAGAGTCATCATACAATAATCAGTAGAATACGTTCACTGTGCCTAGGCCTAACATAAGCTAAATAAATCTTGCTGTTTCCTTTACAAATTTGTCAGCGAGGAAAGTAACTCAATGTGAAGAAATTTTTAAGGAAAGAAAATGTAAATGAGATAAGAGCTTTTAAATTATACTTTATTAAGAATAATTATGCTTTAGCAAAGTCTCCCTAACATAATAGGGCTTTGCTGGTGACTGAGTGGAAGAGAATCCACCTACCAAAGCAGGACACTTGAATTCCATCTCTGGTCCGAAGGTCCCACATGCCACACAGCAACTAAGCCTGTGCAGCACAGCTATCGAGCCTGTGCTCTAGAGTTGGAATGGCAACTACTGCAGCCAGCAGGCTCTAGAGCCCTTGCTTCACAAGAGAAGCCACCACAATGAGAAGCCTGTGCACCGCAACACAGAGTAGCCCCAACTCGCCACAACCAGATAAAGCCACACAGCAATGAAGACCAGCACAGCCAAAAAATAAACAAAATTATTGAAGTCTTTTGTCATTTTAGTTATGGCTTTATTCTGATGCCTTTGTAAAAACAATTAAAAGATGCTTGCTCCTTGGAAGAATAGCTATGATAAACCTAGACAGTGTATTAAAAAGCAGAGACATCATTTTGCCAACAAAGGTCTGTATGGTCAAAGCTATGGTTCTTCCATAGTAGGTCTGGTGGTGCTAACAGTAAAGAATCTGCCCACAATGCAGGAGACCTGGGTTCGACCCCTGGGTTGGGAAGATCCCCTGGAAAAGGGAATGGCGAGGCACTCCGGTATTCTTGCCTGGAGAATGCCATGGACAGAGGAGCCTGGTGGGGCGACAGTCCATGGGGTTGCAGAGTTGGACACAACCGAGTGACTAACACACATACACCATGGTTTTTCCAGTGGTTATGTATGGCTGTGAGAGTTGGACCATAGAGAAGGCTGAGCACCAAAGAATTAATGCTTTCGAACTAGTGCTGGAGAAAACTCTTCAGAGTCCTTTGGACAAAATCAACCAGTCAATTCTAAAGGAAATCAACCCTGAATATTCCACTGGAAGGACTGATGCTGAAGGTGAAACTCCAATACTTTGGCCACTTGATGCGAAGAGCCAACTCACTGTAAAAGACCCTGATGCTGGGAAAGACTGACGGCAAGAGGAGAAGGGCGAGGCAGAGGATGAGGTGGTTGGATGGCATCAATGGACATGAGTTTGAGCAAACTCAGAGAGATAGTGAAGGACAGTGAAGTCTGGCGTGCTGCAGTCATGGGGTGGCAAAGAGTAAGACATGACTTAGCGACTGAATAACAACTCTGTAAAAATATCACCTCTTCAAGATTTACAGAAATCTTGAAGATTAAATTAAAATTAACTATTAATAGATAAACAAATTTTATTAACAGTAAGCTGGTATCAGACTGGAACTTGGTTTTCTCTGTTACGAGAAAAGCTTTCTTGGGATGTGGCTTTTGATAACAAGACTATGAGAATTTCATTGCCTTTAAGTGATTTATATTTGTTTTTAAAATCTTTTGCAACTTGGGTAAAGTAAATAAATATTTCACAATGATCTATGAAGAATGTGGCACACACAGATAAGCTCATTTTGCTTCTACAAAAAAATTAATCCTTCATTGTCAGACTTTTGCTATCCTGATGTTCTCAGAACATGGCAACTGTCTACTTCTAAATCAAGGAATTTAAAACAGGTAAACAAAGGCTATAAATCAGTCAGGGGACTGGGAAATCCAAGATGGCTGCTTGACTTTTCCCGGCTCCCTGATAAACTTCATTTCTTGTCTGATGGGACTAACCATTAACCCTGGCTAGAGGGTTAATGCCTTCACAAAAAATTGTTTCACTGAATAGTAAATTCTAGTTTTGTTAACTGAGATCTGTGTTGACCAAGACTTACTTCCCAGATAGCTCCTTGCTGTCATATTTTATTGCTAAGACATTTAACTTTTCTAAAGCTTATCTCAATAATCTAACTTTGGATGGAGAGCAGATACCCTGTGACATAAAATAACCTGTATCAATCAATGAACTATATGCCAACTGGAGCTTATGGAAAAAGCAAAATAGAGCCCTTGGGTTTCCAGAACAGGAAATTTCCAGAGGCCGGAAAAAGTCATACTAAGAACAGTCAATTTGCTCAATTATCCACAGTATGTCAGGCTCTAAAACAAGAAAATTTAACAGAATGTCATATTTACACAGATTCTTGGTCAGTAGCCAACGACAGATTGGCCAGTTGGCTTCCCCTAAGCATAAAGAATAACTGGCGAATTCACCCCAAAGAGCTATGGGGAAAGGAATTATGGTCTGACATTTGGGAAACTGTTCAAACTACTACTGTTTCAGTCTCTCATGTAGATGCTCACAATGTCCCAAATTCTAGGAAATAATGGTAAAACTCTATTAGAAATGAACAAACCTGAATTCAAGTAGCAGAAGTTGATCCAGACTCCAGCAACTTAAAATGTTCAACTTCATGCACAACCAAAAATTGGGCCATTTGGGAGAAACAACATACAGGTGTGCTCAGAACCAAGGTATTTCTTTAACTATGTATCTCATTAAATGTGTTATTTTACAACGTCCAGTTTGTCAACAATTAAGCATAGAAGCTTGCCACAACCAGTAAAGGACAAGTGGCACACGGCAAGCTGCCTGGGCAAATACAGCAAACTGATTATATTGGTCCATTAATTTGGGAAGAAGGATGCCAATGTGTATGTACTGCTGTGGACACCTATTCTGGATATTTAGTGGATATTTAGTGGGGAAAGCCAATCAGAGTAATACTATTAAAACATTGGAGATAATTAATCTATATTATGGTGTTCCACTTCAGATTCAGAGTGACAATGAGTCACATTTTAAAGTAAGTTAATACAAGAGTTTGTCCAGGAACATAATGTACAATGGATTTTTCATATTTTATTATCCTCAAGATGCTGGCTTGACTGAAAGAATGAATGATCTCCTTAAATAGCAATTAACTAAACTTGGAGAGGGTTCTTATAAAAACTGAAGGACTAATTTAAATACTGCCCTTAACATTTTAAATAGACCTATAGGAGAATTAGAAACTCCTTTGATGAAGATGACTATCCTAAACATACAGATTCATAAAACAGACTTCCATCCTGAGACAGCTAGAATTAGAAAGTCAGCCCAGGAGCACCAGTTCATTTCTGAGCTATTCCTGAGGCCTTAAGACTGGATTTGTCACCTACATGTGAACAGAGACTTTCTAAAGGAGTGATATGTGCTATTTCAACTGGTGTTGCAATTAAAATGTCTCCCAGACACTTTGAATTAATCCAAGAATGCTTCAGTTTAGCATTAACATGGATTTGTGTCCATGGGGGAGTTACAGACCTAGAGTACCAAGGAGAAATTCGAGTAATTTTACTAAATGAGGAAAAGGATGATCTACTTATTAATAAACAATCAAGTTGTCAACTGCTGATTCCTCCATTTGTAACTGACAAAGTACAAAACGGAGAACGTCCCACCTTACTAACGTTCAGAGGTGACAGAGGGTTTGGGTCCACAAATGAAATACATACTAATGAAGCTAAAGTCTGGGTGAACCAGTCTAACCGTCCTCCCATACCTGCTGCTATGAGTGCACAGGGGAAGGATATCATCATATAATCTCCAGACAGGAAAAACGGAAATGTGCCATTAACATACTGTTATTCTCAAGAAAAGACTCTTCTTGAAGACTTACTGTAATGTGGATTATTATTCATACCTCAACTCCTGCTACAGTTAAGAACATGACAAAAAACGTTGGGGAATCTTCAGATGGAGAAACAGGAGCCAGACCCAAACTCAAGATAACTTCACCTGCCTTGCAAACAAGGCCTGTTCTTTCTTAACTTTGACCTTCTATGGACAAAATTTATCTGTCTGCTATATTACATCAATTTCATGTGTTACTCATTGTATCCGGGGGGAGAATATTAATTGTGGCATTTTACTGGGAATTGTTTGGACTTTAATAATCACACCACTTACTGATAGACTAATGATAAGCCTACCAAGAGACTGCTAAGTGGACCAACATCTCACATTTGGGAACCCTACTTATCACAGAACTTCAAGTATTGTGAATGGACTATCTTCCCTAAACCCTATGTTTTTTTAAATAGCCCCTCAACTTACATGTATTGTAACCAGTTATTTAGAAACTAACTTCTACGTATCAGTTCAGTTCAGTCGCTCAGTCATGTCCGACTCTTTGCGACCCCATGAATCGCAGCACGCCAGGCTTCCCTGTTCATCACTATCTCCCAGAGTTCACTCAGACTCACATCCATCGAGTCCGTGATGCAATCCAGCCATCTCATCCTCTGTCGTCCCCTTCTCCTCCTGCCCTCAATCCCTCCCAGCATCAGAGTCTTTTCCAATGAGTCAACTCTTCGCATGAGGTGGCCAAAGTACTGGAGTTTCAGCTTTAGCATCATTCCTTCCAAAGAAATCTCAGGGTTGATCTCCTTGCAGTCCAAGGGACTCTCAATGAGTCTTCTCCAACACCACAGTTCAAAAGCATCAATTCTGTGGTGCTCAGTCTTCTTCACAGTTCAACTCTCACATCCATACATGACCACAGGAAAAACCATAGCCTTGACTAGACAGACCTTAGTCAGCAAAGTAATGTCTGCTTTTGAATATACTATCTAGGTTGGTCATAACTTTTCTTCCAAGTAGTTAAGTGTCTTCTAATTTCATGGCTGCAGTCACCATCTGCAGTGATTTGGGAGCCCAAAAAAATAAAGTCTGACACTGTTTCCACTGTTTCCCCATCTATTTCCCATGAAGTGATGGACTGGATGCCATGATCTTCGTTAGGAAACCCTTTTTCCAGATGCCTAACATGTTGATCATTTATATTGGAAGGGGACCACCTATTACTTTTCCTCCATGAGAACTTAGGTATTGTGGATTCAAATCCTATTCCTTACTCTATTCCCAGTATTAGCTTCCCCATAAAACCTTTATGAAAGATTTTGCAAGGAATCAAAGAGTTGCAAAATTTCATAGATAAACATAATCATACCTTAATAGAGCATTTTGTTACTACTGTAACTGCCAATAACTTAATGGATGTAGGAGGTGATATACAAAAACGTACTTCTCATTCATGGTGGGTCTTTTTCTTTACTAAATCCCCTACTGCTCAAAGATTCTTTTCTGCAGTGCTTAACCCATTACGTATTTCTTTGATCACTTTATTTCTATTGACTATCTGGAACTGTTATTTGACTTAGAGAATTAAAGAGACTGTTCATGTTACTCAGCCTTATTCCCATGCTCTTCAGTCTAAACAATTTTGAGGTCAACTGGTAAAGATGAGTCTTGTTCAGGCTTCAGAAATAGGGGAGCAGGCCTCTGACCCATTTCTGACCTTGCCCAGATACTGCCTGGACTACATGCCTGCCTACAAGCACATCAACTGTTACCATCAGGTCAATCGGCACATTAGAGAAGAAAGGGAGTAGGACTTGAAATCCCTAAGCCCCTGAGGGCCTGGCCAGCCTCTCTTCCCCATCTAAAAATTCTTAAGACTCAGGAAGATAAAACAAACAGCATTGTAAAATTAAAGTAAAACTAGAGCTGAATCTTTTTGAGGTAATATTTTAAAATTATTTTTATTATCAGTCACCAAAAACTATGAGGAGATGATATTTACAATCTTACATTCTCACAAGAGCTGACTTTTTGCACACAAACTGATGCTATCAGCTTGCGGCTTGAGATTACAAACAGGAGCCCGCAAAACTGCAATTTGAAGTCTCACCTCTGGGGTGGACATACCACCCAGGATCCTTCCAACTGGGAATCCAGATTGCTGTAAGGGACTGGCCAGTGCTGTTCAAGTCTGGACACAGGCTGTCGGCCCAATTCTGTTACTTCTCTCTACTGGTTTTTCTTTTTTTTTTTTTAAATGACTGTATATTTAAATTAAGTCAAATAACCTTTTATTTAAAAAATTGAATTTATTTGTGGTAATGAGTTTCTTTTGTTAGTAATGGTTTCTTTTGTTAACGAATTCTTCAAACCTAAAGCGAAAGTAAAACTCTCAGCAAAACAAGGAGTAAATTGAAATGTCCAGAATCAGCAAGTTCTTAGAGACAAAAGTAGACTAGTGGTTGCCAGGGGCTGGGAAAAGAGAAATGGAAGTGACTGCTGAAGTATGAGGTGTTTCTTTCTAGGGTGATGTAAATGTTCAGCAATTAGATCATGGTGATGGTTGCTGATCTCTGAATATATCAAGAACCAGTGAATTGTACATCAAAAGAAGGAATTCTATCATATGCAAATTATCTCAATTATACTTACATATGGAGAAGAGCACAAAACTTTAATTAGTGCTCTCACTGCTGGGACCCCAGGTTCAATCCCTTTTTGGGGAACTAAGATCCCACAAGCCATGCTGTTGAGGCCAAAAGAAAAGTCAAGCCAATACACAAGAAAATAGAAAACTCAGATGCTAGAAAAGAAATCAGAATAGGACATAAACATACCCTGGTGATTTGGGAAATCTCAGGAAGCAGAACTTCTCTAGAATCTTAACAAGAATGTCAGTGAATCAAACACGGCAATGGCATGAACTAGACAGAATTCACCAGAAGTTAAAGAAAACAATAAAAAATTTTATAGAAGTGAAATATTTATTTACTGAGTATAATTGATAAGAATTCTAATATTTATTTATATTACTTTGTGAAAAGATTTTTCTCCACAAATTCAATTCAGAATAATAATCCTCTTCCTTTATATCTGCTGCGGTTGTATATGGAGCTTGCTACAAATATTCTACTAGATCTCAAAACAAAAGAAAATCCAGAGGAAAATGGGTGTGAACAAAGACGTGAGAAATCAGGGCATCAAGCACATTTTGAGCAGTACATTGAGTAAAGGATATAAATAAGAGGATATAGGTCACAACAGATTTTTAAAAAGACAGTGACATTAAACATTTTGGGGAAAAAAATGTAGAGTTTAAGAAATAATGACAAAGATTAATCCAGTGGTAGATGGGACTAAAAGGAAGAAAGGATAGATACATTAAGTTACTTTTTCTAANATGAGAGCTAAGAAATATCACCATTGTATGAGATCCACAACAGAGAAACTTTGTACTCTGTTTGTCAAGAGGGAAAGAATGGGTACCAATTGGGCCACTGACTCTCTTAGTCTCACTTTCTCCCCATTTAAAAAATTGAAAAAAAGAACCAAAACACCCACCCTGTAATGATCGTGCTAAATCACTTCAGTCGTGTCCGACTCTTTGTGATCCCATGGATTGTAGCCCACTAGGCTCCTCTGTTCATGGGATTCTCCAGGCAAGAATGTTGGAATGGGTTGCCAGGCCCTCCTCCAGGGGATCCTCCTAACCCAGGGATCGAACCTGGGTCTCTGACATCTCCTGCGTTGGTAGATGGACTCTACCACTGCGCCACCTGTAATGATTAGATCAGTTTAAATGGGATGGTAAAGCTATATGAAGCCTGCTGTATAGCAAACACTCAGTAACATTCATCCCCTTTCTTTCCTTGTATATAGTCAATACTCAATAAATGTTAGTTTCAAGAATATATTTCTATAGCATCTTATGGTTTTCAGAGATTTTGCATATACGTTATTTCATGTTTGATATACTGTCAGCTTTGGCCTAACTTATCTTTATGGATCCATTAAAATAGAGATTTTTGACTCTCAGGTTTGAAAAGAGCTACTGACTCTTTTTTATTTTTTGGTAAATTACTTTATTTATTTTAATTGGAGGCTAATTACTTTACAATATTGTGGTGGTTTTTGCCACACACTGACATGAATCAGCCATGAGTGTACCTGTGTCCCCCATCCTGAACCCCCCTCCCACCTCCCTTCCCATGCCCTCCCTCAGGGTTGTCCCAGTGCACCGGCCCTGAGCGCCCTGTCTCATGCATCAAAACTGGACTGGCGATCTGTTTCACATACGGTTATATGCATATTTTTATTTTATTTAGTTTTGGTTGTGCTGGGCTTCTGCTGCTGTACGCTGGCTTTCTCTAGTTGCAGGGATGGGGGCTACTCTCTAGTAGCAGCGAATGGGGCCTGCTCTCTAGTAGCGGTGCACCGGCTTTTCTTTGCAGTGGCTTCTCTCGTTTTGCACCATAGGCTCTAGGGGACACAGTAGTGGTGGTGCAGGGGCTTAGCTGCTGCCCAGCTCGTGAAATCCTCGCAGGCCACAAACTGAACCCATGTCTCCTACATGGACAGGCAGATTCTTAATCACTGAGGCAGCAGGAAAGTCCTGGCTCTTCGTGTTTAATAAATATTCTAGCTAATTCTGTTGCAAGCAACTCACTGAATAAATATTCTAGCTAATTCTGTTGCAAGCAACTCACTGAAAGCTGTGTAAAAAAGAGTGGCTCAAGAGAAGTATCTGAATACCAGAAGGAATACTTTCTACATTTTTGATAAGGTGTGCTTTTTTAAAAAAAAAAAAAGAAGGGTGGATCATATAAGGTTTATCAGTGGTAACATTTGTTTCCTTTCTTTCCTTGTATACAGTCGATACTCAATATGCCAACGCCTCTGACTATGCGAAAGCCTTTGACTGTGTGGATCACAATAAACTGTGGAAAATTCTTAAAGAGATGGGAATACCAGACCATCTGACCTGCCTCCTGAGAAATCTGTATGCAGGTCAAGAAGCAATAGTTAGAACTGGACGTGGAATAACAGACTGGTTCCAAATTGGGGAAGGAGTATGTCAAGGCTGTATATTGTCACCCTGTTTATTTAACTTAAATGCAGAGTATATCATGCAAAATGCCAGGCTAGATGAAGCATAAGCTGGAATCAAGATTGCTGTGAGAAATATCAATAACCTCAGATACACAGATAACACTACACTTATGGCAGAAAGTGAAGAAGAACTGAAGAGCCTCTTGAGGAAAGTGAAAGAGGAGAGTGAA
>SJYX01018305.1:0-29451 GCA_006410675.1 Oreotragus oreotragus | reverse complement strand
TATATTTTTAGGCTTCAAAGTCACTGCAGATGGTGATTGCAGCCATGAAATTAAGACTCTTGCTCCTTGGAAGAAAAGTTATGACCAATCTAGACAGCATATTAAAAAGCAGACATTACTTTGCCAACAAATGTCCATTTAGTCAAAGCTGTGGTTTCCAGAAGTTATGTATGGATGTGAGATTTGGACTATAAAGAAAGCTGAGTGGTGAAGAATTGATGCTTTTGAACTATGATATTGGAGAAGACTCTTGAGAGTCCCTTGGACTGCAAGAAGATCCAACCAGTCCATCCTAAAGGAAATCAGTCCTAAATACTCATTGGAAGGACTGATGCTGAACCTGAAATTCCAATACTTTGGCCACCTGATGAGAAGACTCATTTGAAAAGACCCTGATGCTGGGAAAGATTGAGGGCGGGAGGAGAAAGGGGCAACAGAAGATGAGATGGTTGGATGGCATCAGTGACTCAATGGACATGAGTTTGAGTAAGCTCCGGGAATTGGTGATGGACAAGGAAGCCCGGTGTGCTGCAGTGCTTGAGGTCGCAAAGAATCAGACATGACTGAGTGACTGAACTGAACTGAACTGAGTGGTAACATAAGCAAATCTTAGCAGAAATGAGAAATATGAAATTCTGGATATTACTGGGACTCTCAAATTTAATTTAAAACTAAGAATGAGCTTTTATGTTAAAAGTAAGACAATATTATTATAGAAATTAGTACCTGGCAAGAATAGTTAAGATGATGTGAAATAGCAAAGGAAAAAATATTAATGTTAACATCACCAGGATTCACAAAATTTTGACAAGTAAAATTTCTGCATGAAATTCAGGTCTTTTGGCTGATTAAGCAATTTACAGTTGGCAAAATGTACACTTGAGTCAATCTTCACCTAGCAAATTTGACTTCCTGTTTCTAAAAAAATTTTTTCTCTTAAAAAAAAATTCATAAAATAACTCCCAAGGCTTTTTGCACATCAAATAGCTCTTACAGAACCAAATTTTGATGAGGTAAGTGTAAGGAATTTAGTAACATATGGATTAAATTTCCCTTAAAATAGACATCATTTTAAAATTGAGGTGGAAATAAAGTTCTTGGTAAAATATGAATATGTTTTGGTTTTCCTTGAACCCCAAACACGATTTGAAAAATAGTTCCAGATGTTCACCAAACCCCCAATACAGCTGGTTTCACCCATCTCTAGTTCCAAGATATGAACTATTGGGAGTTCTGGTAATTACAAATATTACAAAAGTATTAGCAGATATTGGCAATGTGTCAGAAAGAAATGGGGAAAGAGCACAAATTTAGAAATAAACAAGTACAAACTTAGGGTTTCTGTCTTCAAAAGATAAGGATGAACTAAAGACCCTGATGCTGAGAGGGACTGGGGGCAGGAGGAGAAGGGGACGACAGAGGATGAGATGGTTGGATGGCATCACTGACTTGANACAAATTTAGAAATAAACAAGTACAAACTTAGGGTTTCTGTCTTCAAAAGATAAGGATGAACTAAAGACCCTGATGCTGAGAGGGACTGGGGGCAGGAGGAGAAGGGGACGACAGAGGATGAGATGGTTGGATGGCATCACTGACTTGATGGACATGAGTTTGAGTGAACTCCAGGAGTTGGTGATGGACAGGGAGGCCTGGTGTGCTGTGATTCATGGGGTCTCAAAGAGTCAGACACGGCTGAGTGACTGAACTGAACTGACCTGATCCTTAGTAGCTGATGAAATCATTTAACTGCCTTATATTTTGAAACAATATATTTAATAACAAATATAGGTAGATACATATTTTAAGAAAAATTCTGATTAAAAAATTCCTTTATGGGACAATTTGGTGATAAGCTACATTCCATGTGTTCATAAAGAGAGGTCTAGCTCAAAGAATCAATCTTTAGGGGTAAGTGAAAGTGAAGTTGTTCAGTCGTGTCCAACTCTTTGCGACTCTATGGACTGTAGCGCTGTAGCCCACCAGGCTCCTCCATCCATGGGATTTTCCAGGCAAGAATGCTGGAGTGGGTTTCCATTTTCTTCTCCAGGGAATCTTCCTGACTTGGATCAAACTCGGTCTTGCACATTGCAGGCAGACTCTTTACCCTCTGAGTCACGAAGGAATCCCTTTAGGGGTAAATGCTTCTACAAAATTCGACCCTAATGAGTTGAAGACTTGTACTAACAAAATTAAAGTCATGATACAATTTCTTGTTAAATCTTTACAATCTTGCCTTCTACAGTCAACTTTCTAAAATTCAAATACTTTATGCCACTTAAATTCTTCATGAACTATCCACTCCCTTCAGAAGTAAGCTCAAACTCTTTAGCATGGCACCAAGTTCCTTCCTGTGTACCTATCTCATGTTTTAGTATCCCCCAAACCACTATATTCTATTCCTATAAACTATTTTCAGTCCTAATGTTTCTGTAGTCTTGCTGAATATTTAATTTGGATTTTTTTCCTTTTTGCTGTACTGAAAGTGATTGTAGGAGGTCACTTTGATCATCTTCAGAAGAGTAAGGAATCGTCAGGAACTGGAGGTAGAACTTTCAGTTCAAAAAGGGGATGGTATAGAGAGAGCTATATATACTCACAGTCTGGAGAAACATAAGCCACGAGGAAGCAGGCAGCTACTCTAATTGTCCAGGGAAGAGTGGGTCAAAAGCACTTATCTATTTCCAGAACTGAAAAAGAAAATCTATCTGACCTCTGGTGATATCAGTCCGTAGGGAAGAAAGAAATCAGAAGTTCTAGACCTGCAGGGGACAAATACTTGATTCCATCCTGACAGTACACTCCTGCTGAAGCTGTCATCTCAGAAAACGATTCTGTATGGAACCTAAAGACCAAAGATTAAGAGCTTTGCTCCTAGGCCCCCCTTGCTCTGCTGAGGCTGATTCTGAGAGGTGGATCCTCCAGCCTCCAAGGTCTGTACCAGCAGGCCTCTGACACATCAGCATCTCTGTGGACTGTAAGTCCAGTTGTCAACAGTGTCACCAAGTGGCAGAAGCAGCAAAAGCAGTGACCAGGCTCATCACTCTTGGGCCATTAGACAGAGTGATGACCTCCAGCTGGAAAGTGTAAGTTCTGAGAGTATTAGGAAACTCAGAAAAATGAGGAATCACAAGGCAGAGATAATGAGTGCTTGGCTAATCTGATGTGTATGAACTTGAACTAGATTTCTTTTGAGTTAAAAAAAAAAGGTAGATTCCTCCCTTTCCTTTGCCCAGTTTTGCAGAACAATTAATACTTGTCCTACTTCTCTGATTTCCGTCACCCAGAGTGTTCCTCATTCCCTTTGTCTTACTATCAGCTCAAGTTCTCTTCACTAGGAAGTTCTCCCTGCCTCACTGAGTCTAAAACATCCTCTTATCAACTCACACTGAAATCAGGGTTACCTTTTTTCATTGCAGCCAGAACTAAGTTAAAACACCCAATTTGCTCATTTTTTTGCCCATTCTAATCCCTCCCCTACTCAGCTGTAAGCTGATCTAAAATAATGTGAATAATCCCATTATTCACTGATGTGACTAACATATACTTGCTAATAATAAGAGAACTGCAGATCTTTGGTCAAAAAAAGAGAAATGCTCATGCCAAATTCCAGGCTCAAAGACTACAACCCACAATAATAGCTCTAGCTTTGCTTACTAGCCCTTGAGTGGAATGAATAAAATAGAATAAAATTTGACCAAGGTCATCAGGGAATTGTGTGCTTAGACAAAGTCAAGGCTAATGAAGGAAGTCCTAGGATTGCTCATTCCCTAATGAGATCACCTTGTCCTCACATACTCACCAAGAGGAAGTGGAGAACCCCCAGTGAGTCCCTGGGAAAATGAACAGGGAAATATTCCCAGAGAACAGATAAAGCTGACAGGTGGGTTGACCAAGGAATTCAGCCCACTGCCAGCGGAGGGGGCCCTGGTTTCCTTTCCATGGGAATATGGCATATGATTTGGACAAGTGACCCCTCGAGGTTGCTTCCTAGTCTGTCATTTTTCAAGTGAAAGTAGACAGATTTTCAAGTAGTTAGATTTGAAAAGATTTTCAACTACTTTTTTAAGTAGTTCAATTTTTTTCCAGGCAAGGTCCAGTCAAGAGAACAGAATCCATGTTTAGCAGAGATAATGTAATACAGGGAATGGTTCAACAGGTACTGGAGAACTAAAAAACAAATGAGGAAGATGGCNACCCCGTTGTATGACCGGATGAAGTAAAACTGCTCCTTCCGTGTGGAAAACTTCCAGTACCATCCTACGCATGCACAGATTTTTAAATTCCTGACCACTGTCAAGCTATATCCCCGCTCCAAGCTTGAGGGCTGTTTTTCTAGGCAAGATACTTAACTTCTCTGTACCTGTTATAAATGGTATGCAGTACATACGATTTAGGTTCTGAAAAGGATTAAGTGATTTGATAAGTTGTAAGCAGTTATAGTAGTACCGGGCACATAGAAAACATTCAGTAGGTTTCCTCATAATATTTATTACATTATGTGAAGTTGAGGGTAGGAACAATACCACCTGTGCTTTTGTATCCTTAGCACCTACCTACTGTAATCCTGGCCCTAGTAAATGAGTGTTTGTCAGACAAATGGTCACTACAACCTATAATAAAGAAACTGAGGCTTGGGATATTAGGTAGTTTGCCCTACACTATACCACTTGTAAATGTAGATTTTAAAATCAAATATAATTTCATTGTTCTTGCTTTCCTGGAACAGTCAGTTCACCTTGATTATATTTGAGTCTTTTATAAAAAATATTTTGAGTTTCGTCATTTCTAGACATGGCTTTTCCCACTCAGTTTGATTCTTTTTTTTTTTTTCTTTTTTTTTTTTTTTTAGGTTTTTTTTTTTCTGTGTTTTCTTATTCAGTTTGATTCTAATTCATTCTCAGAAGTACTTTCTCTTACTGCAAGCCTTCCTCTGCCGTATACTGCCTATAATTAGCATTAAGTGAAAGAGGAGAGTGAAAACATTGGCTCAACATTCAGAAAATGAAGATCATGACATCTGGTCCCATCACTTCATGGGAAATAGATGGGGAAACAGTGTCAGACTTTATTTTTTGGGGCTCCAAAATCACTGCAGATGGTGACTGCAGCCATGAAATTAAAAGACACTTACTCCTTGGAAGAAAAGTTACGATCAACCTAGATAGCATTTTCAAAAGCAGAGACAGTACTTCGCTGACTAAGGTCCGTCTAGTCAAGGCTATGGTTTTTCCAGTGGTCATGTATGGATGTAAGAGTTGGACTGTGAAGAAGGCTGAGCGCCAAAGAATTGATGCTTTTGAACTGTGGTGTTGGAGAAGACTCTTGAGAGTCCCTTGGACTGCAAGGAGATCCAACCAGTCTATTCTGAAGGAGATCAACCCTGGGATTTCTTTGGAAGGAATGATGCTAAAGCTGAAACTCCAGTACTTTGGCCACCTCATGAGAGTTGACTCATTGGAAAAGACTCTGATGCTGGGAGGGATTGAGGGCAGGAGGAGAAGGGGACGACAGAGGATGAGATGGCTGGATGGCATCACGGACTTGATGGACATGAGTTTGAGTGAACTCCAGGAGTTGGTTTTGTACAGGGAGGCCTGGCATGCTACAATTCATGGGGTCGCAGTGTCCGACATGACTGACCTACTGAACTGAACTGACTGAAGTGTTAGTCACTCAGTTCTGTCTGACTCTTTGCAACCCCATGGACTATAGCCTGCCAAGCTCCTTTGTCCATGGGATTTTCCAGGCAAGAATACTGGAGTGGGTTGACATTCCCTTCTCCCAGGGATCTTCCCGACCCAGGATTTGAACTCAGATCTCTTGCACTGTAGACAGATTCTTTACCATCTGAGCTGATATTAGCTCCATTTTACTCCAGAAAAATTGAGGAAAAGATGATAGGTATGGAGTAAAGGGATAAAGTAGATGATTGAATAGTTAATCCCACTAGGGGGTTGTAAGTAGAAGTAGTATGAGAGACCCTTGTAAATTAATAATTAAGAAAGCAGGTTTACTTAACCACAAAATCAAGCAGGCTTGTTTAGCAACAAAATCATGCAACAGAAGCAAGAGATATGCCCCAAAATAATAAAACAATGGTGGCATCAGACTCACATGTGGCCCAGTGAGCTCAGTAAGTTAATGATCCCTAGGACATGCTATCTGCACACATGAAAAACAGTAATTTGTGCACCTAACTTGACCATGTGAGGACAAGAAAACCCCCCTGCTCAACCTGGAGTGGAAGCTGATGATGGAAGCATGATGTCTACTCAAAAATAACGAAGTTCTGATCTTCCTGCCCACTTCTCCTTTAATTATAAAACTAGCCCAGTAAGCTCTTGAGGCATGGCATCCTTTTTTCCATCTGCTCATAAGCCTCACAAGCATCTAATTTTAATAAATCACTTCTTATCTATCACTTGTCTCTTGCTGAATTCTTTTTCTGTGCTGAGATATAAAGGACTGGTACCAGAGCTCTTCAGAGCCCCTGAAATGACACCAAATAGTTTCAAAAATACTTCAAATTATAACATTAAACATTTTTTCTTTCAAACTTCTTCCATGGCAGACTTTTTGTGTTAGTAGAAAAAGCACTTTTCAGTCATGTCATCATGAATTTTGTCTTTTAAACAGCCAAAATTATTTCTCCCGGATCCCTTTTGCCTGTTTCTCTGACCAGTGTTTTGTTCTCCACTAAATCTCTTGGATTGATGACTCCATTTTGAATTTGCTACCGTAGCTGTGTACCAGTCTTCGAAGAAAAAGTTCTTGTGTTTGACAGGCTTCAGGCAAAGCAAATGCTAGCCAATGGTTTACTACCCTGTCATACGGAAGAGGGGGACCTGTGTAAATCAGAGAAAGGAAATGTTCTTTGACTGAAGATGAAATTATTGAAAGTAAGCAGCAGTGACTACATAATTGCTAAACATAGCTTTTTGATTCAGGCCTGATTTCAAATCCCAGTTATTTTAAAATTGTCTTAACCACTTTAAAGTGTATAGTTCAGTGTCAACTGCATTGTTATGCAGCAGGTATCTACAGATTTTTCTTTTTGCATAACTACAAGTGTATATCCATTGAAAAACTTCCCAGTTCCCCCTCCCCTAACCCTGACAATTCCCATTCTGCTTTCTGCTGCTTTGAATTTGAATGCTTTAGACATTTCATATAAGTGGAAAGGTATTTATTCATATTAGTGGACAGGTATTTCATATATGTCATATGAGATAGCCTCACAGGATTGTCTTTCTGTGACTGGATAATGTTCACTTGTTATAATGTTCTAAAAATTCCCAGTTATGTATTGACTAGCTGTGTGATCATTTTTAAAAAAATATTGTTTTTTTTTGCGAACTTTAAACTTCATATTTTGTATATGGGTAAAGCCGATAAACAGTGTTGCAGTAGATTCAAGTGAACCATGAAGGGACTCAGCTGTACATATACATGTATCCATTCTCCCCCAAAGCCCTCTCCCATCCAGGCTGGCACGAAAACTTTTGAGTGGAGTTCCATGTGCTATACAATAGGTCCTTGTTGGTTATCCATTTTGAATATAGTATTGTGTACATGACCTTCCCAAACTCCCTAAATGACCCTCCCCACCAACAATAAGTTTATTTTCTAAGTCTGTGAGTCTCTTTCTGTTTTGTAAGTAAGTTCATTTCTATCATATCTTTTTAGATTCCATATATAAAGGATGTCATAGGATATTTCTCTTTTTGTCTTACTTCACTCAGTATGACAATCTCTGGGTCCATCATGTTGCTGAAAATGGCTTTATTTCTTTGGCTGAGTAATATTCCATTGTATATATGTATCACATTTTTTTTCTTGAAAGAAAGCTCCTATTTATTTTTTATTTTAATTAAAAATATTATATGGATGTATAGTTGATATATAATATATAAGCTATAGATATATAATATAGTGGTTCACAACTTTTAAAAGTTATACTCCATTCATAATTATCATAAAATACTGGCTATATTCCCTGTGTTCTCATTCTCCAATTTTTTCTACACATACACACCTGTACTACCCATTAATAGAGGAGAAAATAAATGTTAATCTGGTAAAATTTTAGATCCAGTAGTTTAATTATTTCATTAAGATAGTTCAGTCTCTTCTGGTTTAACAGTTTATTTTCAGTATTTCAAACTGTATTATCCTTCCCCTGCTCCTTGTAAAACTGTTGTCAGAGTATGTGGAAGAATGTAGCTAATCTGACCTAGTGTTCATGCTGAGGAGGTAGAATCTATAAATAATCCAGTATCCTCTGTATGAATGGTCTGGTCTGTTCTATTCCATGAACTTGTTCTGCACAGGTACAGTACTTCTCTCTAACATTTTTGCCTTTTTTTGAGAGTGAGAGTCTAGTGTTCCTTGCCAGAGTCCACAGTCTCAACCATTTAAACCCATTCCCCTCATTCCCAGCTCAGCATCTTCTACTCCATTGCCTCCTCATCACAATTTCTGGCAGTCCTCTCGCCACTAAAAGCTTCTCCAACCCTATACCAGGCCAATCTTGCTAAGCCTTACAAAGGCCAAGGGCAGCCAGTGATGCTCTCTAAGGCTCATTCCTGAGTGATGGAATCTTTTTTAAGTTTTTAATCCTCTCCTTTTTTTAATTTTAAATTTATTTTTTAATTTAAGGTAATTACTTTACAGAATTACGTTGGTTTCTTCCAAGTGTCAATGTGAGTCAGCCATACGTATACCTCCCTCCTGAATCTTCCTCCCCATACCACCCCTCTAGGCTGTTAAAGAGTCCTGGTTTGAGTTCCCTGAATCATACAGAAAATTCCCGTTAGCTATCTATTTTACATATGGTAATGTAAGTTTCCATGTTACTTTCTCATACATCCCACCCTCTCCTCACCACCCCCACCACTGCCTGCCGCACTGTGTCCATAAGTCTGTTCACTGTGTCTGTGTCTCCACTCCTTCCCTACAAATAATTTCATCAGTACCATTTTTCTAGATTCCATATATATGCATTAGTATACGATACTTATTTTTCTCTTTCTGACTTCACTCTCTATAGTAGGCTCCATGTTCATCCACTTCATTAGAATTGACTCAAATGTGTTCCTTTTTATGGCTCAATAATACTCCATATAAATAACCTCACATACGCAGATGACACCATCCTTATGGCAGAAAGTGCACAAGAACTAAAGAGCCTCTTGATGAAAGTGAAAGAGGAGAGTGAAAAAGTTGGCTTAAAACTCAACATTCAGAAAACTAAGATCATGGCATCCAGTCCCATCACTTCATGGCAAATAAGTATAGAAACAATGAAAGACTTTATTTTGAGGGGCTTCAAAATCACTGCAGATGGTGACTGCTGTCATGAAATTAAAAGACGCTTGCTCCTTGGAAGAAAAGCTATGATCAACCTAGACAGCATATTAAAAAGGAGAGACATTACTTTATCAACAAATGTCCGTCTCGTCAAACCTATGGTTTTTCCAGTAGTCATGTGTGGATGTGAGAGTTGGACTATAAAGAAAGCTGAGCACTGAAGAATTGATGCTTTTGAACTGTGGTGTTGCAGAAGACTCTTGAGAGTCCCTTGGACTGCAAGGAGATCCAACCAGTGAATCCTAAAGGAGATCAGTCCTGGGTGTTCTTTGGAAGGACTGCTGCTAACACCGAAACTCCAATACTTTGGCCACCTGATGCGAAGAACCAGCTCATTGGAAAAAAACCTTGATGCTGGGAAAGATTGAAGGCAGGAGGAGGAAGGGACAACAGAGGATGAGATGGCTGGATGGCATCACTGAAGCGATAGACATGAGTTTGAGTAGGCTCCAGGAGTTAGTGATGAACAGGGAAGCTTGGCGTGCTGCAGTCTTTGAGGTCGCAAAGAGTCGGACATGACTGAGCAACTGAACTGAACTGATTCTATTCTTTTTGATGTGATGGTAAATGGAATTGCTTCTTGAACTTCTCTTTCTGATCTTTCATTGCTAGTGTATGTAAATGCAATGATTTCTGTGTATTGATTTTGTAACCTGCAACTTTACCAAATTCACTGATGGGTTCCAGTAGTTTCCTGGTAGTGTCTTTAGGATCTTCTATGTATACTCTCATGTCATCTGCAAGCAGTGATGGCTTAATTTCTTCTTTTCCAGTTTGGATTCCCTTATTTTTCTTCACTGGTTGCTGTTAGCTGTGATCTTAAATGTCATCCTGAACAGAACACCATTTGGCACACGGTAGGTGTTCAACATACGCTTATTGTCAGAATAGCGTTAACTTTCAGACACATGGCCCTTAAAGAACAACTGACAAAATCTTATACCAGAGAAATTTCCCTATTTTTTTTTTAACATTTTAAATAGGACTCTGTTTCCTGTCACACTTACAAGGCTATTCATTCTGGGTATAGGATGATATTTCATGCTTTGATCTTATTTTACATTGTGCTTATGATGTCATATTTCAGTCATGTCACACATTACCATTTACTGCTTTTACAACAATTTCTCCACACATTCATGTAGTTTCCAAACAAAAATATGAAAAGATGGTGTGCTGTTCATAACTATCCCAAGCTCCACGTTGAGTGATGTGTATATTTACATAAGTTTATTTCCAAATTTACTGATAGGATATATAGCATGTAATTTATAAAACTAAAATATATAATTTTCTTTATTGTAAATTTTTTATAGCCAGCTGATCCTCATGAAATCCTTTCATTGAATTTTCCCAAATCTTGAATCAGGAACCAAACGTGTGGTGACATTTGACAGACAAATACAGGCATACCTTGGAGATATTGTGGGCTCAGTTTCAGACCACCACGATAAAGCAGATATTGCAATAAAGTGAGTCATGAATATTTCGGTTCTTAAGTGTGCAGTAGCATTATATCTAAAAAACAATAATACATACCTTAATTAAAAAATATTTTGTTGCTAAAAAATGCTAACCACCATCTGAGCCTTCAATGAGTTGTAATTTTTTTGCAATAGTAGCACAAAAGATCACTATAACAAATATAATAGTAAGGACAAAGTTAAAAACATTGTGAGAACTACCAAAATGTGACACAGAAGCACAAAGTGAGCAAATACGGTTGGAAAAAAGTTGATGCTGGTAGACTCACTCCAACCTTCAGTTTTTAAAAAGCACAGTATCTGCAAAGCGCAAAAAAGTAAAGGGCAATAAAATGAAGGGTGCCTGATAGCTTTGATTGCTGGTTGACATTTTCATATGCATTAATAAGGTGAAAGTGAAACAGAGACATGTTGGAACTTTACTTATTTGTCAGTGACTTGAACAACATCTTTGCTGAATTGGGTAATAGTTTTTGAATACTGGGAAAATATTTCAATTTTTTGTGCTTTTGACAATTTAATGGCTGAAGATATGATACATTTTTAAACTTAATGTACATTATTAACATTTTTTTGATCACTTTCTTAAGTCTAAACAGTTGACAAAGCAAATAAATTGACTGTAGTATTTACCAATTTCTGTAGTGTAATTCTTTCTTTCACCATAGTTAATTTCAAACTACCAGTGTGACATCACTGATCATGAAATTGGGAAGAGATGAACATACCATCACATAGTATTTCCTCCATACAGATGTAATAGACAGGGATTCTGGTTTCCAGTATGACAGTATAAAGAGCTTAGAAGTTATCACTCCTGTTCTCACAACAAAAAAGTTGAACAAACTGAAAAGCAGTAACCCTTCTTAGATCCATCAGAGAATCAAGGTGACAGGGCAAACCTCCACCACAAAAAGGAAGAATCAGAACAGGCAGAACACAGAATCGTGGCTTACTAGGAGCAAAATCATGGAACCAGCAACTGATGTAAATATTTAAAGGACAATAGATTAACTACTGGAGACTGAACATGAACTTGATTGAAAGATTTCCAAAAACAAAAACTCCTTAGTGCCCAGCCTAAGTAGATATCCACATTTTTATAAGTTTTACCTCTCAGAGCCCTACAGGTCTTACTATGAAGATAGGAAAAAAAATCCTTTCATCCTTCCAATGGGGAGAGTGAAAAGTAGCCATTTTGAAATGTACTAGAGCATTCAGTTCTTAAAAAAGCCCTTCCCTCCAGGGAAACTATTCAGCAGAGCCTGACCAATGTGGGAGAAGGAAAATAAGCCAACTCCAGTTTCTTGTAGCTGTCATGTAAGAGGGAAAAAAGACAAAAAGCATCTATGAAGGTCCGAGTACGGGTACACAATCTCACTAAAAGAATGAGACCTACAGGACACTTCCCCTCCCCGCCCTTTACCAACACATCAGTTGAGTTCCTGTTAACAGGTGATTCTGTCTAAAAGAACTATAAACTCAAACCCTATTAAGAAGGAATTTCTAGGGAAACCCAAAGACATCAGAGGAAACAAGGACATCAGAGGAAATTTGACACCTATAGCTTTAACAAACAGGAAACACAGCCTAACTCCCAGCCAGAGAAACATAGAACCTCAGTTCCTTTTACCAAATGTATCATGTCTCACTTTCTACAAAAAATTACAAAGCATGCTAAAATGCAAAAAATAAAGTCTGGGTATTTCCCTGGCAGTCCTATGGTTAGGCTCCATGCTTCCACTGCAGAGGGGCCCAGGCTCAACACTTAGTCAAAGAACTAGGATTCCACATGCCCTGGGGCATGGCCATATGTACAAATACATATTGGACAACTGGACAAATATATATTTGGCCATGCCCAGGGCATTCAAGATATATATATAAATATATATACACACAAAGCAAGCATTAGAATCAGACTCATATATGGCAGAAACTGGAAACGTAACTGATTAATATCCTAAGGACTCTAATGGAAAAAGTGGACACCATGAAAGAATCAGTGAGTTATATAAGCAGAGAGATGAAAACTCTTAAGAAAGAATCAAAAGGCTGGAAATCAAAAGCATGATAGAAATAAAAAATGCCTTGATGGGCTAATCACTACTCTGGACATGACCAAGAAAAGAATCAGAGAGTTTGAAAATATGTCAGTAGAAACTTCCCAACTGAAAAGCAAAGAGGAAAAGTAATGAAAACAACAGAACAGAATATCTAGATACAGTAAATGTAAATAACTTCATAAACATAGATAATAGTAAAATGTAATAACATAATTAGGAAAAGATGAATTTTTAGGATTCACTACTGGCATGCTGCAGTCCATGGAGTTGCAAAGAGTCAGACATGACTGGGCAACTGAATAACCACCACCCTTATTTTTAATAAGTATATTTTATTCAACTATAAGTCTAGGTAATCTGTAGATTATCTGTAATAGCAACAACAATAATAATAATGGGTTAACCAGCTCACAAAATTCCTGAAAACTTAGCAGGTAGTTCTCAAAAGTCAGTATGAACTGGCACAGCACATTACTCTTGAAATAACCAAAAGACTTATTGCAAGTACCATATTCAGATTTATTAATGCATTATATACATATATAAGGTTCTATTATTTGCAGAACACAGAACACATACTGAGGAAGTTTGCATACATTATTTAATTCTGTTAACTATGAAGTAGATATCATAGCCCTTAAAGTCAGACACCTAGAATATGACAAAACTAAGATTTGAGCCCACATCAGTGGCTTCCCTGATGGCTCAGACAGTAAAGAATCTGCCTGCAATACAAGAGACCCGGGTTTGATCCCTGGGTCAGGAAGATCCCCTGGAGAAGGGAATGGCAAACCACTCCACTATTCTTCCCTGGAGAAGTCCATGGACAGAGGAGCCTCGCAGGCTATACAGTTCATGGGATCACAAAGAGTTGGACACAACTGAGCAACTAACACTTTCACTTCACTTTTTTCAGCGCTCTTTCTACTTACTGCTTTCTGAAGCTTAACAGTATAAAGAAGACTAGGACAAGAAAAAGGGTAACAAGCACTTGGTTCATCAATTTTTGTGAAGTTATTTTGTCCACTGCCATTCCATCCCTACTGTGCCTCCTCAGACAATGGGAGTTTCAGTCATAGTAGTTCTTCAGGACATTCAGTTCAGTTCAGTTCAGTCGCTCAGTCGTGTCCAGCTCTTTGGAACCCCAAAGACTGCAGCACACCAGGCTTCCCTGTCCATCACCAACTCCTGGAGCCTACTCAAACTCATGTCCATCGCTTCAGTGATGCCATCCAACCATCTCATCCTCTGTTGTCCCCCCCTCCTCCTGCCTTCAATCTTTCCCAGCATCAAGGTCTTTTCCACTGAGTCCAGGTGGCCAAAGTATTAGAGTTTCAGCTTTAGCATCAGTCCTTCCAATGAATATTCAGGACTGATCTCCTTTAGGATGGACTGGTTGGATCTCCTTGCAGTCCAAGGGACTCTCAAAGAGTCTTCTCCAACACCACAGTTCAAAAGCATCAGTTCTTCAGTGCTCAGCTTTCTTTATAGTCCAACTGTCACATCCATATGTGACTACTGGAAAAACCGTAGGTTTGACGAGACAGACATTTGTTGATAAAGTAATGTCTCTCCTTTTTAATATGCTGTCTAGGTTGGTCAGCTTTTCTTCCAAGGAGCAAGCATCATTTAATTTCATGATTTTGAAGCCCCCCAAAATCAAGTCTCTCACTGTTTCCATTGTTTCCCCATCTGTTTGCCATGAAGTGATGGGACCAGATGCCATGATCTTAGTTTTCTAATGTTGAGTTTTAAGCTAACATTTTCACTCTCCTCTTTCACTTTCATCAAGAGACTCTTTAGTTCTTCTTCTGCCATAAGGGTGGTGTCATCTGCAATATCTGAGGTTATTGATATTTCTCCTGGCAATCTTGATTCCAGCTTGTGCTTGATCCAGTCCAGTACTTCGCATGAGATACTCTGCATATAAGTTAAATAAGCAGGGTGACAATATACAGTCTTGACGTACTCCTTTCCTGATTTGGAACCAGTCTGTTGTTCCATGTCCACTTCTAACTGTTGCTTCTTGACCTGCATACACATTTCTCAGGAGGCAGGTCAGGTGAGGTGGTCTGGTATTCCCATATCTTTCAGAATTTTCCAGTTTGTTGTGATCCACACAGTCAGAGGCTTTGGCATAGTCAATAAAGCAAAAATAGATGTTATTCTGTAACTCTCTTGCTTTTTTGATGATCCAGCGGATGTTGGCAATTTGATCTCTGGTTCCTCTGCCTTTTCTAAATCCAGCTTGAACATCTGGAAGTTCACAATTCACATACTGTTGAAGCCTGGCTTGGAGAGTTGTGAGCATTACTTTGCTAGCATGAGAAATGAGTGCAATTGTGCGGTAGTTTGAACATTCTTTGACATTGCCTTTCTTTGGGATTAGGATGAAAATTGACCTTTTCCAGTCCTGTGGCCACTGCTGAGTTTTCCAGATTTGCTGGCATATTGAGTGCAGCACTTTCACAGCATCATCTTTTAGGATTTGAAATAGCTCAACTGGAATTCCATCCACTTCCACTAGCTTAGTGATGCTTTCTAAGGCCCACTTCACTTCTCATTCCAGGATATCTGGGTCTAGGTGAGTGATCACACCATCGTGGTTATCTGAGTCATGAAGATCTTTTTTGTACAGTTCTTCTGTGTATTCTTGCCACCTCTTCTTAATATCTTCTGCTTCTGTTAGGTCCATACCATTTCTGTCCTTTATTGTGCCCATCTTTGCATGAAATGTTCCCTTGGTATCTCTNGTGATTATCTGGGTCATGAAGATCTTTTTTGTACAGTTCTTCTGTGTATTCTTGCCACCTCTTCTTAATATCTTCTGCTTCTGTTAGGTCCATACCATTTCTGTCCTTTATTGTGCCCATCTTTGCATGAAATGTTCCCTTGGTATCTCTAATTTTCTTGAAGAGAGCTCTATTCTTTCCCATTCTATGGTTTTCCTCTATTTCTTTGCATTGATCACTGAGGAGGGCTTTCTTATCTCACCTTGCTATTCTTTGGAACTCTGCATTCCCATGGGTATATCTTTCCTTTTCTCCTTTGCCTCTCATATCTTTTCTTTTCTTAGCTATTTGTAAGGCCTCCTCAGACAACCATTGTGCCTTTTTGCATTTCTTTTTCTCAGGGATGGTCTTGATCACTGCCTCCTGTACAATGTCATGAACCTCCATCCATAGTTCTTCAGGCACTCTGTCTATCAGATCTAATTCCTTAAATCTATTTGTCACTGCCACTGTACAATCATAAGGGATTTGATTTAGGTCATACCTGAATGGTTTAGTGATTTTCCCTACTTTCTTCAGTTTAAGTCTGAATTTGGCAATAAGGAGTTCATGATCTGAGCCACAGTCAGCTCCCGGTCTTGTTTTTGCATGATCTGAGCCACAGTCAGCTCCCAGTCTTGTTTTTGCTGACTGTATAGAGCTTCTCCATCTTTGGCTGCAAAGAATATAATCAATCTGATTTTGGTATTGACCATCTGGTGATGTCCCTGTGTAGAGTCTTCTCTTGTGTTGTTGGAAGAGGGTGTTTGCTATGACCAGTGCGTTCTCTTGGCAAAACTCTGTTAGCCTTTGCCCTGCTGCAGGGGCAGGGGCTCTGGATGCAGTAGACCTGGGTATAGCATAAGCCCTCTTGGAGGAGGTTGCCTTTAACCCCACTGTTAGGTAGGTAGAATAGGGAAAAGGAGTCCAAAATGGCGGTGGCTACAAGACAAGGAAGGGAAAAGCCTGTGAAAATGAAACAAAAGAAGGTCCAAGGACCAGAGTGAAGACTTCAGGTAGAACAAACAGCACTCCTGGCTAAGCCCAGTTTGCATAGGGCAGGCCCAGGTGGAGGAAAAAACATATAAAAGGAGGAGCCAAAGCACGTTCTCCCTCTTTCTCTCCCGCATGCGTGCACTCTCCCTCTCCCTCTCCCTTTCTCTCTCCCTCTCTCTCTCCCTCTCTCCCTCCCCCATGCACTCCTCCACTCTCTTCTCTTCAAGTCTTTGGGTTGGCATGCTCTCACGCTTCAAGGATGGAATCTCCTCCTATCTTCTAATAAAACAGAGCTGTAACACGGTTTGTCCAAGACCCAAGAGCTGTGATGCGCCGAGGGCTTTAATGTCCGTCACTCCAAATCTTTGTTGTGACGAGACAAAGAACCAAGGAACATATACTCATGTGACACCACCGTAGAGTCACCAGAACTTCCACAGGACTAGGGGAACAGACTTTTGGAGGGCACAAACAGAACCTTGCGCACACCAGGACCCAGGAGGAAGGAGCAGTGACCCCCCGCAAGAGACTGACCCAGACTTGCCCGTGAGTGTCCAGGAGTCTCTGGCAGAGGGGTGGGTGGGTCAGTGGTGGCCTGCTGCAGGGTTGGGGGCACTGAGTGCAGCATTGCCTGCATGGGACCTTTTGAGGGAGGTCACCATTATCTTCATTACCATAGTTTGGCCTCAGGTCAAACAACAGGGAGGGGACATAGCCCTGCCCATCAACTGAAAATTGGATTAAAGATTTACTGAGCATGGCCTTGGAACAAGACCCAGTTTCCCCCTCAGTCAGTCTCTCCCACCAGGAAGCTTCCATAAGACTCTTAATCCTCCAACAGAGGGCAGACAGAATGAAAACCACAGTCACAGAAAACTAACCAATTTGATCACATGGACCACAGCCTTATCTAATTCAATGAAACTATGAGCCATGACATGTAGGGCCACCCAAGACGAATGGGTCATGGTGGAGAGTTCTGACAAAACATGGTCCACTGTAGAAGGGAATGGCAAACCACTTCAGTATTCTTGCCTTGCAAACCAATAAACAGTATGAAAAGGCAAAAAGATAGGAAACTGAAAAATGAACTCCCCAGGTCAATAGGTGCCCAACATGCTACTGGAGATCAGTGGAGAAATAACTCCAGAAAGAAGAGATGGAGCCAAAGCAAAAACAACACCCAGTTGTGGATGTGACTGGTGATGGAAGTAAATTCTGATGCTGTAAAGAGCAGTATTGCATAGGAACCTGGAATCTTAGATCCATGAATCAAGGCAAATTGGAAGTGGTCAAACAGGAGATGGCAAGAGTGAACGTCGACATTTTAGGAATCAGTGAACTAAAATGGACTGGGATGGGTAAATTTAACTCGGATGACCATTTATCTACTATGGTGAGGAAGAATACCTTAGAAGAAATGGAGTAGCCAGCATAGTCAACAAAAGAGTCCAAAATGCAGAACTTGGATGCAATCTCAAAAACAACAGAATGATCTCTGTTTGTTTCCAAGGCAAACCATTCAATACCACAGTAATCCAAGTCTATCCCCCGACCAGTAATGCTGAAGAAGCTGAAGTTGAATGGTTCTATGAAGACCTACAAGACCTTCTAGAACTAACACCCAAAAAAAGATGTCCTTTTCAGGACATTACCATGGTTACCAAACAGACTCCACTGCTCCAGCCTGAACATTCTAGAAGAAGGCAGGGAGGACCTGAGATGGCCTTCTTCAACTTATATCTGTTAGGATATCAAAATTCCTTTCGGAACAAGAAGAGGGACAAAACTGAAGAAACAAGTAAGGGAAACAGAGAATAGAGGGTTAGAAGGGCCACTTCTTAGTCATTTCTTTTCCTACCCTGGGTTAGAGTTTTATCCCCCAAGATTAACCACTACACTAGTTAAAATTATGAAGTAGAGAAAGTATCCATTCCCTCTCCTGTCATTTAATATTCTTGTTAAAACACCCAGTTTGTTCAACTGAATGAATTCATTTGCTCATTTAATCAATATTTTTTAAGCACCAACTATGTGTCAGACTTTATGTTGGTGACTAGGGTTACAAAGATAGATAGGATTAGACCTCTCTCTGCCATAAAGTGGCCAACTATCCAATGAAGATAAGTATGCAAACAAAAAAATTTGCAGTATGGTGTATGATTCAGTTAAATATGGAATGCTGTAGAACCACTAAAGAGGAAGTACCCAATGCTATTAGATTGAAATGAGACTACAAGGATCCTTTAGAGAAGAACTTCCACAAGAAATGCTTCTAGAACTCAATATTAAAGGATGATTGGAATTAACCGAGTAGACAAGAATGGAATACAGCACGGACAAAGGAACAGAAAATTGAGAGTCTTATTAAATGAGCTCCAAGTCCTTGAGTACAGACAAGTGGTAGACAGGAGCTAAGAAGCAGGTGTTGAAAACTAGGCAGGGGCCAGATAATTGAGGATTATGTTATCCATGCTAACCTTTTAACTTTATAGGAACTACTGAAGGAATTTTAGTAGGCAGTGAGTAAATAATCAGACCCGTATTATATCTGCAATACCTAGCAGTACCTCATATCGAATAGAGGTCTCATAAATGTATTTGTAGGGTGAATGAATGAATAAGTGATACTGAATGACTAATTCTAAAGGGAGGATTTACAGGAGATGTGACAAGATTAAGATAGTAAAAGATGAATTGCTTGAAAACGGAAATAAAAGAGAAAGGGTATTCCAGGCAGAATGAAGAACACATGTGAAGGAAATTAAATGTGGGTAGGAACTGTTGCAAAAGTTGTATTGGGGTAAAGGGAGGGGATAACTGGGGAAGGATAAAGCACAAAGTTAAGGCTGAGAAGGACTGAGCTTGTGTAGGACTCCATTGGGCACTCTCTCTTCTCTAATCCTATCAAAGAAACTTTCATGTATTTAGCATTCAGGTAAGATTTGTACAAAGGGTCCCACTAATAGACCCTGCTGCTGCTGCTGCTAAGTCGCTTCAGTCGTGTCTGACTCTGTGCGACCCCATAGATGGCAGCCCACCAGGCTCCCCCGTCCCTGGGATTCTCCAGGGAAAAACACTGGAGTGGGTTGCCATTTCCTTCTTCAATGCATGAAAGTGAAAAGTGAAAGTGAAATGGCTCAGTCGTGTCCGACCCTCAGTGACCCTATGGACTGCAGCCTTCCAGGCTCCTCTGTCCATGGGATTTTCCAGGCAAGAGTACTGGAGTGGGGTGCCATTGCCTTCTCTGAATAAACCCTGCTACTGTAAGTCACTTCAGTCGTGTCCGACTCTGTGTGACCCCATAGACGGCAGCCCACCAGGCTCCCCCATCCCTGGGATTCTCCAGGCAAGAATACTGGAGTGGGTTGCCATTTCCTTCTCCAATGCATGAAAGAGAAAAGTGAAAGTGAAGTCGCTCAGTCTGTCCGACTGTTAGTGACCCCATGGACTGCAGCCCACCAGGCTACTCCGTCCATTGGATTTCCAGGCAAGAGTACTTGGGTGGGGTGCCATTGCCTTCCCCGGAATAAACCCTAGGAATCCCTTAATAGCCCTACACCCTACTTGCCCCCACCCAGCTGGGTCGAAGCATTGTGCCCTGGTGAGGATAGTTTTGTCTCCAAGTTAGTTCATCACCCTCTCTCAGTTAGTTCATCACCCTCTCTCAGCGAAACACACTTGGCCTACTCACCAACTTCCTATGTTCCATTTTGGTTTATATATTGCCCTCCTGTAATGATAGTTGAGAATTTAGCTTCCCCTCTCCCATCCTAGTTCTTCTAGTATAGTTATGTCACAATTTTAGGTTTATAAGAAAAATTCCAAGAATGACCCTCAATGAATCTTGGCCTTATATCATCCCCTCCCCTTTGAATGTGGGTGGAACCTCTGAATATGATGGAAAACACTCTGGTGATTGTTACTTTACATAGAAAAAAAGGAGATTATGTGAGTGGGCCTAATCTAATAACACAAGCCCTTTAAAATCTGAGTGGTTTTTTCCAGTTAACAGAAAAAGTGGAATTTGGAGATTGGAAGCATGTGGGGCTCTGAAGATGGAGGGGGGCTGCATGCCAAGGAATGTGGGTGGCAGTTAGGAGCTGAAAAAAGTGCCCCAGTTGACCGTCAGCAAGGCATCAGTCCTATAATAACAAAAACCTGAATTCTGTCAATAACCTGAATGAACCTGAAAATAGATTCTTCCTAAAGACTCCAGATAAGACCCCAGCCCAGCCAAGACTTAGATTTCAGCCTTGTGAGACTAAGTAGAGACTGCCAGACTTCTGACTTATAGAAGTGTCAGATAGTAAGTGAATGATGTTGTTGTTTTAAGTATTTATTTATTTTGGCTGTGTCCGGTCTCAGTTGCAGCAGATGGGCTCTCCCATCTTAGTTGCAGCATATGGGATCCAGTTCCCTGACCACGGATTGAACCCTGGCCAGCTGCACTGGGAGAGCAGAGTTTTAGCCACTTGGACCACCAGGATGTTGTTTTAAGCTACTAAATTTGTGGTCATTTGAGATGTGGCAGTAGAAACCCTAATACAAGCTTATATCTATAGTCTTGTAGTCTTAAAATATGTAAAAATTGTTTACTTCTAAGGCAATTAATTTGACTATAATAACTTTTTTGTTCAATTTTTGTTTATTCCTAGAGTTAAGAACTGCCACCATTGTTCCCCACCCCACCCCCATTTGCTTGGTTCTCTGCTATTACTTCAACAAAGCTATCCAATGCCCAGTGATATTTTTTCCAGTCATTCAAAACACAAGTAATCTACCAATTTCTTTCTTCCCAAACTTCTCTCTCCTACTCCTACATTCTGCCTTCTATTCCTGGCACATAGCTCTTTCCTAAAACTTGCTTTTGCCTCTCCAAGATTTTATTCCCTATTTCCTGGATTCTTTCTTGGTTTTACTCTCTCCTTTTCCTGGAATATATCCTTGACTAGCTTTCTAAGAATGTATCGGAGGTATATTTTTGAGTGAAGAATGGTTTTAGACTCCTATCACACTTGATTGTCAGCTTTTCCAGATATGGAATTCTAGGTTGAAAATCATTTTCTGAAAACTTTGAAGGTATACTTTATTGCCCTCTAACTTCTGGCTGTATTCTTTTGTGTAGGATGTTATTTGTCTCCAGAAGATTCTTGTTTTCTTTTTTGTACCCTAAGTGTTCGAAATTTCATAATGTTGGAACTTGCTGTATAGGTCTTTTTTTATTCACTGTGATAGACTTTCCATGAGTTTTTTCAACCTGGACATTTGTACCCTTCATTTTTGACAAATTTTCCTCTATTAACTTCTTTATTAATTTATTCTCTATTTTCTGTCTTCTCTCTTTTTGGAACTTCCATTTATCAGCTGTAAAACCTGAGGTGATCCTCTAACTTTATTCATATTTCTCTATATTTCCTTTGGGTTTTAAAAAATTTACTCTTTGGGAGCCTCCTCAATTTTATCTTCCAACCTTCTGGGTTAATTATCTTTTGCTGTGCAAGAAATTACCCTAAAACATAGAGGCTTAAAGCAACAAAACATGTATTACCATATAGTCTCTGTGAATCAGGAATCCGGAAGGAGTTTAGGTAGGTGATTCTAGCTCAGGGCTTCTCATGTGTTTTCAGACAGGGTATCAGCAGGGGCTCCAGTCATCTCATGGCTGGAGGCCTCAGTTCTTATCAACAGCTGGGCTACTCTGGCTCTTGACACGACACCTCAGTTTCTCACCACAGGAGCCTCCCCATAAGCTGCTTGAGTGTTCTAACCTGGCAGCTAACTTTCCTGAGAGCTGGTGATCAGAGAAAGAGAGGAAGGAGGAAGGAAGCCAAATGTCTTTTCATGACCTCGTCTCAGAAGTGACTGTCACTTCCACCTTATTTATTTTTGTTAGAAGAGAGTCACTAAATCCAGCCCACACACAAGGGGAAGGGTAATAAAGAAGCTGTGGACATGGGCAAATCACCATATCTTTGTATCAGAATATTTTGGTGACTATATTCTTAATTTCCAAGGAATGTTTTTGGTCCTCTGGTTTTCCTTTTCCACATCTTTTTTCTTCAGGGATATTTATACTTTATTTGAAATTCTCTTCTGTTCTCTGCATTAGCTCTGTTTCTCCTGCTCTTTTCTTTCCTATGAGTTTATTTTGGTCTCTGTTTTCCTCACTGATAACTATTGTCAAATAACTGGTTATCCTTGGCTCTTTATCGTAAGAGTGAGGAACTAGAAAGCTGACTAGAAGCCTGGAGGGCAGGGTTGGTTATCCATTTTGGGCTTTCCTAGGAGCTTTCCACTGGCTTTCTATGTGTTCTCCAGGGAAGAACACCATACTTGCCTTTCTGGGGATTGTTATGTGTTTGTTGCTAGCATACTGGGACCAAGACTGAGAGTCTCACTTTTGAGGATCTTGGTTTTCACTTAATCATGGTATTTTTAGTCCTACACCATATGCCATCCCTCACAGTAAATCTTGTCCAGGAGTGCAGTGCCTCCAAGATGCAGTTCCTCCAAAGACATCTTTCTCTTTTTTCCTCATTTTTATTGAGATTGACATATAACATTGTGTAAGTTTGGGCTTCCCTGGTGGTGCAGCAGTAAAGACTCCACCTACCAAGCAGGAGACGTGAGTTCAATCCCTGGTCAGGAACATCCCCTGGAGAAAGAAATAGCAACCCACTCCAGTATTCTTGCCTGGGAAATCCCATGGACAGAGGAGTCTGGTGGGCTACAGTCCATGGGGTCGCAAAGAGTCGCAAAGAGTCGGACACAACTTAGCTACTAAACAACAAGCAAATTGTGTAAGTTTAAGGTATACAATATGTTGATTTGATACATTTANAGGAACATCCCCTGGAGAAAGAAATAGCAACCCACTCCAGTATTCTTGCCTGGGAAATCCCATGGACAGAGGAGTCTGGTGGGCTACAGTCCATGGGGTCGCAAAGAGTCGCAAAGAGTCGGACACAACTTAGCTACTAAACAACAAGCAAATTGTGTAAGTTTAAGGTATACAATATGTTGATTTGATACATTTAAAATATATTGCAAAATGTTAACCACTGTAGCATTAGCTCTGATACCTCCATGACATCACATAATTGCCATTTCTTTCTTGTGGTAATAACATTTAGGATCTACTCTCTCAGTACCTTTCAATTATATATAATACCATTTAATTACCTATAATCACCATGCTGTACGTTAGATCCCCATAACTTATTCATCTTATAAATGGAAGTTTATACCCTTCGGCCAACATCTCATCCCCTCACCTCCAGCTCCTGGTGACCACCATTCTACTTTCTGCGTTCTACTTTTATAGATTCCACATAGAAGTGAGATCATACAGTATTTGTCTTCTTCTGTCTGACTCACTTACTTATCTTACTTAGCATCATGCCCTGAAGGTTCGTTCATGTGGCTGCAAATAACAGCATTTCCTTTTTTCCCATGACTGAATAATATTTCATTGTATATGTATTTATACTGCATCTTCTGTATCCATTCATTCATTGGCAGACACTTAGGATTCTGTAAATGGCTATTGTGAATAATGCTGCAGTGAACATGAAAATGAAGATTTCTCTTCAAGGTCCTGTTTTTATTGCCTTTGGATATATAGCCAGAAATGGGGCTTCTGGACAGAGAAATCTTTTATCTCCTTGCTGGGGCATGGTGAATATGATGAGCCTGGTTGTGCCGTGTGCTCTGTAGACAGAGTTTCAGTGAATACCTCCCTGTTCTCAGACCTATTTTTTTACTCCTACCTTCTGTGGTACCTGCTATATACTAAAGTTTGAGTTTCTCAAGCAGATTAGGTCAATTCTAGATATATCCTCCATTGCAGAAACTTAAGTTAAAACTTTTCCTATTCTGATAAACTGGGGCTTCCCAGGTAGCATTAATGGTAAAGAACCCACTTGCAAATGCAAGAGATGTGGGTCCCATCCCTGGGTTGGGAAGCTCCCCTGGAGGAGGGCATGATGCCCCACTCCATTATTCTTGCCTGGAGAATCTCATGGACAGAGGAGCCTGGTGGACTGCAGTCCATGGGGTTTCAAAGAGTCAGACAGGATGAAGTGATGTAGCACACATGCATGCACATTCTGATAAGTTAGTTGCTACCCCTTTATACACTTCCATTATTCAAAAGATGTTTCCAGTGAAATATATCATCTTGCCACTGTATCGTTCCTCTCTCTCTGCCCCTGAAGGTTAATGCCACTTTTATCACTGTTGGTTTTTTGTTTGTCTGTTTTGGGGGCGGCACTGGGTCTTCATTGCTGTGCACAGGCTCTCTCTGGTTGCTGCAAGCAGGGGCTGCTCTCTGGTTGCAGTGTGTGGGCTTCTCACTGCAGTGGCTTCTCTTGTGGAGCATGGGCCCTAGGCACACTGGTGTCAGTAGTCGTGGTGCCTGGGCTCAGTTGCCCCGTGGCATGCGAAATCTTCCCAGACCAAGAATGGAACCTGCGTCCCCTGCATTGGCAGGCAGATTCTCAACCACAGGACCACCAAGGAAGTCCTTGTTGTTGCTATTTTGATGTCATTTTAGGTCATTTAGGAGGGAAAGAAAATAAACTTTATGGTTAATCATTTTTAAAAGTGATTTTTGTGATGTATCTCCAAAATTATAGAAAATTTGTAAGACTGGTACAAAGAAATTCCCTATACCCTTTACCCAAATTAGTCAATTGTTAATATTTGACCATATTTGCTTGTTCTCTCTCCCCTCATATATATATAATTTATATATTAGCATCAGTTCAGTCAGTTCAGTCGCTCAGTCGTGTCCGACTCTTTGCGACCCCATGAATCGCAGCACGCCAGGCCTCCCTGTCCATCACCATCTCCCGGAGTTCACTCAGACTCACGTCCATCGAGTCCGTGATGCCATCCAGCCATCTCATCCTCGGTCGTCCCCTTCTCCTCCTGCCCCCAATCCCTCCCAGCATCAGAGTCTTTTCCAATGAGTCAACTCTTCTCATGAGGTGGCCAAAGTACTGGAGTTTCAGCTTCAGCATCATTCCTTCCAAAGAAATCCCAGGGTTGATCTCCTTGCAGTCCAAGGGACTCTCAAGAGTCTTCTCCAACACCACAGTTCAAAAGCATCAATTCTTCGGCGCTCAGCCTTCTTCACAGTCCAACTTTCACATCCATACATGACCACAGGAAAAACCATAGCCTTGACTAGGCGGACCTTAGTCGGCAAAGTAATGTCTCTGCTTTTGAATATACTATCCAGGTTGGTCATAACTTTTCTTCCAAGGAGTAAGCGTCTTTTAATTTCATGGCTGCAGTCACCATCTGCAGTGATTTTGGAGCCCACAAAAATAAAGTCTGACACTGTTTCCACTGTTTCCCCATCTATTTCCCATGAAGTGATGGGACCGGATGCCATGATCTTCGTTTTCTGAATGTTGAGCTTTAAGCCAACTTTTTCACTCTCCTCCTTCACTTTCATCAAGAGGCTTTTTAGCTCCTCCTCACTTTCTGCCATAAGGGTGGTGTCATCAGCATATCTGAGGTTATTGATATTTCTCCCGGCAATCTTGATTCCAGCTTGTGTTTCTTCCAGTCCAGCGTTTCTCATGATGTACTCTGCATATAAGTTAAATAAGCAGGGAGACAATATACAGCCTTGACGTACTCCTTTTCCTATTTGGAACCAGTCTGTTGTTCCATGTGCAGTTCTAACTGTTGCTTCCTGACCTGCATACAGATTTCTCAAGAGGCAGGTTAGGTGGTCTGGTATTCCCATCTCTTTCAGAATTTTCCACAGTTNGGAGATAAGGCTTTCTACCTTCAGAGATCTGATTAAAAATGCCATAGTGGCTGACCTCCTGATATTTCAGTTATGGCTGACTGATTCTTTGATGATAAAAATAGTATTCAAATATTTGAATACTAAAATACTAAAAGACAATGAAAATGCATGGTTTTCTGCATAATGCTAATAGAATATTGGCAGTTGGATTAGACAATAAAATTACTTATTTTCTTTTCGACTTTATAACAGTAATATATTAACATAGAACACTGTGTGTTAATGTGCATGCATGTATGAATGCAAAAGAAAATAATTCTCTACAAATAGCCTGGGAGGTGAACTTCCAGAAAAGCTGGACAGTCCTTATTGTTAAGCCTCCTAAAAGTCTTCATAGATTTTCTGTGCTTTTCTATAATATGTATAATTGTTTCAAGACAAAGGCGATTTGAAACATTCTGTACTTATTTCTTTTTTAATAGCTTAGAAATATATCTAAATTTTAAATAGATATATTGTCATATATATAATATTAAGAAAACATACTCCATTAATATCTATAATGATATTTATCATATAAAGTCAAAGTACATTTTCTAGAATTGAGATTATTTAAAATTCTAGCTAAATTCTATCTTTTAGTAGAGATTAGATGATGCTTTAGAATTGCAAAACCAGAAGGAAAAAAAAGTTAAAATAATATTCAAGAGAAATCTATATCTCAAGAAGAGTACGTAATTTCTTTCTAGATCCCACAGCTAGACTAATTGATACAAAACTATAATCTCAGAACAGCTACCTCATAACTGCTGCACAAATTACTAGGTATCTCTTTGGAATACAAGGTAGGCTGCAGGAAAATAAGAGCTGGAGAGAAAGAAATTTGCACAAGATTTTACATTTGAGATTTCTTGAAGATGAATATGCATAAAGGAATGCTTGTAGTCCTTAATGATGCTAGTGATAGTAGGCTTTGCAGAACTAATGAAATGACAATAAATTATATGTAATATTTTCTACCAGAAAATTTAGCAATCATACCTCCCCAGATTACTGTTAAGATTTGAAATTATTATTTTTACATGACAGGTAAATAACCAGTGTCCTTTAATTAGAATAGATTAAGAGAAGTGAAATGCTTTTGAAAATAGCAGTGGAATGGAATGGTATCTTTCTTCAAGAATGGAATCATGTTAATGTCTTATGCTGTCTAGTTACCATGAAAAATAGGTTGTGGTACATGCACAGTTTAATTATTAACACTGAAATCTGCTGAAATTGAAGTATTGCTCTTAGTAAGAGCTATTACTGCTGAAATGACCCATTTAATAGTGACCCATGGTATCAAAGTATGGATTTAAATTGGTAATTAATAACAGTCCATTTCTGAAAATGTTAACACAGGAGTCCAATAAAAATGCTAACTAAATCTCAAATACCACAGACAGTATATTGACATATTAATATGTATTACTTATGTTAAATGCTTTGTAGATTTAGATATGAAACAAAATGATAAGGAAAAATATTTCTTTAGTGTACATGGAGTCACAACAAACTTAGTGGATTAGTTTACTTTTTTTTAAGACCTAATATATTTTGCATGAGCATCTTTTTTTATCATATTCTACAGAAGCTCAATAAAAGAAAGGGAAAAATAATTTAAATTTGACACTATGATTCTAAGGAGGAATTTGGAAAATAGTAAATGTTACTCATTTTACTGGTTACTTGTTACAAGCCCCATGTAATAAGTAGCTGTCCGAACTCATTCTATTCTGTATATACCTTTTCAAAAGAAAGAATATAAAGCTCCTTAGGGTGCCACATAGTCAATTATACTGTAATTTAACATTTAAGTCTGTTTTAATAAACATAGAAAAAAAAAACAAGCAAAACAAATAAACTTAACATGCCTATTGTAGCATGATCATTTCCAAAACCAGTTTGTGGCTGGAATACATTAATTGATATTTGTTCAGATTTTTGTACTTAACTGTCTTAAACAAATATCAAAATTAAATTATGTCCTCTGCTGCTGCTGCTGCTAAGTCACTTCAGTCGTGTCCGACTCTGTGTGACCCCATAGACCGCAGNGACCCAAGTTCAATCCCTGGGTCGGGAAGATCCCCTGGAGAAGGGAATGGTAACCCACTCCAATATTTTTGCCTGGAAAATGCCATGGACAGAGGAGCCTGGTGGGCTACAGTCCACAGGGTTGCCAAGAGTTGGACATGGCTGAGCAACTAACACTTCCTTTCTCTGCTGCTGCTGCTAAGTCACTTCAGTCGTGCCCGACTCTGTGTGACCCCATAGACGGCAGCCCACCAGGCTCCCCCATCCCTGGGATTCTCCAGGCAAGAATACTGGAGTGGGTTGCCATTTCCTTCTCCAATGCATGAAAGTGAAAGTGAAGTCGCTCAGTCTGTCCGACTGTTAGTGACCCCATGGACTGCAGCCCACCAGGCTCCTCCGTCCATTGGATTTTCCAGGCAAGAGTACTGGGGTGGGATGCCATTGCCTTCCCCGCTTCCTTTCTCTAGATCAGGTTTAAATGTTTTGGCAGGAATAAGCAATATTACGTCTTTAATACATCACATCAGGAGGCTTGAGATGTCATTTTGTCCCATTATTGGTGATGTTAACTTTGACCATTTGATTAAGGTGGTGTTTTCCAGTCTTCTTCACTGACAAGTTGATAGTGACAGAGTAAAGGGACAAAATAGTGAATAAGTAGTTAATTCCACTGGGAGATTGTACGAAACAGTATGGGAGACCCTGTAATTTAATGATTACTTAAGAAAGCAGGTTTGCTTAACCACGAAACCAAGCAGACTAGCTTAGCAACAGAACCACAAAGCGGCAGAAGACATGACCCAAAACAATAAAACAATGGTGGCGTGAGACTCACATCCTGCCCATTAAGCTCAGTAAGTTAATGATCCCTAGGACATGCTCTCTGCACACATAAAAAACAATAATTTGTGCACCTA
>SJYX01018304.1:95876-119961 GCA_006410675.1 Oreotragus oreotragus | reverse complement strand
GTAAATTTTTCCTAGTAAAGACAATCCCCAAATAGTAACATTATAACAAGTTTAATTCAAAGATGTCTAATTCTCATATACACAATGCTATGTATAAAAGAGGTAATTAATGAGAACCTACTGAAGAGCACAGGGAACTCTACTCAATTCTCTATGGTGACCGAAACAGGAAGGAAATCCAAAAATGAGGGGATGCTTGTACATATATAGCTGATTCATTTTGCTGCAGAGCAGAAACTAACACAACACTGTAAAGCAACTATACTCCAATAAAAATCAGAAAACAAACAAAAAAAAGATGTCTTATTCCTAGATGCAGAGGTCCATGGAGCCCAAGAATATCTAGGCCAGTCCTAACGTGTGATGGACATACACACACACGTAGCTGAACTTGGCTACTGAAACAAAATGCATGTGACCAAGACAGCATTCCTACTACATGTCTCTTCTCCTGTTGCTCTCCCACTTTCCCAGATGGCAGTCGTAGTGACAGTATCTGGAGCCCTGAGCTTCTTCAAGGGGCACTGGGAACCACCCATCCCAGCTCATCACCAGGCAACTCAGAGGGAACTTCTGGGGGTCATCTGGCTGGCCGGCTTGTTAGTCTCTTCACAGACTCACCATGACCAAAAGTAAACTCTCGATTTCCCACCAACCCCAAAGCTGTTCCTCTGGCAATTGCCCCTATCTTAGGAAATGGCAATGATGTTCTGTGGTTCAGCCCCCTAATCCTGGGGGCATTCTTGATATACCTGGTTTTCTCATAGTCTATATTCAAAGCATCAGCAAATCCTGTGAGCTCAACATTCAAAATTTAGTTCTGCTTGCCTCCCCTGTTACTCCCCTGGGCTAGGCCACCACCTCACTTCCCTTAGATTTTTGCATTGTCTCTTAGCCACCGCCCATCTTTGCCCCGCCTTGCCTGGATGGCCTATTCACCACCCAGGAGCCAGGGTAATCCTTTAAAATATGCCTTGCCTTGGCTTGAAACACTCCAAAGATTTTCTTTTCATTTGGAGTTAAAACCAAAGACTTGTAGATGACACCTCTCCACCCCCTCGCCCACCTGCTCACTTGAGTGCAGCCATAGCTCCTTGCACTGCTCTCAAAGAGACCTGGTGGGCTCCTGTCCTAGGGCTTTTGGTAGCACTTTCTCTGCTCTGAACTAGGAAGATTCTTCCCTTAGCAAAGGCTTGACTCAGTCCCTTATTTCATTCAGATGTCTGCTCAAGTATCCCTGAAGAACAGGGCTTTTCTGTGCACACTGTACTAAATTCTAACCCTCCTTCCCTCACTCCTTATTACCATTATAGTTATTTTTCTCCACAACACTTATTGCCACCTGACCTATCATATATCCAGTATATACTTGTTATTACATATATTACCCTTTCTAGCTCTAAAATAGTTAATCTTTGTATGGACAGAGACTTTGTGTTTTACACTGACCTATCTCCAGGAACTAAAATTGTTTCTGTCACACGGTAGGCATTTGTGTTGATTGAATGAATGAAGAGTCAATGAATGAACACCTCGCTTAACACAATAGAAAAATTAAAAAAGATTAGTAATACTTTAGTGGTGGTGAGACTATGGGGTTATTGCGTTGTATTCTGTTAGTGGAATAGATCGAGACAAACACTTTAGAGAGCTATTCACCACTTGGAAATATCCATAAAAATAAAAGACAAATATTCAGTTTGATCCAGCAACTCAATTTCTAGGAATATCCCCCATAATAGTACTAGCTCAAAAAGATACATGGCCAACAATAGTTAAAGAAATATTTTTCACAGAATAAAATAAATCACAATGCACAGTACTAACTGCAAATCTAAAAAGAAAAGATACAAATGAACTTATTTACAAAACAGAAACAGACTCACAGACTTAGCATACAAACTGATAGCTATTCAAGGGCAAGGGGGGATAAATCAGGAGTTTGGGATTAATATATACACTACTATTTATAAAATATATAATCAACAAGGATCTACTATATGGCTCAGAGGACTAAATATTTTATAATAACCTATAAGGGAAAAGAACTTTAAAAAAGAATAGATATCCATGTGTGTTTGTATAACTGAATCACTGTGCTACACATGAAACTAATATGATGTTGTAAATCAACTATACTTTCATAAAAAAAAAAGAATAAATCAAAACAACTTAAATGCTCATTAATAAGGAATTGGTTAAATACGTTTCTGTGCCTTGGAAAATAAATTTGAAGATCAGCAGGCTGATCTATATGTTAAAACTCCCTGGGATGCATTGTTTAGGGAAAATACAGTAGGTTACAGAATTGTATGAATAGAAAGAGACTTCTTACTTTTTCAAAGAAGACATGATGCAGATTTACACGTGCACATGCTTACTTGCACCAGACAGCGCCTAACAGGATGTCATCAAACTGGAGCAGTGATTTTCTCTGAGAGGAAGTGGGGAGGTAACTTTGCTTCCTGATTCAAGCACTTCTGTGCTGTTTGAGAGTTTCCATCAATACCTACTTTATTTAAAAATTACTTTAAAATGCCATTATTTCCCAGAAAGCTTAAAAGGGCAATGAAGATAGATATGAAGACTGGTTTGAATACTGACTCTGCAATTTATGAGCTTTGTGACCTTCAGCCATCAATGTGACGTCTCCAGAAATCAAACCCATTTCTTGACAAGGAAGCAGGGATCATGTGACTCCCGCCTGGCTGTGGGACTGGAGACCTTCTTGGCCACTGAACCACAGTAAGAAGCAGTAGATAATGCAGTAGATGGGATTCAGGGAGAGGGGTAGCATAATGCTGCCTCATGTCACTGAATATGGCATTAATAAGCTCCATAAAGCTCTTCCCCTTTTACCCAGGGTGCAAGCCAGAAGTCTTCAAGTTTGCAGCAGTTAATTTTATCCATCCAGGCTTCCAATCAATGCTTTTACTTGGAAGATATTTATGTTTAGGATGCTGAAAAGCTTCCCTGACCCTCAGTCAGACCTCCAAGGCATTCTAATACCACTTTCTCGAGTTAAGTGCTGAGACCTTGGACCCTTGATGTGAGAAACAATAAATAATAATGACTGCAGCACCTGACAAATACAAAGCTTTGTGCAAAGTTGTAGAAAGAATGCTCAAGCACTTGGAATAAACACGAGAAACAGAATGTAATGCCCCTGGCTTTTGATCCTAGCAATTAGAAGTGAAAACAGCCACTATGATTTTTGAATGTTGGACCATCCCCTTTCAAGCATTTTGTACATCAATTCTCATTGCTTATTAGGGTGTGTCTCCTTTTCTTTTCAGCCCGTTTCCCTAATCTTCCTTTCTTCACCAAACTCATAGTGCTTATGGTTCTGTTTATTCCCCAAATACTGTAGTTAGCTCTCTTCCCCAAGACCTGCAGTGGTGTTCGTTTTCCATCTAATCCAGAATATTCAACTTTTCACAATGTAATTTTAACATGTCCATCTTCTGCTTGAATTCTTCCTATTATGGGCAGAATTAAGTCTTTCTTTGAATTAATTTTTATTGGAGTATAATTGATTCACAATGTTGTGTTAGTTTCTGCTGTACAGTATACAGCAAAGTAAATCAGTTATACTCACTCCTTTTTAGGTTCTAGTTCCAGGTAGGCCATTACACAGTATTGAGTAGAGTTCCTTGTACTGTATAGTTGGTTCTTATCAGTTACCTATTGTATAAATAGAAGTTTGTATATATCAGTCTCAATCTCCCAGTATATCCCTCCCCTCCTTTCTCCTTTGGTAACGGTTTGTTTCTACATCTGATGGATGGCATCACGGACTGGATGGACGTGAGTCTGAGTGAACTCCGGGAGATGGTGATGGACAGGGAGGCCTGGCGTGCTGCGATTCATGGGGTCGCAAAGAGTCGGACACGGCTGAGCGACTGAACTGAACATTTCCTCCTCTCTAGTATCTTGATCCCTCACATTCTAGCTGTCTCTCAATGGCTTCCTGCAGACTTTTTTTTTTGCGTGTTTTTGTTTTTCTTTTTAATCTAGATTTGTTACTTATCTGGTTGTTCTTTTGCTTTTTAATCTAAATTTTCTGCTTATTTGTTTGTTCTGATATTACTTTCTCCATCACAGCCACAGTTAATTTAATTTTAAATGTAGAAAGATCCCAAATATAGGAATCATAAATTTTCTCATGAAGTCATGTATTAGTTCTGTTTTATAATAAACCCTCAGTTATACATGTAAAAAATTGCACATTCTCAGGTTACTATAATAAACCTGGACATAACTACAGAGGCCCAGAAAACTAAGCCCCATAAATGGAAACTAAGATGGGAAGTCTATGGATGCTTTAGTTTCAGAAATGACTGTTTTAATACATGTCTTTTAAAAATTCACAAGGAATAAATTTTTGAAAGAAAGAGTCACCTAGTCATGTCTGATTCTTTGTGACCCCATGGAACCTGCCAGGCTCCTCTGTCCATGGAATTTGCCAGGCAAAAATACTGGAGTGGGTTGCCATTTCCTTTTCTAGGGATTTTCTTGACCCAGGGATTAAACTTGTGTCTTCTGCATTGCAAGTAGATTCTTTACCATCTGAGCCACCAGGGAAGCCCACCTACATTAAATTTCTCACTTTGCAGAGCAACAAGTGATAGACTTGTGCGACTGATAATATTTATAAAATAAAGGAAAATGGGTTGAAACTGACAAGGTTGTAATGGCGGTTCTGATACTAAAAGGTATCGTACTTGAGTGCTGCCAAAATAAAAAATAATAAATTGATAAAAACTATGAAGATGTGGATTCTTTTGAATGAAGGGAGAAGCTACTTTGATCTTTCATGCAATGAATAATTGTATAGAAAGATGACCATATTACTTTATTTAGGAGGTCATGCAACTGAAACTATTTCTCTCCACATTCATGAGGAAAAAGAAAAATGTCTAGATAGCAACCAGATGGTAAGGAAAATAGATTTAACAAGTTTCAGGTTTGCACTTAACTTAGAATATAGGTTCAGTTGTTCTGACAGACCTAAAAGAGTATGCTTTCAATTATATAAATCAAGAGTCAGAAAACCATGGCCTTGGGGCCAAATCTGGCCCATTACCTGTCTTTATAAATAAAGTTTTATTAGAACATACCCACACTTATTTACTTACGAATCATCTATGGCTGTTTTTGTGCCATGACAGCAGCATTAGTAGTCATGACACCAATCATGTGGCTTGCAAAGCCAAAATATTTACTGCATGAGCCTTTACAAAAAAAACTTTACCAACACTGGGTATAGTCATTTTTTTTTTGGTGTGTAAGCATATAAACAGTTTGCCGGCTCTGCTCTGTGAAGTTTTCTGGGGCTCAGGATCTTTCTGTCTTGTCACTTGAGCTTCACTAAGTTGTTGATCCTGCCCGGAACAGTACAAAATGACCGATCATGGGGTCTACCTCATTGCCATGGGGAGGCAGTCATGTGAGTTCTAGTCAACCTACACCTACGCATAAGTGAATTAGTCCTTCATTTATACAATAACCTTTTATTTTTTAAAAAAAGTTAATCTCCCTTCAGCATGTTCTGATTTTTAAGGTAGAAGAGCAATGTATTCTAGAATTATTTCCATTTAAGATTTTCTGTGCCTAAAGGGAAAACTTCAGTTATCTTGATACCTCTTTTCCCAAGCATGAGGGATAAATGAGCTATTTCAGTGTACAAGCTGTATGGTGAAGTGGATGTTTTTTGAAGTCAGATAGATCAGACAGACTCTGTCCCTAACTAACTTGGGTAAGTTCTCTACCCCTCAGACTCTCAGTTTCTTCACTGCAAAAATAGTTTGCTGAGCAAGTAGTTGTGAAGAGTAAATAGATACATATACTATGCTGACAACTAGTAGGTGCTCTATAGCTGTTGGCTTTCTGTGGATTTTCCAGCTGTGTCAATAAAAGCTTGATTCTGAGAGTGTTAAGGAGACTGGAAGCTCATCGGTTCCCTTCCATAGAAATGTACCAGGCCCTACACACATTATTTATCTCTTATAACAACTTTGTGAAGTTAAGTCCCATTTATGTTGAAATAATTTGTGAAGAGCCTAGTAGGAACCACATATTCTTTCTCCAGATACTGATATTCAAGAGTCCTATGACCATTCTTGGGTAGTGGGGCATTTGAAGAACATTCCTTATATAGTCTGCTTCTGAAGCCTACAGTTGAAGCCTTAAACTGTAGTTCACAATTTAGCGTGACAGAATTCTTTTGTGTTAATAAGTTACTCGATAATTTATTTCCTAGTTTTCTCACTGTAAATCATGATAAACTAAAGCAGTTTTAATGAGGCTATAATATGTTTTTTCCAAGAGAATCCTGCAGTGTTTTAACCATGTACCAAGCTTTTAAGGCACCATTGTCTCAAGAGTGAGTGCAGCTCAATAACCAAAAAATGCCACTTTCAAGGTCCAGTGACAGGAAATTCACCAAAACACTTTCTATACAGTTGTGGTAGAATCTGGAGATTAAATTGATCAACACTTGGAACAAAACAAATCTGAGGATCTGGCATGAGATGAAATAATAGATTGTTTCCCTTCCCTGAAAACTACTGTCCACTATGGACAAATTAAACAAAGAAAAAAGAATCACTGATGCTTTCATCACTAATGGTCTTAAATGCAGAAACTAACCCATTCTAGGTGCTTGATAATATTCATCTACTTTTTGAATTCCTTTGTTCATTTTAATGAGATTGATTTTGTTTTGATGTTCATGGTCCTTTAACATTTTGTTTAATCATACGAGATGCTTCATACATTTTTAGAAGGAGGGAGAGCATTAATTCTAAACAGAAAGCCAAATAAACAAATGCATAAGACTTGTTTTCTCGAGAAACATCTGAGAACTGTTGTATTGGACTTACCTTCCAATGCTCTAGGTGTTACATTATAAAATTTAGCAACAAGGAAGATAAGTGACCACCAACACTGATTCAATTAAATAATCATTATTATGCATCTACATAGGCAATATAAAATAAGATGCAACACATTATGAGGGCACAAACATGGATAAATGCTTCCAGGATCTCACAGTAAAGACAAATGTATACACAACACAAATAACATTGATATATAGAATTGCTTGAAAAGTGTTATTAGGACTCCGGGAGTTGGTGATGGACAGGGAGACCTGGCGTGCTGCAGTTCATGGGGTCACAAAGAGTTGGACATGAACTGAGCGACTGAAATGAACTGATAACAACTTTAATTTGAATTATAATATTCCCTCTTATAAAAGGCCTTTATGAACATTATTGTTCATTTGGATCTCACAAAAATTCCACAAAGTATATGAAGATTATTATCCCAGTTTTACAGATGAGGAAATCGTGGTTCAGAGTTGTTAACTAGCGCAAGTTCATATGGAAAACAGAAGAGGAATGAGGCTTCAAGTCCTTTACTTGATTTACAGCATTATTCTGCTTTTCTTATATAATATGAAAGGGCAGGACTTCTTTAAATAATTTTTTATCCAGTAATATGTAACTTTGTCCTGTAGGTGAAGGCTGACCTGCCCACATCACAGGTAAATCCTTCATTGGAATCCTAAGCCCCGGATGAAGTCCAAGCTCTTGGATCTAGTACAGGAGGCCTCCATCACTGGTGGTTCTTGCTGGAGTCCTCAGCCCATGGCTTGCCATTTTGGCCTTGAACTCCAGCAACATCATCGCATGTATAGTTCTGCATGTACTCTCTGTTGTTTCTTACCTCTACCCAAATTGTCTCCTCTACCAGCAACGGTCTTTCTTCCCATTTACCCAATCTCCTCTCATCTTTATGACTTGACTATTTCACTTCCATTGGAAGCATTCCAAACTCTATTCATTCTCTGTGTTCCTATAATATTATAAATTGCATTTTCCTCATTTTATTATCATTATGTTTATAAGCTTGTCTCCTTTATTGAACTATGACCCCAGTGAGGACAGGGAACTAGGTCTTATTTTTCTCTGGTTCCTGACACATAAGAATGTGCTTAATCAATGAGGGATGTGTGAAGATGGATTCATCTAAGATGTAACTGACCCTGACATAAGGTTCAGGACAATATATGACATGACTATAAGGACCTTCTCTTATAGTTTACAGGGTGAAATTGGTGGATGAGTGGAGAAGCAAGTCCCTGGTCAGCCTTAGCCTATCCCCTGTGCTTTTCAGCCTAGATTAGAGGCTGTATTAAAAGCAGAGTATAGTAAATTTTTCCTAGTAAAGACAATCCCCAAATAGTAACATTATAACAAGTTTAATTCAAAGATGTCTAATTCTCATATACACAATGCTATGTATAAAAGAGGTAATTAATGAGAACCTACTGAAGAGCACAGGGAACTCTACTCAATTCTCTATGGTGACCGAAACAGGAAGGAAATCCAAAAATGAGGGGATGCTTGTACATATATAGCTGATTCATTTTGCTGCAGAGCAGAAACTAACACAACACTGTAAAGCAACTATACTCCAATAAAAATCAGAAAACAAACAAAAAAAAGATGTCTTATTCCTAGATGCAGAGGTCCATGGAGCCCAAGAATATCTAGGCCAGTCCTAACGTGTGGTGGACATACACACACACGTAGCTGAACTTGGCTACTGAAACAAATAATGCATGTGACCAAGACAGCATTCCTACTACATGTCTCTTCTCCTGTTGCTCTCCCACTTTCCCAGATGGCAGTCGTAGTGACAGTATCTGGAGCCCTGAGCTTCTTCAAGGGGCACTGGGAACCACCCATCCCAGCTCATCACCAGGCAACTCAGAGGGAACTTCTGGGGGTCATCTGGCTGGCCGGCTTGTTAGTCTCTTCACAGACTCACCATGACCAAAAGTAAACTCTCGATTTCCCACCAACCCCAAAGCTGTTCCTCTGGCAATTGCCCCTATCTTAGGAAATGGCAATGATGTTCTGTGGTTCAGCCCCCTAATCCTGGGGGCATTCTTGATATACCTGGTTTTCTCATAGTCTATATTCAAAGCATCAGCAAATCCTGTGAGCTCAACATTCAAAATTTAGTTCTGCTTGCCTCCCCTGTTACTCCCCTGGGCTAGGCCACCACCTCACTTCCCTTAGATTTTTGCATTGTCTCTTAGCCACCGCCCATCTTTGCCCCGCCTTGCCTGGATGGCCTATTCACCACCCAGGAGCCAGGGTAATCCTTTAAAATATGCCTTGCCTTGGCTTGAAACACTCCAAAGATTTTCTTTTCATTTGGAGTTAAAACCAAAGACTTGTAGATGACACCTCTCCACCCCCTCGCCCACCTGCTCACTTGAGTGCAGCCATAGCTCCTTGCACTGCTCTCAAAGAGACCTGGTGGGCTCCTGTCCTAGGGCTTTTGGTAGCACTTTCTCTGCTCTGAACTAGGAAGATTCTTCCCTTAGCAAAGGCTTGACTCAGTCCCTTATTTCATTCAGATGTCTGCTCAAGTATCCCTGAAGAACAGGGCTTTTCTGTGCACACTGTACTAAATTCTAACCCTCCTTCCCTCACTCCTTATTACCATTATAGTTATTTTTCTCCACAACACTTATTGCCACCTGACCTATCATATATCCAGTATATACTTGTTATTACATATATTACCCTTTCTAGCTCTAAAATAGTTAATCTTTGTATGGACAGAGACTTTGTGTTTTACACTGACCTATCTCCAGGAACTAAAATTGTTTCTGTCACACGGTAGGCATTTGTGTTGATTGAATGAATGAAGAGTCAATGAATGAACACCTCGCTTAACACAATAGAAAAATTAAAAAAGATTAGTAATACTTTAGTGGTGGTGAGACTATGGGGTTATTGCGTTGTATTCTGTTAGTGGAATAGATCGAGACAAACACTTTAGAGAGCTATTCACCACTTGGAAATATCCATAAAAATAAAAGACAAATATTCAGTTTGATCCAGCAACTCAATTTCTAGGAATATCCCCCATAATAGTACTAGCTCAAAAAGATACATGGCCAACAATAGTTAAAGAAATATTTTTCACAGAATAAAATAAATCACAATGCACAGTACTAACTGCAAATCTAAAAAGAAAAGATACAAATGAACTTATTTACAAAACAGAAACAGACTCACAGACTTAGCATACAAACTGATAGCTATTCAAGGGCAAGGGGGGATAAATCAGGAGTTTGGGATTAATATATACACTACTATTTATAAAATATATAATCAACAAGGATCTACTATATGGCTCAGAGGACTAAATATTTTATAATAACCTATAAGGGAAAAGAACTTTAAAAAAGAATAGATATCCATGTGTGTTTGTATAACTGAATCACTGTGCTACACATGAAACTAATATGATGTTGTAAATCAACTATACTTTCATAAAAAAAAAAGAATAAATCAAAACAACTTAAATGCTCATTAATAAGGAATTGGTTAAATACGTTTCTGTGCCTTGGAAAATAAATTTGAAGATCAGCAGGCTGATCTATATGTTAAAACTCCCTGGGATGCATTGTTTAGGGAAAANAAAAAAAAAAGAATAAATCAAAACAACTTAAATGCTCATTAATAAGGAATTGGTTAAATACGTTTCTGTGCCTTGGAAAATAAATTTGAAGATCAGCAGGCTGATCTATATGTTAAAACTCCCTGGGATGCATTGTTTAGGGAAAATACAGTAGGTTACAGAATTGTATGAATAGAAAGAGACTTCTTACTTTTTCAAAGAAGACATGATGCAGATTTACACGTGCACATGCTTACTTGCACCAGACAGCGCCTAACAGGATGTCATCAAACTGGAGCAGTGATTTTCTCTGAGAGGAAGTGGGGAGGTAACTTTGCTTCCTGATTCAAGCACTTCTGTGCTGTTTGAGAGTTTCCATCAATACCTACTTTATTTAAAAATTACTTTAAAATGCCATTATTTCCCAGAAAGCTTAAAAGGGCAATGAAGATAGATATGAAGACTGGTTTGAATACTGACTCTGCAATTTATGAGCTTTGTGACCTTCAGCCATCAATGTGACGTCTCCAGAAATCAAACCCATTTCTTGACAAGGAAGCAGGGATCATGTGACTCCCGCCTGGCTGTGGGATTGGAGACCTTCTTGGCCACTGAACCACAGTAAGAAGCAGTAGATAATGCAGTAGATGGGATTCAGGGAGAGGGGTAGCATAATGCTGCCTCATGTCACTGAATATGGCATTAATAAGCTCCATAAAGCTCTTCCCCTTTTACCCAGGGTGCAAGCCAGAAGTCTTCAAGTTTGCAGCAGTTAATTTTATCCATCCAGGCTTCCAATCAATGCTTTTACTTGGAAGATATTTATGTTTAGGATGCTGAAAAGCTTCCCTGACCCTCAGTCAGACCTCCAAGGCATTCTAATACCACTTTCTCGAGTTAAGTGCTGAGACCTTGGACCCTTGATGTGAGAAACAATAAATAATAATGACTGCAGCACCTGACAAATACAAAGCTTTGTGCAAAGTTGTAGAAAGAATGCTCAAGCACTTGGAATAAACACGAGAAACAGAATGTAATGCCCCTGGCTTTTGATCCTAGCAATTAGAAGTGAAAACAGCCACTATGATTTTTGAATGTTGGACCATCCCCTTTCAAGCATTTTGTACGTCAATTCTCATTGCTTATTAGGGTGTGTCTCCTTTTCTTTTCAGCCCGTTTCCCTAATCTTCCTTTCTTCACCAAACTCATAGTGCTTATGGTTCTGTTTATTCCCCAAATACTGTAGTTAGCTCTCTTCCCCAAGACCTGCAGTGGTGTTCGTTTTCCATCTAATCCAGAATATTCAACTTTTCACAATGTAATTTTAACATGTCCATCTTCTGCTTGAATTCTTCCTATTATGGGCAGAATTAAGTCTTTCTTTGAATTAATTTTTATTGGAGTATAATTGATTCACAATGTTGTGTTAGTTTCTGCTGTACAGTATACAGCAAAGTAAATCAGTTATACTCACTCCTTTTTAGGTTCTAGTTCCAGGTAGGCCATTACACAGTATTGAGTAGAGTTCCTTGTACTGTATAGTTGGTTCTTATCAGTTACCTATTGTATAAATAGAAGTTTGTATATATCAGTCTCAATCTCCCAGTATATCCCTCCCCTCCTTTCTCCTTTGGTAACGGTTTGTTTCTACATCTGGGACTCTATTTCTCTTTTGTAAATGGGTTCATTTGTGCCATGTTTTTAGATTCCACGTATAAGTTATATCATACAATATTTGTCTTTCTCTGTATGTCTAACTTTCTTAAATTAGCACTCAAGAACTGCTCTACAATCAGAATACCTCACTTTGGCCTAAGAGAAAGAATAGATTATGTGATATTAAGAGACTTGGGTTCAAGTTAAAGCCAAGTAGTTTAGATTTCCTGACCTCTTTTAGCTTCAATTTTCTCACTTGTAAAAAGGGATTAATAATAATATCTACCTCTCAAGACTGTTGTGAGGAGCAAATGAATTCATGCCAGCGAAAGCGCTCTGTAAGCAGTAAACATTGTAAAATATAATAACATTTATGGAGTACTGTCGGGGAAGGCAATGGCACCCCACCCCAGTACTCTTGCCTGGAAAATCCAATGGACAGAGTAGCCTGGTGGGCTGCAGTCCATGGGGTCGCTAACAGTCGGACAGACTGAGCGACTTCACTTTCACTTTTCTCTTTCATGCATTGGAGAAGGAAATGGCAACCCACTCCAGTGTTCTTGCCTGGAGAATCCCAGGGATGGGGGAGCCTGGTGGGCTGCCGTCTATGGGGTCACACAGAGTCGGACACGACTGAAGTGACTTAGCAGCAGCAGCAGCATGGAGTACTGTATGAATGCTAGGTAGCATGCTGCTGTTACCTATAGGTGCAGGCTATATAGCTATGCTATAGTTGCTCAGTCATGTCTGGTCTTTTGTGACCCCCATGGACTATAGCCCACCAAGCTCTTCTGTCCATGAGATTTCCCAGACAAGGATACTGGAGTGGGTTGCCATTTCCTCCTCCAGGGGATCTTCCTGACTCAGGGACTGAACCTGCGTCTCCTGCATTGACAGGCAGATTCTTTACTGCTGAGCTGGTAGGTAGCATGCTGCTGCTGCCAAGTCACTTCAGCCGTGTCCGACTCTGTGCGACCCCACAGACAGCAGCCCACCAGGCTCCCCCGTCCCTGAGATTCTCCAGGCAAGAACACTGGAGTGGGTTGCCATTGCCTTCTCCAATGCTTGAAAGTAGAAAGTGAAAGTGAAGTCGCTCAGTGGTGTCCGACTCTTCGCGACCCCATGGACTGCAGCCCACCAGGCTCCTCCGTCCATGGGATTTTCCAGGCAAGAGTACTGGAGCGGGGTGCCATTGCCTTTGCCTTCTGCAGGTAGGTAGCATACTTGCTCACTAAATGTCATTCATAGGTTGCCTATTGCTATTTCCATTTTACAGTAAGATAACCGGGTTCGTGTGGGTTCTAGCATCTTAGGGACACAGCAGACAGTCGAGCTCAGGCTCTAACCCTCGAGCCCACACTTCGACCGTCCTTCAGTTCTCCTATTAAATATGGTGACTGCCTGTTCCTCACAAAGAGGCAGCCATGCCAGTGCTCACCTCTCCAAGTTTCGGGGCAAGCCACACTCACCCATCTCTGTCCATCTGACATCTTCCTTCTTTTCTGTAGAACCAAATGCTTCACAGTCCAGTTCAACTCTCAACCTTTTCAACAAATCTCCTTTGACCATAGTCCTGTTAAAACCTCTGTTCACCCCTCACCCAGCCTTTCGTTGCAATACCCAGCCCTCCCTTGTATTTGCCTTCTCTGTGGCCTTCGGCAGGCCGGAAGGATAGAATTCCTCTGTTTTCCTGGCATTCAGCACAATAGAAGGTGCTCAATGAGTAGTTCTTGAAGAAGGAAGTATTAGCTAACTTGGTATTCTTCAAATTTACCTGTTTATATAAATTACTTGGAGTAGTTGTTAGAAACACGTATTTCTGTGCCCTGCGCCAAGGGCTTCTGAATTAGCAATTCCGGAGGTGGGTGGAACCAGGGAATTTAAACCCAAGAAGCAATTCAGGTGATTCTCATGATTAGGTACGATTAGAAAGGGCTGGTCTAATTCGGCGGCTCATAACCAGTGTACACACCTGAACGTCCTTGGGAAGCTCTTCACCCCAGGGAAGCCCACTTTCATCTCAACCTATCCCAGACATTCTGAGTCATGAAGGCTAGAATGTTTTTGAAAAGTTTACCTGCTTCCTATGTTTTCGTTTCCGGCTCCTGCCTCAGTTAACAATCCATTTCTAAGTGGGTTATGCACTTGATTGTGCAACCTTCGCCCTCCTGCCCCCAAAGAGACTAAAATATTGATGGTAAGTTTCAAGACCTATAATTTTGAATCTAACACAATGCCAAGGACATAATGGTGTTCAATAGGAAACTGGTTAGTAGAATTAAAATTTCTATTCCATTTCTTTACCCATACTCCACTTCCCACCTAACTAGCTTTTGACCCTACCATGTATCCAAACCTATTCCTAGTTTAATTTACTTGTGTTTTTTCACTTGCCTGCCTAGCTATCTCTTGACACTGGAATCCATAATGAGCAAGTGACTTAAAAATCTACCCTCGTTAGAATTCTACATCCTTTCAGTCAGTACATTCTGATTTTTTCAGACCGTTGTCATTAACCCTGCATCACATTCAAAGCATGCCCTGGCTGCCGGTGAGCCTCTGCCTTGCCCTTAGTAATGACACATACACAACAAGATTAATTCTACTGTAAATGAACCCTAGGTCTCCCTGTGATAGGCCTGATTGGACACAGCTGAACTGCTCACAGCTAACTTCTCCCTAGCAGAACTGCCTGGGTGCCTAGATACATTTTCTTCCCTTCAGAACAATGCAAACACAACATGCGGCATATTAACATCTATAAACACTCCCTAGTTTCTCTGGTTGTTTCAGATGCAGGCTTTGAGGACAGAGCATGGAGCTAGTGAGTGTGATAAATGGGAGAAAAGGAGGGTTAGTCTGTCTAGCACTTGAGGGCAGGGACTTGAACAGGATGCCCTGAAACACTTGTCTTTGTGACCACCCACAACAGGTGTAGAAAAGGGTAGAGATATTTGATAAAGCTGGGAAAGGGAGGCCGAAAACATAGCTCACAGGTAGCACTTTTTCTGAGCACATAGGAATGAAGTAGGACACTTTCTAACCATTCAGTTCACATAATGTCTAATTTCATGTTCTCCCTCAACCCAATAATTTTAATGTGCTGATACTTGTTACTCATTTGGTTTTTTCATCCTCTCCTTGGCCCTCTCAGACCCACTCTCATTTCTCTTCCTTGTCTCTAATATGCTTTAAACATGCTATTTTCTTTTGTGATTTATCACTCTTTCAGAAGACTCCTGAGAGTTCCTTGGGCAACAAGGAGATCAAATCAGTCAATCCTAAAGGAGATCAACCCTGAATATTCATTGGAAGGACTGGTGCTCAAGCTGAAGCTTTAGTACTTTAGTCACTTGAGACAAAGAGTCAACTCATCGGAAAAGACCCTGATACTGGGAAAGATTGAAGTCAAGGGGGAGAGGGGGATGACAAAGGATGAGATGGTGGGATGGCATCACTGACTCAATAGACAAGAGTTTGAACAAACTCCAGGAGATGGTAAAGGACAGGGAAGACTGACTTCCTGCGGACTGAAGTACTGAAGTCCATGGGGTCACAAAGAGTCGAACATGAGTTAGTGACAGAACATCAGCTCTCCTTGGATATGAGATGTGTTGCAAAGAAGAAGAAAAGGGAAAAAGCATCAACTTAGAATTCATCATTTGTCCCTTCCATAGATGATATATGTGTGAGAGAGACAGAGAGAGAGACTAATTGATTCTGTATTTTCCTTAAAGAGAATTGTGACTTCACTGTATTACATAATTATATATGAGATTTGGACTTTTTTTTTCTTTCACTTTCTTCTTTGTTTGCTTTCCTTCCCTCCCTTTGCCTTCAGTTGCTCTGGATCATAATAAATGCTAAACAATCTGCCATTGTATACAATTTGCACACAAGCTGCCAAGCTGACTGCCAGTTTTAAGTCCTGATGTGATCAAGAATGGTTGAGTTAAAAAGGCACTGAAAAACCGGTTTGCTACAGGAAATAGGAATTTATGAAAATCAGGCCTCCTCAAATGCCCTGGCTGTTAGGCTGGCGGCCTTCCAGATCAGCCCAACTGGGAGAGGAGGAGGAGGCTGGCGGATTCGATCCCCCTGCCAGGCTGGGGGCACTGCAGGGGCAGGAGAGACAGCTGTCATTGTACAGATAAGAGAATCTCCCTGCAGCTTCTCCCAGGACAGCAGAACGATGATTTCCTACTCTCTTTAATTCCAGGTTTTCTAGGGAGTGCTGTTTGTGGATTCTGGCTATCCGTGGGCTACCAACCTACATTTTAACTTATCTCTGATCTACCAATAGTTTTTCCCCAATAGACTAAAATGTTACTAAGAACCTCATGAAGTCTTGGGTTCTAATCCCAACAGGGTTCTTTAACTTCAGATACCTGCCACATGAATTGTGAGCTGAAATGAATCAACACCCAGTAACTGACAAGTATTGCTGTGTCTATCACCCCAGCAGGGGTCACCCAGGACACCTGTCCTCTCTTATTACCCATTGATTTGGACACCACTTCTGTTCAGGTGGCTCAGATAGTAAAGCATCTGCCTGCAATGTGGGAGACCCGGGTTTGCTCCGTGGGTCAGGAAGATCCCCTGGAGAAGGAAATGGCAACCCACTCCAGCACTCTTGCCTGGAAAATTCCATGGACGGAGGAGCCTGGTGAGCTACAGTCCATGGGGTTGCAAAGAGTCGGACACGACTGAATGACTTCACTTCACTTTCCTTTCAGGACCTAAAAGGCTTGAGAAGGCACCATTGTGGCTCCCTAGTCTTTCTGCCGATGCTGTAATAATGGCTCACATTTTCTAAAGGTGTACTTGGACAAGCAATTGTTCTATCCATTTAAAAAATATTGACTCATTGAATCCTCACTGACCCCTCTGAAACTGAGGTCACAACAGGATTCAGTCACTTGACCAAAACCAGAGATCAGATGGGAATCTGGGAGGTTTGGTTTCAGAGCAGGCACCTAAGGGCAGTGCCATAGGGCCTGCGCTCCTTCTTATTGAAGGAAGGAAGTTGTTAATATATATATTTTCATAATGCAGTGCTGGGAATTTGAGAAACAGATGAAAAGACAAATACTGAGGAACAATTAGGGGCAGAGAGAAGCAGGTCAGAATGTGTCTCTGGGGCAGGGAGCAAATGCATCTCTGGCCAGCCTCTCACTGGGAAGAAGCGTCTCAGGAGAGATGGGACGATAAGCGTAGGGGGCCTAGTCTATTACATTGCCTCAGACCCTGTGTCTTCTCTTCCTCCCTAAGCTCCTGCCTAGTTTTAACTCCTGAATGTTCTGAACAGCATCTGGGTCTAATGTTCTTCCTTTCTCTTTCCACCACTTTCAACACAGTAATTGTACTTAGCATTTACTGAACGCAGCACTGTGTGAAGCACTTTATATATAGTTTAGTATTTGACTCCAACAGCAACTCTGTGAAATATGATGAGGGAGATGAGGCTCAAAGAGGTTAAGTGATTTTCCCAAGGTCACATCTCATAGCATGTAGATGGTGGAGCAGTTTTGAGTCAAGTCTGTCTACCTCCATAACCCAGATTAATTCATTTGTGATCAGGTTAAAATGGATATTAAGTCTGCCGCTAAAAAGTGAGACAAACTGTGGGGGTTAGTAGCAACATCCCATTCCAAATTTCTTACCCCTCACCTCAGTAAATGCCCCGGTATCCCTCAGGCCATCCAGACCCCTGAACCCTCTCTCCTAAAGTGTAATTCATCATCCACTCGCATCAGTTCAGCCTCCGATGTAACCCTTGAATCTATCCAGCTTTGCCTTCTCTGCTGTTGTCTGGTCGTTATCACTTCCCTCCTAGCCTGCAGTTCTGCGCATGGCCCAACCCCTGTCTGTTTCTCTTGCCTCCCTCCTGTCGTCTCTTGCCCATCTACTCTAAGCAGCATGATAATTAAGTGCTCTGAGGTCTTCTCAGGTGTTGCGTCCTGTTACCTGTCTCATGCAGGTTACTAGACAAACTGTTCTGTTGGCCCATGCCATTTCCTACAATTCTCCTAACTCCTAACTCCTGCCTAACTCCACTAATTTTTCAGGGCTCAGCTTAGATGTTACTTCCTCTGAGAAGTTTTAGCTTAGTTCCCCAAGTCTCGGTTCAGGGTCCTTGTAACAACCAACCCAGGTTGAACTTCAATCATCACACCATGTCCATTTATTCATTTATACTCTCAATTATAAGCTCAGTGAGGGCAGGGTTCATCACTATCCCCAGCACTTAACTCAATATATATTTGTTGAATGAATGAATATGCACATACGTTTGAATATTTACATGTATTAGGGTTCTCTAGAGAAATAACAAATAGGATATACATAGAGAGAAATGTGGAGAAGGCAATGACACCCCATTCCAGCACTCTTGCCTGGAAAATCCCACGGACGGAGGAGCCTGGAAAGCTGCGGTCCATGGGGTTGCTGAGGGTCAGACACAACTGAACGACTTCACTTTCACTTTTCACTTTCATGCATTGGAGAAGGAAATGGCAACCCACTCCAGTGTTCTTGCCTGGAGAATCCCAGGGACGGGGGAGCCTGGTGGGCTGCTATCTATGGGATGAAGTGACAGCAGCAGCAGAGAGAAATGCATTTATTATGAGCAATTGACTCACGTGATTATGGAGGCTGTCATGTCCCAAGATCTACAGGGTGAGTGAGCAAGCAGAAAATCCGAGAGAGCTGATGGTTTTGTTCCACTTGAAGGCCAATGGGCTCAAGACCCAGGAAGAGCTGATATCTCAATTCAAGTCCATGTGTGTGGGAGCGCTCAGTTGCTTCAGTTGTGTCCAGCTCTTTGCAGCCCTATGGACTATAGCCTGCCAGGGACCTCTGTCCATGGAATTTTCCAGGCAAGAGTACTGGAGTGGGTTGCCATTTCCTTCTCCAGGGGATCTTACCAACCCAGGGATCAAACCTGAGTCTGTTGCATCTCCTGGATTGGCAAGTGGATTCTTCACCATTAGCACCCCCCTGGGAAGTCCATAAGATAGGAATAATTCTCTTACTCATGGGGTGGTCAGCCCTTTTGACCTATTCAGGTCTTCAACTGATTGGATAAGGCCCACCACACTGGGGCCCAAATGAATAATCAGACAGACCTCAGCTAAGCTGGATGCTGTTGCAGGAAAACATGGCTGAGCCCCAGTGCTACCAGAAGAAAGGAAAAGCTAAGTTCAACCCAAACTGCTAAAATAAAGAATTGAACTAAAAAATCGGCTCCTGGTTTGAACCACAGCGTTCTAAGGTAGTTTCTTATATAGTACAAGCTAACTAATACACTTTTTGATTCCTTCCTTTTGTGAGCAACAAATCAACTATCACACCCTTGCAGATGTCAGGATAGAAACAATGGGGATACCATCTGTATGCAAAAGTAGATAACTCTGGTCCATAGAAAGATTGTACTGATGATTCAATTTTAGGACAAATGGAATTAATTTTGGCAAAATTATCAGCTGGTGTTTTAAAGTGCAGAAATTATTATTTTTCTTTAAATTCACTTCTCTCTTTTTAAATTGGAATTGAGAGACAAATTGAATTTGAAAGACTGTATCTATTTTGATCTAAATTTCCTAAGATTTTTGATGAAATTCAAGCTTTTTTTCCCATTCTCAAATCCTTTATTTTAAAAGTTGTTGTGTTTATTTACTTATTTATTTTTACCAGTGATAGGATATCTTTTAGATGCTCTGATCAAAACAAGACAGTACATCCCTTGGGTTTACTTCTGTGAGAGTGTGAACATTCTTTAGATTTTCTATGATAAGATTCTCTTAATCTTTGGCCAAATTATATTCAATTCCAAATTAAAGATAAAGAAGAATTCTTGAGCTCTTCTGGTTCTCCCTTGTACAAATCAGATTTTTAAAAAATACAGAACAATTTCTCAGGACTTACTTGATCATTGAAGCAATCAACGGAAGGCCTAAAGGCTGGAGAGGTTGGATACTGAAGTCTCAGAATGCTTTTATTTATAGAATGAACTCAGTTCTGCATGTCAAAGTCTCAAATGCTGAATCCTACCCTCCCCTACTCCTCCATCAAACTCCCATCTCCAAGACACTGTAATTTATACTGTTATTAGACAATTATCTAAGTTTCTCTTGATCTTGAGTACATTGTTCTTCCTGGGCGCATGCAGACTCTAGACTGCAGTTTATACTGGATGCTGACATTAAGTCATCTCTTTCTGGGGCCACCCTGGGTCTGCCCATCCCTGACTGCTGCTATGTGTGTTATAGTGCGCCAAGTTCTAAGCATACCCCAGTTTATGGGACTTTGGTGGACTGTCGACATCACTGAAGCCTACAAATTCTGAAATACTGGGCCTAATCATCCTAGGATCCCTTCTTTCCAAGCTACTTTATGACTGAGAAGAAATTACTTCAAGGAAGATCTGATATTAGGACTCCTTTTATATCCTTGCTTTTATATGAAACGTTAGAAGTCTTTGTCCTAGGCCACCCAGGATATTTGGTTACCTAACCAAGATACAAATGCCTAGAATTTCTGCAGTCTCAATTGCCTCTCTCTTATTTGCTTCAAAGGGAGTCAACGCTTTTGTAAGAACAAAAATATAAAAATGAAAAATACAACTTGAAATATAGAACCAACCATTTCCTTCCTTATCAATTCAAGCATTTTAAAATGTAGCAAAGGATATTATCAACTACCTACTGAACCAACCCTGCGCGAAAAAGTGAAGGTATGGACAAATTGTATTACTAACAGAACTGATGTTAAATTTGTCAGCAGTTTTATTTTCTAGCATTGAAGACACTAAGTCATCTTGAGCAGTCCTTTGCTGTGGAACAGAGGTGGCAGCCAGCATCGCTCCTCCTTTCCCCCCTCCCTTCGTTCTCTGTTCAAGCCAGAGGAGAAGTCTGAGCTGCATTAGCCGTCTTGTAATCATGAAGCAGAAAGTGTGAAGACAAATTCCAAAACTGTGAAGACGGCACTGTGGAAATGTAGAAAAACCTCGCTCTTAGATGGCATCATCGCACAACCAGCCGGACCAGTGGCTTCAGCTATGAACCTTAGAATTCCTTGTTCTGTGGGAAAAGTGAACTCTATTTAATCCTCTGCTAGGTTTTCTGTTATCTGCATCTGAACAGAGGGAAACTTACTTCTGGTGGTAAAACAGTGAGAGAAATCAGTTATAATTTGAACATTTTTGGACATTAGAGTGGCACTGTCTTATTATTACCACTCGAGGGGCTTTCCTGGAAACTCAGACAGTAAAGCATCTGCCTGGAATGCAGGAGACTCAGTTTCGATCCCTGGGATGGGAGGATCCCCTGGAGGAGGAAATGGCAACCCACTCTAGTATTCTTGCCTGGAGAAGTCCAGGGACAGAGGAGCCTGGCAGGCCACAGTCTGTGGGGTCGCAAAAGAGTCGGACACGACTGAGTGACTAACACACACACACACACACCTTATTAATAGCTCTCAATGATGACATAGACTAAGGCTTTAGATATTAATTATTATACATACGCTTAAGCAGAACAATACCTTAATTATGTAGTTTGACCTCAACATGTCTAACAACTTGTGAACACATCTATTATATATGATTTTCTTCTCTACAGGAAACATTTTTCTCTACCAATAATGCATTGTTACTGAAGTTACTTAGCACCACAATGCATTGTTAACATGAACGAGTTGTTGAGACATGCAAAAAAGTTTCAGGAGATCAGATTGGATGTTTTCATTATATTTGCTGAAACAGAATTCAACTCATAAATATAATTATCCATGGTCATTAGAGCGAACACTTTTCATCTGAATTCTGGTCTGCTGTCTAGAACTTAAGAGGGAAATGAGGGGTATGAGGCAGGATTTGGACATTCAGGTCATGACAAAAAACAAAAGGGGCTGGAGTTGGTTAGTTCAGATAGTAGATGAGTATGGAGCATGGAACACTTAAAATTAGCCTTCACATCTGTTAAGAGATATTGTTCAGAAGATTAGAGCCAGCTGTTCTCCAATTTTGTAATGAAGACCCACTATGAAGTGGGCTTATATTTTTGCATCTGGAATTCAGAGAAGCCAAAAAGAACTCCCAAAAGAACTTCCTTCTGAAAGGTGAATATTGACTATTCCTCCTGGAACTGAATATTTAGGTAAGATTTAGATCTTATTCTCTGGAGATAGTGGGTTAAATTTAATTGAGTCTCAAACAAACAAACAAACAACTAAAAGCTGAGTCCCCTTATCCTTTTTGTTAAGAAACAAAAAATGGAGATGCATAAGATAGGGTCTCCCATGACACCTGCACAGGCAAAGCTGCTGAGCATTTATTCTTTAGGGTCACCCACGGTCTTTAAGTAAGAAACAAGGAGACACAGGCCATCTAGGTGGGAGATAGGCCCTGAAGCCTTGTGGCTCTCTGCCAGCCTTTAGAGAACTCTCCTTCCCTCAGGTAGGAAGTAAAGCAGCTCTCAGTGAATGCACTGGTGTCTGGAAGTCATTACACAAAACCCTGAGCTTTCTAGTTCTCTTTGTACTCAGTCTCATCTGGGTGGTATTGCCTGAAGGCATTGGTCAGAACTGACTGATTTCTCCAGGATGGTTCTATGATTTTATCAGTGTACATGATTTGTAAGCTCTGGATTTCTTTCTTCTTAGTAAACCCTTCTGAGTACTGAGTAAACATCTTTCTAGGGAGGAAAAGCAAAATATTCTCTTAAATTATGCTTGCCTGCTTTGCATACCTTTGAAACGGGAAGAAGATTGTATACCTGGCTTCCGGAAAAAGGTCAGTGCACCTGGACTCCAGTACATAAACTAGCAGCTAACTGGCGCCATCTGGAGGGCAAGAGGAGTCTGACCACTAAAGCAAATTTGAAAAACAATATGACACAGAGGCATATTTCAGAGATATGGCAGGTTCCAGATCACCTCTATAAAGCAAATAATGCAATGCAGTGAGTCATATGAATTTTTTGGTTTCTCAGTGCATATAAAAGTTATGTTTATACTGTGGTCTCTTAAGTGTGCAATGTTTTAAAACATTATTATGTTTAAAAAATCATTATACATAACTTATTTAAAAATATATTTTGGTAACTGAACTTATGATAATTATTTTGAAATGTATAGAAATGCTGCTACTGCTGCTGCTAAGTCACTTCAGTCATGTCCGACTCTGTGTGAGCCCATAGACGGTAGCCCACCAGGCTCCCCCGTCCCTGGGATTCTCCAGGCAAGAACACTGGAGTGGGTTGCCATTTCCTTCTCCAATGCGTGAAAGTGAAAAGTGAAAGTGAAGTTGCTCAGTCGTATCCGATCCTCAGCGACCCCATGGACTGCAGCCTTCCAGGCTCCTCCGTCCATGGGATTTTCCAGGCAGGAGTACTGGAGTGGGGTGCCATTGCCTTCTCCGGTATAGAAATACTGAACCACTGTATTGGGTACCAGGAACTAATATATGGTATAAGTCAGTTATACTAAACAAACCCTCTCAGAAGAGACCAGATTTGTGGCCACCAGAGAAAGGGCATGGAGGGAGGAGGAACTGGATGAAGATAGCCCAAAGGTACAAATTTCCAGTTATAAATAAATACTGAGGATGTAATGTAGAACACAATGAAGATAACACTGTATGTTACGTATGAAAGTTGTTAAGAGAGTAAATCCTAAGAGTCTCATCACAAGGAAAAGTTTTTACCTATTTCTTTAATTTTGTATCTGTATGATATGACGGATGTTCACTAAACTTAATATGTTAATCATTTCATGACCTATGTCAGTCAAGTCACTATGCTGTACACCTTAAACAGTATGACAGTTATAATAAAACTAGAAGAAGAAAAATTTTAATAAAGAGCATCCCAAAATTAAAAAATATTGTTACTAAAATATACTAATCCTGACAAAGCAGAGTTGCCACAAACCTTCAATTTGT
>SJYX01018304.1:10861-59167 GCA_006410675.1 Oreotragus oreotragus | reverse complement strand
GAAAAACTCGATCTGAACTATGATATTAAAGGACAGGAAAGTCTATTTTAAGAGCCTTGGTTTCTACACAAATTCTTAATAAGCACACTATTTTTATGAATCCTGTATTTTCACCTAGTAAAGAGGTCACAATGCTAACAAGGAACTAAAAAAATGAAATAAATACAAAAAATAGGAACTGTAATTCCCCTAGCTTTGTGGTAGCACATTCACTGCATGCTTTGAAATAAACACATCAGAATAAATGACCACTACACACAGCCAGTACCACAGAGCGGAATGGAATCTGTGCTCTAACATGATGAAGCAAAAAACCTGCCTTTAGAAGTCACAAGACCAAAGCTGAGATTAAGGTCCCCTCCTTAATGTGGTCTAAAAGTAATTACAAAAGATACTGTCACAATTTATCACTGTATTTAATTACATACTTCCTCATTAATTTAATATACTTGGTTCCTGAGTGAATAATCCTTCTGTGAAAGAGGAAAAGATATTTGAAACTATGAGAAAGATGAAATGCTAACTGGTGATCTATACAGATGTGAGAGTTGGACCATAAAGGAGGCTGAGCACTAAAGAACTGATGTTTTTGAATTGTGATGCTGGAGAACTCTTCAGAGTCCCTTGGACTGCAAGGAGATCAAACCAATCAATTCTAAAGGAAATCAACCCTGTATATTCATTGGAAGGACTGATGCTGAAGCTGAAACTTCAATACATTGGCCACTTGATGAGAAGAACTGACTCACTGGAAAAGCTCCTGATGCTGGGAAAGTTTGAAGGCAAAAGGAGAAAGTGGGTGGCAGAGGATGACATGGTTAGAAGGCATCACTGATTCAATGGGCATGAATTTGTGTAAACTCTGGGAGATAGTGGTGGACAGAGGAGCATGGTGTGCCACAGTCCATGGAGTCACAAAGAGTTGGATGCGACTTGGTGACTGAACAACAACGAAGATGGAAACAAGAAAATTAATAGGAAAAGTATTGTGAGATCCCTTCACGGTGGCTCAGGTCCTATCTCCATCTTTGGAAGCCAGTAGATAGCAAAGGTATTTCCCACCTGGGTTCATATGAAAGGACAAAATGATACTTAGTTTTGTTCAGGTTTTAAATAAATTCAATGGGTTTCTTCTAATAGTTCAGTTAGTAGAAAGTGAATAATAGATATTTCAGGTGCACAGTAAAATATTCTAGACACTTAAAATTACTTACCTTAAACTCCATTCTTTAGTATGTCTTAGATCATCTTTCCTCCAATTATAATACTGTTTAATGAAATTTGGATCTTTAAGAACTGAAATTAGAACAATTTAAAAAGGAGCTATGCATACATTCTTTAGCAATAGTTCAAAGTTTAAAATAATGCATGTCTTAAGTTGGTATGTGGCAATAACTCATACTATCATAGTTCAAGTCACATTACAATCCTCAGACACTTTCCAAATTCTTTTTACTTAAATTTCGTGATATTTGATGTTGTTTGAATAATCAGATTGTAACTTTGTAACTTATACAAACTCTTATACGAAGACTGTGTGGATCACAACAAACTGGAAAATTCTTAAAGAGATGAGAATTCCAGATTACCTTACCTTCCTCCCGCGAAACCTGTATGCAGGTCAAGAAGCAACAGTTGAAACTGGACATGGAACAACAGACTGGATCCAAATTGGGAAAGGAGTATGTCAAGGCTGTATATTGTCATTCTGCTTATTTAACTTATATGCAGAGTACATCATGCGAAATGTCAGGCTGGATGAAGCACAAGCTGGAGTCAAGATTGCCAGGAGAAATATCAATAACCTCAAATATGCAGATGACACCACCCTTATGGCAGAAAGTGAAGAGGAACTAAAGAACCTCTTGATGAAAGTGAAAGAGGAGAGTGAAAACTCAACATTCAAAAACTAAGATCATGGCATCCGGTCCCATCACTTCACGGCAAAAAGATGGGGAAACAATGGAAATAGTGACAGAATTTATTTTCTTGGGCTCCAAAATCACTGGAGATGGTGACTGCAGCCATGAAATTAAAAGACGCTTGCTCCTTGGAAAGAAAGCTATGACCAACCTAGATAGCATATTAAAAAGCAGACACTACTTTGCCGACTAAGGTCCGTCTAGTCAAGGCTATGGTTTTTCCAGTAGTCATGTATGGATGTGAGAGCTGGACCATAAACAAAGCTGAGCACCAAAGAATTGATGCTTTTGAATTGTGGTACTGGAGAAGATGCTTGAGAGTCCCCTGGACTGCAAGGATATCCAGCCAGTCCATTCTAAAGGAAATCAGTCCTGAATATTCGCTGGAAGGACTAAAGCTGAAGCTGAAGCTCCAATACTTTGGCTACCTGATGCTAAGAACTGACTCACTGGAAAAGATCCTTATGCTGGGAAAGATTGAAGACAGAAGGAGAAGAGGAGGACAGAGGATGAGATGGTTGGATGGCATCACCCACTCGATGGACATGAGTCTGAGCAACCTCCAGGAGCTGGTGATGGACAAGGAAGCCTGGTGTGCTGTAGTCCATGAGGTCACAAAGAATTAGACACGACTGAGTGACTGAACTGACTGAATTTATCATTATACTGACAATTGTTTATATATCACTTACAGAAATGAAGACAGTGTTAAAATAGCTCACATAGAAACTGACATCATTGTTTAATAAAATTCTAATTCAGCACTTCAAGTGAAAAAAATAAAACCTTGGAGTCTGATGTGACATTGCAGATCATGATTTTTCACCAAGCAAGAATCCACAACGAATGATCATCCAGCTTCTAAATCCCTTGCCAGTGACAGAAAATTCTCCTCTATATTTTGAGACTGCCCATCCCATTGACAGTTATTTAGGTCACATGGGGTGAGGTGAGGTGAAGTCGCTCAGTCGTGTCCGACTCTTTGCGACCCCGTGGACTGTAGCCTACGAGGCTCCTCCGTCCATGGGATTCTCCAGGCAAGAATACTGGAGTGGGTTGCCATTGCCTTCTCCAGGGGATCTTCCCGACCCAGGGATCGAACCCAGGTCTCCCGCATTGGAGGCAGACGCTTTAATCTCTAAACCACCAGGGAAGCCTTCCTTAATCTGAGGGCTTAATCTGAGTTTCCTCTGTTCACCTTTCTGGCCCCCTCAGCAATACTGAGTAAATTTATCCCTCCCTCATGGGCAAGGTCCCTCTAATATTTGAAGATAGCTCTCAGAGCAGTCTCAGTTCCTTCAACTTTTTCTTAAGTCATGATTTTCTAGAGACCTAACCATTCTCAGCCCAGTGGTGAACTTTGTTGATATTCCTATTAGAATTTTTATCAAGAACTGGCTCAGAATCTTGACTTCATATGAATAGTAAGATGCAGGTGGGATTGCTGTCTCCCTCAAAACAGACAGATCAATTTAGTTCAGATCTGCCTCGGCATTCTGGAAATCACATTATACCACTGGCTCATATGTCTGTGGTTAATTATAAGCCTTATGCCTTCAATCAGTTTCACATAAAGTTACTGAAAACCTACTAAGCTTAAGCACTGGTGGTTTTTACATGAAATACTATTAAGCCAGATCATTCACACACACACACACATATATATCCTTCCTTATCTCCCTTGTCCTCCCCCCGGCTTTTTGCCTCTTCCTCCTTTCCTCCCCTTCCCTTCTCCCCTATCCCCCACCTCTTTTTCTCTCTCTTTCTTCTAATTGTCTTGGGTTTACAGTCCTGAACTATTTAACTAACCTGATGCTTCCTACCAGTCTTGTCCTTATCTGGAGCTTCCTTCCTAACAGTGATTAATTAATTAATGCCTTACAGCTTGATGAAATTTGTCATTGACACAAAAAACTTTTAAACTTAGTCATTCTCCTTTTCTTCTATTATTGTTACGTGATTGTCACCAGCAATGTTCCTATCTATACTTTAATGTATTTAATTCAAACATACCTACATACATATTCTTATAGACTTTGTTGATATTCTTTTTATTGTTATTTGGAATATATTCCTTCCTTCCTTCAAGGAAGCAAACCTGCACTCCCCAGAGTCCTTAGCAGGATTCATTATTACTTTTAGATGATTATAATAATTAACATTAATAGAATTCTTACTATGTATGAGGGTACTTGTAGATATGCAGTCTTACCATTATAATACCCACTTCACAGACAGACAGACACAGAAAAGTTGAGAAATGATTTCTCAAAGGTACCATTCATTACTCATTCATTACTATTTGAATGATGTACTCTGCATATAGGTTAAATAAACAGGGTGACAATATACAGCCTTGACATACTCCTTTCCCAATTTGGAACCAGTCTATTGTTCCATGTCTGGTTCTAACTGTTGCTTCTTGACCTGCATACAGGTTTTGCAGAAGGCAGGTAAGGTGACCTGGTATTCCCATCTCTTTAAAAAATTTTCACAGTTTGTTGTGATCCACACAGTCAAAGACTTGAAACACACAAAAAAATTTTTTGCCACACTAGCAGCTTGTGGCATCTCAGTTCCCTGACCAGGGACTGAACCTGGACCTTAGCAGTGAAGCAGCAGATATTAAGAGAACAGAAACAGAAGATATTAAGAAGAGGTAACAAGAATAAACAGAAGAACTATACAAAAAAGATCTTAATGACATGGATAACCATGATGGTGTGATTACTCACCTAGAGCCAGACATCCTGAATTATGAAGTCAAATGGGCATTAAGAAGCATCACTATGAACAAAGCTAGTAGAGGTGATGGAACTCTAGCTGAGCTAATTCAGATCTTAAAAGATGATGCTGTTAAAGTGCTGCATTCATTATGCCAGCATATTTGGAAAACTCAGCAATGGCCACAGGACTAGAAAAGATTAATTTTCATTCCAACCCCAAAGAAAGGCAATGCCAAAAAATGCTCAAACTACCACACAACTGCACTCATTTCACATGCTAGCAAGGTCATGCTAAAAGTCCTCCAAGCTAGGCTTCAACGGTTCATGAACCAAGAACTTCCAGATGTACAAGCTGGATTTAGAAAAGGCAGAGGGACCAGAGCTCAAATTGCCAACATCCACTAGGTTACAGAAAAAGCAAGAGCGTTCCAGAAAAAACATCTACTTCTGCTTCACTGACTACTCTAAAGCCTTTGACTGTGTGTATCACAACAAACTGGAAAATTCTTAAAGAGATGGGAATACCAGATCACCTTATCTGCTTCCTGTGAAACTTGGATGCAGGTCAAGAAAAAACAGTTAGAACTGGACATGAAACAGCGGACTGGTTCCAAACTGGGAAAGGAGTACATCAAGGCTGTATATTGTCATTCTGCTTATTTAACTTAAATGCAGAGTACATCATGCGAAATGCCAGGCTGAATGAAGCACAAACTGGAATCAAGATCACCGGGGGAGATATCAATAACCTCAGATATGGAGATGAGACTACCCTTATGGCAGAAAGCAAAGAGGAACTGAAAACCCTCTTGATGAAAGTGAATGAGGAGAGTGAAAAAATTCGCTTAAAATTCAACATTCAAAAAAATAAGATCATGGCGTCTGGTCCCATCACTTCAGGGCAAATAGATGGGGAAACAATGGAAACAATGACAGACTATTTTCTTGGGCTCTAAAATCACTGGAGATGGTGACTGTAGCCATGAAATTAAAAGATGCTTGCTCACTGGAAGGAAAGCTATGACCAGCCTAGAAAGCAGATTAAAAAGCACAGACATTACTTTGCTGACAAGGGTCTGTCTAGTCAAAGCTCTGATTTTGCCAGTAGTCATGTGAGAGTTGGACCATAAAGGAAGCTAAGTGCCAAAGAATTGATGCTTTTGAACTGTGGTGTTGGAGAAGATGCTTGAGAGTCCCTTGGACTGCCAGAGATCAAACCAGTCAATCCTAAAGGAATTCAGTCCTGAATATTCATTGGAAGGACTAAAGCTGAAGCTCCAATATTTTGGCCACTGATGTGAAGAGCACCAAAGAATTGATGCTTTTGAACTGTGGTGTTGGAGAAGATGCTTGAGAGTCCCTTGGACTGCCAGAGATCAAACCAGTCAATCCTAAAGGAATTCAGTCCTGAATATTCATTGGAAGGACTAAAGCTGAAGCTCCAATATTTTGGCCACTGATGTGAAGAGCTGACTCATGGGAAAAGACCCTGATGCTGGGAAAGATTGAAGGTAGGAGGAGAAGGGGACAACAGAGGATGAGATGGTTGAATGGCATCACCCATTTGAAGGACACGAGTTTGAGCAATCTCTGGGAGTTGCTGATGGACAGGGAATCCTGGTGTGCTGCAGTCCACAGGGTTGCAAAGTGTTGCACACGAATGAGCAACTGAACTGAACTGAACCACTAGGCCACCAGGAAAAATTTGATGTTTCCATTTAAGGATAATTCATGTCTTTCCTTAATTTTTTGGAATTGCCTTTCCTACATTTTTTATTTGAGTATGTATGGCACTCTTTTCCTTATATGTTATGAAATCCCAAATGGCACGGTCATCTTTTCTGAATAATCCCATGATTCTTATATTACAGACTCATTTTCTCCATTGCCTTTTCTGCTATCTGAGAGAGGACAGATGCCACCATATTTGTACAAACTTTTAACACAACATTGAAAACACCAAGATCATGATATCCAGTCCCATCAATTCATAGCAATAAATGGGGAAAAATGGAAACAGTGACAGATTTTCTTGGGCTCAAAAATCACTGTGGACAGTGACAGCAGCCATGAAATTAAGACACTTGTCCCTTGGAAGAAAAGCTATGACAAACCTAGACAGTGAGTTAAAAAGCAGAGATATCACTTTATAGACAAAGGTCTGTCTAGTCAAAGCTATGGTTTTTCCAGTAGTCATGTACAGATATGAGAGTTGAACAATCAAGAAGGCTGAGCACCAAAGAATTGATACTTTTGAACTGTGGTGCTAAAGAAGACTCTTGAGAGTCCCTTGGACAGCAAGGAGATCAACCCAGTCAATCCTAAAGGAAATCCGCCCTGAACATTCATTGGAAGAACTGTTGCTAAAGCTGAAGCTCCAATACTTTGGCTACCAGATATGAAGAGCTGACTCATTGGAAAAGACCCTGATGCTGGGAAAGACTGAAGTCAGGAGGAGAAAGGGGTGACAGAGGATGAGATGGTTGAACAGAATCACCGACTCGATGACGTGAGTCTGAGCAAACTCTGGGATGCTCAGACTCATGGCATGCTTGCAGTCCATGGGGTTGCAAAGAGTCACATGTGACTGAGTGACTTAAAAAATTTTATTCTCATAGTTTTTTCACTCATCTGTCTCCTACCATCTAACGTTAAATGCCTCAAAAAGCTTATCATAATGCTTATCTTTTTGTCTTCAATCCAACCTGCTGTTTAGACAGAGAATATGGTCAGTGGATGATGTTCAGAGGGGAATAATGAAGAAATGAGAACGGGTGAGATTTTGTCAGAAATTCTTCGTTAAAATCTCTCATCGCTACCAGAACTTGACACTGTGGCAATTTTGTAATCTTTGGTAGAAAGCATCCTCTATTGCCTCCATAGTATAGTTCTTCCTGCCTTTACATCTAAGGATTACCAGACATCACTTCCACTGTTTTCTTCTATGATACACAATTGTCCAAAATCTGTATAGGCTGATCTGAAAATTTTTTTTCCACTCTGGGACTGTCATATCCAAAGAAATATACAAGCACTAACTTACCTCCTTAGTAAGTTCTATTTTCACACATATTACCTTATGCTAACCATAGAGGAACAACTTAAGATAGAATATTTTTGTCAATGAATAGAAATGAAAAATGAGATACAAAGAGTTAAATGACTAACCTAAATTCACTAACTAAGAGTCTAATTTCTGACATCAGGCTTTTCCCATAAGGGACTTTTCATTGCTTGAATATTGTAACCACCTGGGAAGCTGTAAAAACTACTCTCCCAGGGTTCTGCTCCCGAGACCCTACTATAATTGGTCTGGGGGTGCACCTTTAACATGGGAATTTTCACAAGCTCCTCTGGGGATTCTAATGAGAGTTCAAGACTGAGACCACTGCACTGGAATTTGATGATACTGCTTCTTGCATCTAAATGTAGTTTTGGAGATACTGGCCCTCATCGCTAGTTCAAAGGCTCAAGGAAGGAAAGTATCCCAAGGTGAAAGCAAGCGTTCCCACGATGCTTCAGGCGGTTTGGTCTGTCTTGTTGACAGCAAACAAATGCCAGGAAGCCTCCGCTCACTATTGCAGGGTACACCGGTCTGAAGGAATTCTTTTCCTGTAACATAAACATTTCCTTATGGGGATCGGATTTTGTCATTAAGGTGCTGTTGCCCACAACCAGATGTATTGGTTTGTTCTCTGCCAAACTTTTTATTTGCCATTCTCTAGTGATGGACAGAGAACAGTGGATCATCAGTACATTTTCCCATGATTATCTATGGTTATGAATAAATAATTGTAATTACTGAAAATGTACCACACATACTTCAGAGTTTGAATTTAAATCTCAAGTTATAGAGAAAGAACAATTTTATATCATATTACGGAGGCAATGTAATATAAAACAAAGAACAATGAATGTGGAGTCAGAGGATCTGGTTCAAGTCTTTGGGCCGCAGCCTAATTGTACTATAAATAGTAGCCACACTTACTGAGCACTCATTGTGCACTAGGCACTGTTAGAGAGTCTCAGTGCTACGATGTATGTTCTGTGATTATTCTCATCTTACAGATGAGAGAACTAGAAACTTACCCAAGGTCACACTACTAGTAAATTGCAGGGTCTTGGCAATATACACTCAGAATTTACACTGTTACCAATATCTCATATTCCATACGTGATTTTACGTAAATTACTTAGCTTCCTTTGGTCTTGGTTTTCTCATGTGTAAAACAGAGTAATAACAATGCCCAGCTCATTGGGTTCATATACAACCATGGATGACAGAAATTTGGTATTCAGTAAATATTGGTTGATAAGTGAAAAAAGAACAATAATATTGAAGTGATTAAAAAAATACAGATTAAGAGGTGCAAACAACTAAGTGCAAAATAAACAAACTACAAAAATATACAACAAAGGGAATTTAGCCAATAATTTGTAATAACTATAATTGGAATATAGCTTTTAAAAATTGTGAATCACTATCATTGTATGTTTGAAACTTACATAATATTGTAATCAACTATATCTCAATAAAAAATTAACAAAAAACCAATAGGGCATTTACTTTGTAAACTGTATTATACAGTTATTCTGTATCATACAAGAACAAACCTACTATTTGTGGCACAAAGATATGCAATAGAGTTAAAACTTAAAATCATAATATAACCACTCATCACTACTCATAAAATAAAAAGCTTTTTAAAATATGCACAAGAGTTTAATAATCTTTCCAGTGATAAAAATATAACTGTAGAAATGAAGTTAATAGAAGTTTCTCTTTTAGTTCTGAGTAGTTGAAGGAGCATTCTATAATCTGAAAGCTTCATCTTTATTATTGCCAGGAAATTAAGCCATTAAAAAGATAGTATTGGATCTTAGCCAGCTGAACTATCCAAAGACAAAATGGCTAGCAGAATATGTAAGGGTTACATTTAATTTTTTTAATTAAGTGTTGGTTATTATTGAAGCAAAGCTTCTGAAACATTCTTATACAAATCTCTGTAGGAAAAAGAAGCAGAGTGATTGTGAAATCTTGCACCAAGGGCTAGAATCAAAGTCTCAGAAATTCCTCTGGGCTAGAGGTAACCATTACCAGCTATTGCCTTCACAAAAAGGAATGAATTACATACTAGCTTAGTGACAGATGTAGAAACAAGAACCAAATTAAATATTTTGGTGTCAAACTCTTTTGAAGAAGAAATTTCAGCCAGTGATACTGCATTATTTCTTCCATTTTAAAATTATTCATTATAAGAAATCATTTCCAATTTTCTTTAATTGGGCATGTGCTTCTATTATTTCCTTACCAGCTTGGAGTTTTCTAGAGCCTCTATATATTTACATGTTATTCCATAAAGCACCATCCTATAACAATCTGTTTTCTGGTTGAAGGAACTGGACACTGAATTGTTCCCTGAAGCATGGCAACTGCCTCTCGACACGTCTGTTAAGGGTTATCACCTCCTGGAACCCATCTGAGCTCCTCAGGGCCTTTTACATAACAAATACTCAAGATGCATTTGCTGAATTGACTAAGAAGCAGTCAATCAAAATCTTAGAAATGAAGTAAATGTTCATGTATTCTGGTACCAAAATCAATAAAACTCTTTTATACTGATAGTGTTGCTAAAGACTATTTCTTAAAGTACCTTAAACAAATTATTTTTCTTAACCACTACTCCATGAATCAGTGAGGAAGATAATGTGTAATTACAAAATAACTAATAACCAACATCCTGAAAGAGCAAGTAATTTCTTAGAAATAATTTGATCTCACATTTCTTATATTTATTACATTTAGTACTTCTTTTTGCTCTTGTGTGCTAAGTTGCTTCAGTCATGTCCAATTCTTTGCGACCCCATGGACTGTAACCTGCCAGGCTCCTCTGTCCATACGATTCTCCAGGCAAGAATACTGGAGTGGGTTGCCATTTTCTCCTCCAGGGGATTTTCCCAACCCAGGGATCGAACCCACACCTCTTATGTCTCCTGCATTGGCAGGTGGGTTCTTTACCACTAGTGCCACCTGGGAAGTTCTTTTTGCTCTTATTTGTGCCTTAAAACTAGANATTCTCCAGGCAAGAATACTGGAGTGGGTTGCCATTTTCTCCTCCAGGGGATTTTCCCAACCCAGGGATCGAACCCACACCTCTTATGTCTCCTGCATTGGCAGGTGGGTTCTTTACCACTAGTGCCACCTGGGAAGTTCTTTTTGCTCTTATTTGTGCCTTAAAACTAGATATGATTTTTTCAGGGGTGATATTTTGTTCTCTTAAAACCAGGCTATCACAAGGATGAGATGAAACACGATGAGATCACAAATTAAAGCAGTGGTCATAGAGGTGGAGTAAAGGGAAAACATTTGTAATGCTGCAGGAGATAAAATCACAAAGGCTTAATGAGGGAGATAAAGAGGACTAGGAAATGTACATGATTCTGGCTGGGCAAGTAAATGCAAGAATGGTGATCTACTACTAATCAGGAGAAATAATAAGGGAGGAAGAAGAGGTTTGGGGGCAACATAATGAGTTCATTTTGGGATATCTTAGCTATGAGGTACCTTAGTGTCAGATTTTATTTTTTGGGGCTCCAAAATCACTGCAGATGGTGATTGCAGCCATGAAATTAAAAGACGCTTACTCCTTGGAAGAAAAGTTATGACCAACCTAGACAGCATATTCAAAAGCAGAGACATTACTTTGCCAACAGTGGTCCATCCAGTCAAGGCTATGGTTTTTCCAGTAGTCATGTATGGATGTGAGAGTTGGACTGAAGAAAGCTGAGCACCAAAGAATTGACGCTTTTGAACTGTGATGTTGGAGAAAATTCTTTAGAGTCCCTTGGACTGCAAGGAGATCCAACCAGTCCATCCTAAAGAAGATCAGTCCTGGGTATTCATTGGAAGGACTGATGCTAAAGCTGAAACTCCAATACTTTGGCCACCTCATGCGAAGAGTTGACTCATTGGAAAAGATTCTGATGCTGGGAGGGATTGGGGGCAGGAGGAGAAAGGGACAACAGAGGATGAGATGACTGGATGGCATCACCGACTCGATGGACATGAATGTGGGTAAACTCCGGGAGTTGGTGATGGACAGGGAGACCTGTCTTGCTGTGATTCACGGGGTCACAAAGAGTCGGACACGACTGAGCGACTGAACTGAACCTTATTACATAGCTGGAAACGTGCATTCGGAATTCAGAAGACAGTCTGGTTAGAGATGAAAACCATAGTAGTGGATGATGTCTCCCAGAGAGAGCTGGGCAGCGAATACTGAATGAAGAAGTTATTGGTAAGAAGCGCTTGGAAAGGTAAGAGGAAAACCATGGAGTCATTAAGGAGAGCATAGCCAATATGAGTTCAAGTAAGATGAAAAAAGTACTCACTGAGAATTTGGAAGTCATTGATAACTTTAGAATGTACCATTTCAGTTGGATAGCTGGAGCAAAGTCACATGTGCAGACTGGATAACCTACTTTGATACAAATCAGAAAACAGCACCCTAAAGATTAGATTAAAAGGGACCAGAAAGGTGTCCAGCTCTCCCATTCCATCTTTTCAGCTCTTACTATATGATGGTAGCAGATGATCTTTCATTAGACTGATATAATTGAGCAGCCCCAGGTTTTCTTGCTGTTCCTCTACTTAATAATATTTCTGGCTTTGGAGATAATTGTGTTTAGAATTAAAAAGTTTCCTCCTGCTCTGAAGGCTTCCTTCTGGGGTGAGGGAGTAAAGTAAATCTCAAAGAACTGAGAACTTTCTCTTTTATGATTCCAACTGTCTATCCTTCCTTCTGGCTTTCATCAGACTTTAGTCCAGGACTCTATACAAAAGAGGGACTAACTGAACAATTATTGAATGATTAGTATATGGAGCCAACAAAGAAGCTTATCACCCTCAAATTCCAAATATGTGTCAATTAGTCTTTGAAGGCAAGACGAGCTAAGAATGTTCAGAGATTAATATACCACCCCACTCCCCACAAAATAAGACAAGGCTGGATCACCTTACATGGAGTTCTGTAATATTCTGTGGCTTTTGATGTGGCTATTCCAGACCATGTCTTGTAGTAATCACTAAATGAGACTGATTTAATTGATCTGAAAATACAAAATAAAACCAGTCAGTGAGTAACATGCAAACTTGCTTTTTAAAATTATTTTATCAGAGTGGACTCTTTCAGATATTTTGTTATAAGCCATTAGTGTGTGCACACGTGTGCTAAGTCACTGCAATTGTGTCCGACTCTTTGCACCTCTATGGACTGTAACCTGCCAGCTCCTCTGTCCATGGGATTCTCCAGGCAAGAATACTGGAGTGGGCCGTCACATCCTCCTCCATGGAATCTTCCCTATCCAGGAATTGAACCCATGCCTCTTTATGGGCACCACATGCCTGTACTGGCAGGTGGGTTTTTCACCACTAGTGCCACCTGGGAAGCCCCCACAAAACATTAGGCGGATCTGCAAATTCTAGCATGGTTATTTCCAACAAATGAATCTAACATAATTTTCCACTAATACATGCAAATCACAAAAAAGATCTGCCCACACCAGTTTTCAAGAATAAGTATAAACGTGCATCCATGTGTATATTATAAAAAGAAAAAAATGTAGGTTTAAAATAATTGCCTTTTGTGACTAACAGTAAAAAGAACTTTAAATAAAGCATCACAGCTGTATATTTTATCTTTCTACAATAAACAACTTTCTTACATTTCTATGCCAAATATTAGTAAAATTACCTTTATTTCTTTTTTATTATGAGGAGAAAAGAAACACCAGAATTGAGATTACTTTAATTTTTATACAGAAATCTGATCACTTCCAAAGAGGGAAAATAAACAACTCTTTTCTAATGTTACTGCCAGCACATTTCCTTCCTCTGTGCTAATGTTACCAAATCCTAATGGAAGAGCAAAGACTGCTACAAAGGATTAAACAGGAATTATGAAACAGTCTCTTACTCTTAGATAACTGCATTTCTGATTTTTTTCCTACAAACATTTTGAATGCAGGGATTCTCAATACTCTATTAAAAAAACACTACTTTCAGATAATTTTTAGATGTGTGAAATCATCAATTAACTGGCTTAAATGGATGCTTAAACATCAAATGTAAAAGACCTTATGTCTGTTTTAAATTCCTAGCTCTGGAGGAAGAAGCAAATTTTCAGTTACAATAGGTTGTTAACATTAATTTTTATAGGTAAATCATAGGTGCTTAAGTATTTGACTCAATTTTGAAAGTAATAGGGCAATACCTGAATGTGTTAATGCATTCATTTATTTAAATAATAATCATGGACATCTAAAATTTAAGGCTAACATTTTTCAAGTGTGCTATTGCATCTGTAATCACACTTAAGTAGAAACCTGAAACTTGGTGAAGATAAATTAATCACTACTATTACTGCTTCCAGAGCTACACTCAGTGCTTTACACTACTAAATGATATACTAAACTAACATTAATTTGCCAACAAAATGTTTCGGCATTTGGCAATGGAGGTAACAAAATGAAAGACTGCATTATATCTTCTGCATGAGAAAGCTTGTGATCAATCTGCTGTCACAGATCATTTAGCAGACAACAATGACCCAAGAGGAAGGAAACTGTCAACATACTGTCTAGTGAAAAAAAATACACCATCTTCAGGCACAATCGTCTCCATTGTTTTCTGTCTGTTTGACGACGACCCATGACCCTCTCCCTTCCCAATGGTGTCCTGTTCAATTTCAAGCTGTTAGCCTTCAGGGGCTTTCTCTTCTTCCCCTAGAATAATTTAAAATATTACCCTAAAAGGTATAACTTTAGTATAGTGTGAATATATAAAACAGAATGCCTTGAACACTTGGGAATATCTGTACCTTCAACTCTATAAAGGAAATAACCTCTTAAAATAAGAGAACAATAATTATTTACTATTATTATTTAGATAAACTATTAATGGATAGATACAGCATAAAAATACCTGTGTTTATAGTTTCAACCGGTAACAGGAATTTATTGAGTATTATTTCTGGCACTAAGAATATGAAAAAGTAGAAGACATTATTTTAAACTGAACATCAGGATTTATTATCCTGTTGGGAAAAAAGATATATACCTGAACTATTAAGTAGAATAGCTTTATATATTAACATAATAAATGATCACATCATTTAACAGACATTTGGAGACTATAGTGGAAAACCTGTCTTTGGCAGTGGCAATAAGGAAGAAAGTTGGAGGAAGGAGCTGTAACTTTATTTTGTAGCCACTTGGGAAAGAGTCACTTGGATATAGACCTGGGACAAAGGAAGGAGGCATTTTAGGCCAGGGAAACAGTATTAACAATAGCTTAGATGGCAAGGAGTGTGGTGTGTTCATGCCTACATAGAGAGGATGCCGGGGGAAGAGGTGATAGTAACAAGATAACTGACCAGAGGGAAAAGTTCCAATTTCAGAGGAATTGACATTTAATTAAAAGATAGGTGAAATGAGGCAATGATAGGTCTTCACATTTAGGCAGAGAGTGGATTAGAGTTGATTCAGTGATCTTGATTTATTAGGTGATAGACAGTAATCAGGAGTTCTCAAATAAGGCAAGTAAACTAAGAAATCAGTGTTTGAGCAAGAGTTTCCTCCAGCACTACATGCAGAGTAGATCATATGAGAGATTAAATGCAAGGGGACCACTTAGGAAATAAATTCAGTGACTTAGGTAAGAGATCCTGAGAGCCAATATTAGGGTGGGAGCAAAGATTACCAAGGGGAGGAGATGAATTTACGAGAATGCTAAAGAACTGACTGAATCAGCTGCCTGATAGAGTGTGAAAAGTCAAGGAATTTGAGGGTCACATATTCTCCTAAAACCCAGAAGGCCAGTTATTTTTGCTATTAATAGAAAGTGTCTAGAGAAACTGAAGTAAAATATGAGTTTAATTTTAAACATGGGTTGTAGGTGATGACCTCTAGGAGTGTGATTAAGAAATTGGGACTGGAAATAAGAGATTTAGGTCAAATCAACATAAAATTTGATAGATGACACCATTAGGGAAAACAAACTCCAAAAGAATAAGTGTTTAGAAAAGAAAGGGCAGAAACCAATTCACGGTTAAGGGCCAGGGGGCGGGGAGTGAAGGAAACCAAAGGGATCATTAAAGGAAGAGAGAATCATGGTAGCCCTATTTCATGCAAGCAACACCCCAGCCATTGCCAAAGCCTAGTGACTAAATCCTTAAATATCTCTGGATAGGGAATGGAAAATGGTACAGCTTCTTTGTAAGACAGCATGGTGGTTTCTTACAAAACTAAACATACTCTTACCACACAATGCAGCAATAACACTCCTTGGTATTTACCCAAAGGAGCTGGAAACTTATGTGCACACAGAATCTTATACATAGATGTTTAGAGAAGCTTTATTCGTAATTGCCAAAATGTAGAAGCAACCAAGATGCATCAATGGGTGAATGGATAAGTTATGTGGTGTATATTCAGACAATGGAATATAATCAGCACTAAAAAGAAATTAGCTAATAAGCCATGAGGACTTCTTTGAAGGCTCACTGCTTGCCAGTGTAGAAGATACTGGTTTGATCCCTGGGTCGGAAGGATCTCCTGGAGAAGGAAGTGGCAATCCACTCCAGTATTCCTGCCTGGGAAATCCCATGGACAGAGGAGCCTGGCGGCCTACAGTCCATGGGGTCGAAAAAGAGTCAGACAACTAGCAACTAAAACAACAACAACAACAAATAAATCATGAAGAGTCATGTAGTGCCATGGCCAAGAGCACAGTCTCTGGGATTAGCTGCTTGGGTTAAAACATGGTGGCACCATTATTGCTTAGCTGCATGACTCTGAACAAGTTACCTAATAACCTCTTCATGTCTTCAGAGACAGAATTTTCTCCAGTGGTGGTTGTAAGCATTCAGTGAAAGCACACATGAAAAGAGTCAAGGAGGGGTTTAGCACCCCTCAGCACTCAGTGTCAGCTGGGCTCCTCACTGCCTTGGATAAGAACCTCATCATTTTTCTCCTGCAAACTCCAAATAGCTTCCTAATTGTCATTCTGCCTTGCACACACCTGCTTAGTCACTCCAGTCATATCCCATTGGGCTACCTTGGTGTCTCCCTACTCCAGGTTATTATGTCTCTGCTTGAAAGCCACAGTAGGTTACCTACTTCTATAGGATGACATCTAAAAACTTTTACATAGAATTCGAGGTGGTTCACCATCTGGCCATTTCCAACCTTTTCTCCCATCATTCACCCTCACATCCACAGGCTCCGTTCACATGGAACTGTTTCCTGACGATCCTAAGTGTACCGCAATCTTACACATACATGTCTGTACAAGCAGTTCTATTAGAGACTCTTTTGCCCCCTGAGCCTATCAAAGTCATACTCATTAGGATTCAGGTCCAATAAAAATAATAGATAGACCCAGGGACCTAAAAAAAAAATAAAATAAAATAATAGATAGATGAAGGTTGTCCCACTGGATATTGTGGCTGCCTTCCCAGTAGCTGTTCCATTCTTCTCCCGTTCTTCTCCCACATGCCCTGGGGTCTGATGTGGGGACTGGATCTTACCCCGGTTCTAAATCAGGACCCCAGTGATAACAGGAATCTGACCTGAATAGCTCCAATAATAGTACAATTTATTCTAGCTTACTAGTATGTCCTCATCTCTGAGACTGTTGATTCTCTTTGTTCTTCTTCAAGACTGCCTTGTTATTTTAAACCTTTTGCATTTCTAGATACATTTTAGACCACCTTATCAATTGCCAGAAAAAAAATAAGGCTGCTGAGATTTTGACTGAGAGTGAACTGAATCTACAATTTGGGAAGAATTGATACTGTAATAATATTGAGTCTTTTCTAAGTGGTAAACATTGTATATCTCTATTTCTTTAGGTCTTGAAAAAAATCCTCCCATATATATTTTGTGATTTTCAGTATAAATGTCTTACTTATCTTTTGTTACATTTTGATGCTGTTGTAATGGTATTTTTAAAGTTTCATTTTTATGTTGATTGCTTGTATATAAAAATAGTTAATTTTTTAATATTCATCTTCTAGCTAAGATCCTTACTAGATTTACTTATTAATTTTCAAACTTTCAAGTTTGTATATTCTTTTGGATTTCAATATGTATGTAATTGTGTTATCTGTGAATACAAATGGTTTACTGTATTCTTTCCAAATTTTATACCTTTTGTTTTTCTTCCCTCATTGCACTGGCTAGGACTTCAGTACAATGTTAGATAGAAACAGTGATAATGTGGATACTTGCCTTGCTCCTAAACTCAAGAGAAAAGGATTAAACATTTCACATTTAAGTGTTAGGTTAGCTGTTAGATTTCTGTTCAATTCAGTTCAGTCACTCAGGCATGTCTGACACTTTGTGACCCCATGGGCTGCAGCACACCAGGCTTCCCTGTCCATCAACAAGCCCTGGAGCTTACTCAAACTCATGTCCATCGAGTTGGCGATGCCATCCAACCACCTCATCCTCTGTCGTCCCATTCTCCTCCTGCCTTCAATCTTCAAAGCATCAGGGTCTTTTCCAATGAGTCAGTTCTTCGCATCAGGTGGCCAAAGTATTGAAGCTTCAGCTTCGGCATCAGTCCTTCCAATGAATATTCAGGACTGATTTCCCTTAGGATTAACTGGTTTGATTTCTGTAGATTCCCTTTATCGAAATAAGGAAATTCTCTTCTATTCCTAGTTTGGTGAGAATTTTTATCATGAGTGAGTGTTAATGATTTTTCTAGATTAAGGCAGATAATTCTATGTTTTTATTTTTATTTGGTTAACTGAGTTACATGCATTGATTTTCAAATTTTAAACCAATCTGGCTTTCCTGAAACAAAGCTCACTTAGTCATCATGTTCTATCCCTTCTTTATATACCAGTGGGTTTAATTTGCTAATATTTTGGTTAGGATTTATACATTTCAGGTTTATGAGAATACTGAACTATAATTTTACTTTCTTGTAATGAATTCTGATTTTAGAATCAGAGTTTCGAAGTTTGGTGACATATTCACTGTCTCTATTTACTGGAAGAGTTTGAATGCCTTTTTAAAAAAGATTTTATTTGAAGTAACTTTAGATTTAGAAGAGTTGTAAAGTTAGTTGAATACCTTTAAAATTAGCTTTGTTAAAGTATAATTGACATTCAATAAAATGTACAAGTGTTAAGAGCACAGATTGATGACTTTTGATAAAAGCATGCCCCTGCATAACCAAAAGCCCAAACAAGTTACAGAATGTTTTCACTAGTCCTGAAAGTTCCCTATTGCCCCTTCCCAGTTAAGCTCCCTTGACACTTTGGGTTATCACTGATCCAGTTCTCTATCATCATAGATGAGTTCTGCCTGTCTTAGACTTCATACAAATTGAACTCTACAGCATGTACTCTTTTATTACTGAGTTTTTTTTCCCCCTCAACATAATGCCTGTATTCCTAATCCATGTTGTTGCATGTATCAACAATTTTATTGCTGAGAGTATTCAGTTTATAAATACAACACAATTTATTTATATATTCAACTGCTGAATATATAATATTGACTGTTGATGGAAATTTTAGTTGTTTTCAGTTTGGGATATTACAAATAATCTTCTATGAAGATTTCTGTACAAGCCTTTTGTTAATATATACTTTTATTTCTTTTAGGTAAATACTTAGGAGTGGGTTAGAGGGCAGGTGAACCTTTGACATGACAAGAAACTGCTAAACTATGTTCTGAACTGGCTGTGGGCAGTCAATAGGCATAGCAACAGAAGAGCACTACAGTACAATCACAGCTTCATCAGTAACTGGAACTGTCAGTTTAAGCCAGTAGTGTGATCTTCCCATCTCCCCCATCTTAGTATGTCACTGTGGTACCCATCCAGTTCCAATCTATTACAAATCCTTGATTCCACTTTCTCTCTCGCCCCAAATAAGTCAAGCTAAAGCCTTGAATCCAACCATTTCATCCACTTATCTCCCACTCCACATTTATGCCCTTAGCCCTAGCCCAAACCACGCGTCTTTCCCCTGGACTACTAAAGTAACCAAATAATTCTTTTTGTTTCCACCTTAGATCCTTCACAGTTGATTCCCCAGGAGGCAGTTAAAGTGGTCCTTTCAAAATATAAATCTGATTACACCTTTCTCTTCTTAAAAGCTGTCCAGTTGTGTCCCAATTCCCACTGCAAGATTAATAAAATGCAAATTCCTTACCTAGTTTATAAAGCCCTATCTACATCTCTTACTCCACCCCTACCCATTTCTTCTTCCCTCTTGCTGTGTTCCAGCTGCAGTGGCCTTCTTTCTGATCCTCTAACACATTTGTGTGCATGCTCAGTCCCAACCAACTCTTGGCAACCCCATGGACTATAGCCTGCCAGGCTCCTCTGTCCACAGGATTCTTTAGGCAAGAATACTCGAATGGGTTGCCATTTCCTCCTCAGGGGATCTTCCTGACCCAGAGATCGAACTGGTGCCTCCTGCACCCTCCTGCATTGTCAGGCAGATTCTTTACCACTTCCTCTAACATACCTTGCTCACAACCAATACTCAATTAGTCAATACCCTAGCTATTCCCTCTGCCTAGAATCTCACAGTACCTATAAGACATTATTCTCTCCCAACTTTTCACTTCTTTTTTTCCCTTTCAATGTCATGAATCTTGATTTTCCAAGAAAATACCAAATACAAGTTGATCTCACCATGGTTCTTGAGTCATTTCTGAATACAGTTCTAGTGAACTCTTTCTTCCAGGCTCCAGATTTTATAGTCCTGTGATCAGTGCTGGATCCTCATGATGCTGTCTGGTTACCCTGCTGCCTGTCTGATGAGGGACTCAGTGCCCCAAAGAACCAAAGGGTCAAAGTTTCCTCCCTGTAACTGGGTCCCCCCTTCTTCCTGCTCCTGCCTGAGACAAATGCCACCATTGCTACTGGCTGGGCTTCATCTCAGTGCTGGGAGACAGACAAGGTCAATGCTCTTGCTGTCATGTTCCAATTAACCATTTCATCAGTTGTTCTGGGTCTTTTCATTCTGAGGTTCTAACACTTCCAGGCACAGAGCCCCTTGGTATAACATTGTCTCACGTTCTGAAACAGAGTCTGGATCTGAGTGTTCCTTTTGATTTCAGTCTTTTGGGAACATTTTACTATTACTAATCCACTAAGAGGATCCTTGTTTTGGAGCATGTACAGTATAAAACCAAGATAGAATAAGTATTATTTCAGCCGTAGTAAATTGGCTATTTTATATGTAGAAATAGTCTGATTGACTACTAAAATAAGGCTGATGCAAATGTTAGAGAACCTAAAAGCTGCAGAACCTACACCTGTCCAAGTGTTCAAGGTCACACTGTCAGGTGGTCTCCCAAGGGTACAATGGCTTCAACCTAACTCTCACCATTTTGCTCTAAGACTTATTCTTTTCCTAAACTGCTTGGATTTTTGTGCTATATAATGGTCGGGCTATAATGTAGACAATGGTCTTTTTTTTTTTCCTTTTCAGAAATAAAAAATAAAAGACTAGACAACTATAGAACAGTCTTCTGGACTCTGTGGGAGAGGGAGAGGGTGGGATGATTTAGGAGAATGGCATTGAAACATGTATAATACCATATATGAAACGAATTGCCAGTCCAGGTACAATGCAGGATACAGGATGCTTGGGGCTGGTGCACTGGGATGACCAGAGGGATGGTATGGAGAGGGAGGTGGGAGGGGGGTTCATGATGGGGAACACAGGTACACCTGTGGCAGATTCATGTTGATGTATGGCAAAACCAATACAATATTGTAAAGTAATTAACCTCCAATTAAAATAAATAAATTTATATTAAAAAAAGACTAGGCAACTAATACAGCTACATTCAATTTTAATTAAATAGTCTAGAAAGAACTCAAGATTTTCATATTCTTCCTGAAAAAAGAATCATTTTTAAAAGGTATTGGAAGGGAAGATATATTTAAATGAAATCATTTTTCTAAGTCAAAAAATCAAAATACAATTATAATAGAAAATACAACTTAAGTCAATAGTTCTTTTAGTGTATAAATTGGCATAGAACTGTATACAGGAAAACTTACCTGTTAAGTTTATCTTGCTCTTTTGGTGACTCAGAACCATCATCTTTTGCTATAAAGAAAAATATGAAAAGATTCTGGTTGACTTAAGGAAGACTGAATATATGTCCCTATGTGCATTCTTTCCAAAGCCCTAATAAGATTGTAAGAAAGGAATAAAAACAAGGTGTATGGAGAAGGAAATGGCAACCCACGCCATGCCTGGAGTATACCCATGGACAGAGGAGCCTGGCAGGCTACAGTCCATGGGGTTGGGGAAAAAAAGAAAAGGTGTAAAACCTCAAGAAGAGCAAAAGAAAGATGGCAAGAAAAATGTTCAAGATAGAAAGCAGATGTCAAGTGGTAACCATCTTAACACATCATAGAAATTTGAAACCTAATGACATGATGAGAGAAGGCCAATAAAAAGCAAGCAGATTTATACTTCAGAACTTGAGAAACAACTTAGGGATTGGAGGTACTAGATACCCCTGAAAGGTGAAATGTATAGTGTGGATACCAAAGACATAGCCTTCATCCTATGCAACCAGATGACCACCGCTGCCTAGGCAGGAGGGAAGATACCTTATTCTGGAGAGACTGACCCAGAGACATTCAGGGGACAGCAGAACAAGAATATGGTAAGTGACTGGTGACAGAGAATAAATCAAATAGATCATATTGAATAAGCAATATTCCTTACTCTCTCTCCTTGTCCAGCACCTAGAGTGTAAGTAGTTAACCTTTCTCTCTTCAGGCATATGACTGGAGGATTCATCTCAGAATAAACAGTTAAGCCTAACTAATGGTAAGGTCAGATCCTCAGTAAATAATCCTATAATAAAACAAAACCATCAGCAAGTCTACTCTGCATCCAAAATTTCCAGTCTTTTCAATGAATGATTGTCATTCATCATTTCATTCATCATTCAATGAATGATTTTCATGCATCATACAGATGCACAGTTAAAGATGGGTAGATAATTGAGTAAAGTCCTTATTATGAATGATAACAACAAGAACAAATAAACAGGAAGTAAACAGATACGAGAAACATACTTTTCTGGATGTTTTCCAGAATATAGAACAAAAAAAAACAGAGAGAAGGATAATTGGAGAAAACAGATTTTTAAAAAAGTTTGCATAACAGATCAGTAGATCCAACAATCAAATCTTTGGAGATTTAGAAGAGGCAACAGGGATACTGGAGGGGAAGGGAATTATAAAAGAAATCAAATGAGAAAAATGTCCAAAACTAAAGAATTAAGAGTTAGAGATTAAAACAGCCTATGAAATGCTCTACATTATGAATGAAGAGGGAAAAAATGAAATTACATCCAGAAATATTATCAAGAAATTTCAGACCACTGGGAATAAAGAGAAGATTTTAAAAGCTTCCACTGAAAATAAATCACATGTGGAGAAGCAGACATTCAAATGAAACAGACTTCTTAAGGGTAATACTGGAAACTAGTCTTTACAATTCTGAAAGAAAACTATTTTCAAACTAAAGTGTAACCAAATTATGAATATATGAGAGTAGAGTGAATACATTTTTAGGCATGTGAAGTAATGAAAGGTTTAGTGCTCCTGTGTTAGGAAGCTCCTGGCAGAAGTGTTTCAACAAAACGAAGGAGCAAACGAAGGAGAGATCATGCAAGAGCTCCCATTCAATAGGTGGGCAGAAAGGTCTTCCCGGGATTCCTGTGAGAGCCAGTTCAGAACTGGAAGAGGAGGATGAATGAGCACCTCAGCAAAGGTGTTTCCCAGGGGTAAAACCAAACTGAATACCAAAACTGTTCTTTGCAGTTTTGTCAGAAAGTTTGGGGGAAGAATAAATGGTAGATATTCTTCCAAAACACAAACCAAAATATTTCCAGAAAACAAAACCAAGGGAATAAAAATACAGGCCATTTGTCCAAGAAAATAAAAGTCAGTCAGGGCTCATCGGTGAAAAATATTTACTAAGTCATATTAACATAAATGAATGATACTAGGAGGATGGGGGAGAGAGAATGTAAGTGGAAATGGTACCATAAAATTTCAATCTTTTATCTTTCAGAAGAGGCCCATGAGTCATATCTAAACTGAAAATCTAGAATTTTAGTATGGGATACACTTAGAAATACAGTGGTAATTCCAAAAGAAACAGCTAAATGTGCTGACAGCTGTTGGTACCTTGTAGGAGGTGAGGGCACCTTTTAGTTATGGATGGTGGGCTTATAAATCCTTAAAAACTGTATTTCCTTTAAAACTGATTTGAATTATTTGTCCTTTAAAGCTATGAACAAATACTTCTTTGATAGAAAATAGATACTTAAGATCTTTAGTAAAACTGCTTTAAAACTTAGCTTAAAAGTTATTAGACTATCTGGTGCAATGAAGTACAAACAGGAAAAACGAGGTTTGTAACCCCAGCAAACAGATTCACAGACACTATCCCTGTTAATGTCAGAATTTTTACATTGCCTGACACCTGTAGATATCAGATCTGTGATAATACTGTAATCATCAACAACAAAATTATGGTTGAATGATGGTACTAAAGCTCATGTTCCTTAATTGGTAAGTTATACTACTGCACTAAATTCCTGCTTCCTGATATTCAGAAAGAATATTTTTCTAGAGGAAATTGAATTCTTATAGGAATACTCAACAACCAATACTCCTTTTGAAGAAAAAAAACACCTGAAATTCTGAGACATCATCTGCTTCAGCTGTAGAAACAACAGGTTTCTTTAAAACCTGTTCTATTGTAATGAGGACTTTAAAAAGAACAGTGAACAAATTGAGAACTTAAACTGAAGAAGAATCAAATGCTTATCACATCTTCCTCATTGTAAGCAGAATGGGATGTATTTGCACAATCATTTTTTTTTTTTTAAGTAATACATAGTGCTCGCTTTGGCAGCACATATACTAAAACTGGAACGATACAGAGAAGGTTGGCATGGCCCCTGCACAAGGATGACATGCAAATTCGTGAAGCAGTCCATATTTTTCAGAACACCAGAGAACTCCTGACTCCAGGGAACATTAATCAACAGGAGCTCATCAAACGCCTCCATACCTACACTGAAACCAAGCACCGCCCAAGGGCCAACAAGTTCCAGAGGAAGACATACCATGCAAATTCTCCAGCAACACAGGAACACAGGTCTGAGTTTCAATATACAGGCTGCCCAAAGTCTTTCCAAATCCACTGACATCTCATAACTCATTATTGGACACTTCATTGCACTCCAGAGAGAAGAAATCCAGCTCCACCCACCAAAACACCAACACAAGCTTCCCGAACCAGGAAACCTTGACAAGCCACCTGTACAACCCCACCCACAGTGAGGAAACTCCACAATAAAGAGAACTCCACCAACTGCAGGAATACAGAAAGGCCATCCCAAACACAGCAATATAAACAAGATGAAGAGACAGAGGAAGACCCAGCAGGTAAGGAACAGGATAAATGCCCACCAAACCAAACAAAAGAGGAAGAGATAGGGAATCTACCTGATAAAGAATTCCAAATAATGATAGTGAAAATGGTCCAAAATCTTAAAATAGAGTTACAGATAAATAGCCTGCAGACAAGGAGCGAGAAGATGCAAGAAAGGTTTAACAAGGTCCTAGATGAAATAAAAAAGAGTCAATATATAATGAATAATGCAATAAATGAGATCAGAAACACTCTGGAGGGAACAAATAGTAGAATAACAGAGGCAGAAGACAGGATTAGTGAAGTAGAAGATAGAATGGCAGAAATAAATGAATCAGAGAGGAAAAAAAGAAAAACGAATTAAAAGAAATGAGGACAATCTCAGAGACCTCCAGGACAACGTTAAACACCCCAACATTCAAATCATAGGAGTCCCAGAAGAAAAAGACAAAAAGAAAGACCATGAGAAAATACTGGAGGAGATAATAGTTGAAAACTTCCCTAAAATGGGGAAAGAAATAATCACCCAAGTGCAAGAAACCCAGAGAGTTCCAAACAGGATAAACCCAAGGTGAAACACTCCAAGACACATATTAATCAAATTAACAAAAATCAAACACAAAGAATAAATATTAAAAGCAGCAAGAGAAAAACAACAAATAACACACAAGGGGATTCCCATAAGGATAACAGCTGATCTTTCAATAGAAACTCTTCAGGCCAGGAGGGAATGGCAAGATATACTTAAAGTGATGGAAGAAAATAACCTACAGCCCAGATTACTGTGCCCAGCAAGGAGCTCATTCAAATATGAAGGAGAAATCAAAAGCTTTACAGATAAGCAAAAGCTGAGAGAATTCAGCACCACCAAACCAGCTCTCCAACAAATGCTAAAGGATATTCTCTAGACAGGAAACACAGAAAGGGTGTATAAACTCGAACCCAAAACAGTAAAGTAAATGGCAACGGAATCATACTTATCAATTCAACCCATTTATATACTTATAAATAATTACCTTAAATGTAAATGGGTTGGATGCCCCAACCAAAAGACAAAGACTGGTTGAATGGATACAAAAATAAGACCCCTATATATGTTGTCTACAAGAGAGCCACCTCAAAATAGGGGACACATACAGACTGAAAGTGAAGGGCTGGAAAAAGATATTCCATGCAAATAGAGACCAAAAGAAAACAACAAATGCTAAAGGATATTCTCTAGACAGGAAACACAGAAAGGGTGTATAAACTCGAACCCAAAACAGTAAAGTAAATGGCAACGGAATCATACTTATCAATTCAACCCATTTATATACTTATAAATAATTACCTTAAATGTAAATGGGTTGGATGCCCCAACCAAAAGACAAAGACTGGTTGAATGGATACAAAAATAAGACCCCTATATATGTTGTCTACAAGAGAGCCACCTCAAAATAGGGGACACATACAGACTGAAAGTGAAGGGCTGGAAAAAGATATTCTATGCAAATAGAGACCAAAAGAAAGCAGGAGTAGCAATACTCATATCAGATAAAATAGACTTTAAAACAAAGGCTGTGAAAAGAGACAAAGAAGGACACTGCATAATGATCAAAGGATCAATACAAGAAGAAAATATAACAACTATAAATATATATGCACCCAATATAGGAGCACCACAATATGTAAGATAAATGCTAACAATATGAAAGGGAAAATTAACAATAACACAATAATAGTGGGAGACTTTAATACCCCACTCACACCTATGGATAGATCAACTAAACAGAAACACAAACTTTAACACAAACATTAACAAGGAAACACAAACTTTAAGTGATACAATAGACTGGTTAGACCTAATTGATATCTATAAGGACATTTCACCCCCAAACAATGAATTTCGCCTTTTTCTCAAGCACACACGGAAACTTCTCCAGGACAGATCACACCCTGGGCCATAAATCTAGCCTTGGTAAATTCAAAAAAACTGAAATCATTCCAAGCATCTTTTCTGACCACAATGCAGTAAGATTAGATCTCAATTACAGGAGAAAAACTATTAAAAATTCAAACATAAGGAAGACGCTGGCTGAATAACCAACAAATCACAGAAGAAATCAAAAAAGAAATAAAAATATGTGTAGAAATGAATTAAAATGAAAACACAACAACCCCAAACCTGTGGGACACTGTAAAAGCAGTGCTAAGGGGAAGGTTCATAGAAATACAGGCATACCTCAAGAAACAAGAAAAAAGTCAAATAAATAACCTAACTCTACATCTAAAGCAACTAGAAAAGGAAGAAATGAAGAACCCCAGGGTTAGTAGAAGGAAAGAAATCTTAAAAATTAGGGCAGAAATAAATGCAAAAGAAACAAAAGAGACCATGGCAAAAATCAACAAAGTCAAAAGCTGGTTCTTTGAAAGGATAAATAAAATAGACAAACCCATTAGCCAGACTCATCAAGAAACAAAGGGAGAAAAATCAAATCAATAAAATTAGAAATGAAAATGGAGAGATCACAACAGACAACACAGAAATACAAAGGATCATAAGAGACTACTATCAGCAATTATATACCAATAAAATGGACAACTTGGAAGAAATGGACCAATTCGTAGAAAAGTGCAACTTTCCAAAACTGAACCAGGAAGAAATAGAAAATCTTAACAGACCCATCACAAGCACAGGAATTGAAACTGTAATCAGAAATCTTCCAGCAAACAAATGCCCAGATCCAGACAGCTTCACAGCTGAATTCTACCAAAAATTTAGAGAGGAGCTAACACCTATCCTACTCAAACTCTTCCAGAAAATTGCAGAGAAAGGTAAACTTCCAAACTCATTCTATGAGGCCACCATCACCCTAATACCAAAATCTGACAAAGATGCCACAAAAAAAGAAAACTACAGGCCAATATCACTGATGAACATAGATGCAAAAATCCTTAATAAAATTCTAGCAATCAGAATCCAGCAACACATTAANGGGCCCTAGGGTGTCAGGCTTCAGTAGCTGGGCTCCTGGGCGTGAGGGCACAGGCCCAGTAGCTGTGCTGCACAGGCTTAGCTGCTCCGCGGCACGTGGGATCTTCCCGGATCAGGGATCAAACTCCTGCATTGGCAGGTGGGTGCTTTACCGCTGAGTCCCCAGGGAAGCCCCTGGATTTCTGTTTTAAATAACCATTGCTTGTGGTCTCAGGCGGGCGCTGGCCGTGGAGGCCGTTGAATCTGTCCTAGTCTTTCTCCACCCAGCCCCGACCCCATCCCTCCACTGGCCCCTAGATACGTCTCCTGACTCTGGTTCTAACACACGAGACACGGCCGATAGATGCCACGGGGGCAAGGCTTTGAGATTCTTAGGCTCTTCTTCCTCCTCCCCCAACGTTTGGAATTTGCCCCCCTTCTTGAGGACGTTTGCAGGCAGCAAGCACGTGGGGAATGGAAGGGCTGGTCAGTCTGTCTAGAAAAGCCCTGCCACCCTCGGCGTGACTCCCTCATTGCCTGATGGTTAAGCAGCTTTCCTGAGGCCGGTGCTCACAACTGTTTTCTATGAGGATTGCATGTCTGTATCAGTTTGCCGGGCCTGACGTAAGAGTCCACAGACGGGGAGGTTTAAACAGCAGATACCTGTTTCTTCCAGCTCTGGAGGCCGATGTCTGAGATCAGGCTGTGGGGAGGTCGGTTTCTTCTGAGGCTCGGGATGCCCGTCCCCATGTTCCCATATGGCCTTCCCTGTACATGTCTGTGTCCTCATCGTCTTTGCTCATGAGAATACCGGTCATGTTGGGTCAGGGCCCACCCTAGTGACCTCGTTTTAACTTAATGACCTCTTTAGAGGCCTTCTCTGCAAAAACAGTCTTATTCTGAAGGGCTAGGGATTAGGACTTCAACATACGGATTTGGGACTGTCAGAGTTCACTCCATAGCCTTGCCTTTGAGGACTTGCAGAGCTAAGGGGTCTTGTCACTCTGCCTCCCTGCCATTGCTCATCTCTCTGTCCCCCAGGCAGTTGCCAAGAGACTATGAAGTACTCTTGAGTGACATGCTGTTCAGAGAACGCTTTCCCACTTAAGGCCAATGCTGGTCTCACTGCTCTTGGGTTCAGCTCTGCCCCTGCCTCCCTCTGGAAGCCCTCCCAGATCACCAGGGCTGATGAAATGGCCCACCTTGTGCTCCCCACCCCCCAGTGTGAACTGGGTTGTAATAAACATCTTCTTATATGTCTCTCCTCCTCATTAGACTGTGAGCCCCTGGAGGGCAAGGACCCTGCCTGAGTTTTCTCTGTCCACCTGGTGCCCTGGGTGGGACTTGCCTCAGAAATGTTTATCTCCTGGAACCGAAACTGCACCGTTGGCAGCCATTTGTTTTCAGAACCAAAGTCTGTCTTTCTTGTCTGTTTCCAGGCAAATAGGAGAGAACTTAATTGTTCCCGGTGGAGTGAAGACCATTGAGGCCAATGGGCGGATGGTTATTCCTGGAGGTATTGATGTCAACACCTACCTGCAGAAGCCCTTCCAGGGGATGACGGCTGCTGATGACTTCTTCCAAGGGACCAAAGCAGCGCTGGTGGGCGGGACCACAATGATCAGTGAGTCGTACCCCTGCTTTAGGCCATAAGCTGCTACTTCTCCTTCAAATCCCCAGCATCGTGAGCAACATCAGGCTCTTTGCTCTGGGTACACGGTGTGCAGAAGGCTAAAGTTTTGGAACCAGTGAGGCAGGTGCTGTTATGACCATTGGGAAGCAGAGGCTCAGAGAGATAAGCTGCTGAAATTTTCGCAGCTGGGAAGTGGCTGTGTCAGTATTGCTGCTGTGATGATGATGCACAGTACAATGCTTCCAAACTCTGAAAATCAGGTTCCCATGGAAACCATGGAGGAGTAAGTTTAAAGAAGGAGAGAGTGATTCGACATGTCCTGAGAGGTCAGGTAGAGTAAGGACTGGAAAGGCAAATTAGCAAAGGCTAATCTGATGCTCTACGTGGGTGGAGGAGTGAGAGGGGTTGTGTAACCGATACTGCTCTTTATGGCTGTGAAGGGTGGATGTTAGAAACAGGGCGGGAACAGAGGGATGTGCAGAGCCCAGTGTGGTTTAAAAGACAGATGTCTCCCCATTGATAGGCTTTACATCTAAGACTTTATTTGAAAAAGGGATGGTGAAGTTCATATTCTTTTAAGTCCTTTTCACCTTTGCATTCTATGCCCAAGACGGTAACATGGAGTCACAGGAAACGGTCCAGTCTTTATAGCTGACTGGACTCTGGGAATCTTCTCTGTACTGCTTACCAGTTGTGTGACCTTGGACGTTTTTCACCTTCTTTAAGCCTCAGTTTCCTCATCTGCCAAGTGAGGGTATTTATACTCACTTTACAGGGTAGTTGTGAGGATTTTATTGGATAATTTTTGTAAAGACTTTGTGGCAGTATGTGATACACTGTAATCATTCAATAAGCGGTCATGATAACGATGGTGATGAGGAGGAAGATGAGATTACATTAACAGCGGTGGTGTCAATGAAGACTGAGATGGTGGTAATCGTTTCACTGCTGATGATTTTGATAATGATGGTGACGACAATAACAATATTGATGCTGATGATGGTGAGAGTGATGANAGCATCATCTTTCAGGATTTGAAATAGCTCAACTGGAATTCCATCACCTCCACTAGCTTTGTTCGTAGTGATGCTTCCTAAGGCCCACCTGACTTCACATTCCAGGATGTCTGGCTCTAGGTGAGTGAGTGATCACACCTTCGTGATTATCTTGGTCATGGAGATCTTTTTTGTACAGTTTCTTCTGTGTATTCTTGCCATCTCTTCCTAATATCTTCTGCTTGTGAGGTCCATACCATTTCTGCCCTTTATTGAGCCCATCTTTGCATGAAGTGTTTCCTTGGTATCTCTCATTTTCTTGAAGAGATCTCTAGTCTTTCCCATTCTATTGTTTTCCTCTATCTCTTTGCAGTGATCGCTGAGGAAGGCTTTCTTATCTGTCCTTGCTATTCCTTGGAACTCTGAATTCAAATGGGTATAGCTTTCCTTTTCTCCTTTGCCTTTCACCTCTCTTCTTTTCACAGCTATTTGTAAGGCCTCCTCAGACAGCCAGTTTGCCTTTTTGCATTTCTTTTTCTTGGGGATGGTCTTGCTCTCTGTCTCCTGTACAATGACATGAACCTCCGTCCATAGTTCTTCAGGCACTCCATCTATCAGATCTAGGCCCTTAAATCTATTTCTCACTTCCAATGCATAAGGGATTTGATTTAGGTCATACTTGAATGATCTAGTGGTTTTCCCCACTTTCTTCAATTTAAGTCTTAATTTGGCAATAAGGAGTTCATGATCTGAGCCACAATCAGCTCCTGGTCTTGTTTTTGCTGACTGTATAGAGCGTCTCCATCTTTGGCTGCAAAGGATATAATCAATCTGATTTCAGTGTTGACCATCTGGTGATATCCAAGTGTACAGTCTTCTCTTGTGTTGTTGGAAAAGGGTGTTTGCTATGACCAGTGTGTTCTCTTGGAAAAACTCTATTAGTCTCTGCCCTGTTTCATTCTGTACTCCAAGGCCAAAATGGCTGTTACTCCAGGTGTTTCTTGACTTCCTACTTTTGCATTCCAGTCCCCTATCATGAAAAGGACGTCTTTTTTGGGTGTTAGTTCTAGAAGGTCTTGTAGGTCTTCATAGAACCATTCAACTTCAGCTTCTTCAGCGTTACTGGTTGGGGCATAGACTTGGATTACTGTGATATTGAATGGTTTGCCTTGGAGATCAACAGAGATCATTCTGTCGTTTTTGAGATTGCATCCAAGGACCGCATTTTGGACTCTTTTGTTCACTATGATGGCTACTCCATTTCTTCTAAGGGACTCCTGCCCACAGTAGTAGATATAATTAATGGTCATCTGAGTTAAATTCACCCATTCCAGTCCATCTTAGTTGGCTGATTCCTAGAATGTCGAACATCCAAGGACCGCATTTTGGACTCTTTTGTTCACTATGATGGCTACTCCATTTCTTCTAAGGGACTCCTGCCCACAGTAGTAGATATAATTAATGGTCATCTGAGTTAAATTCACCCATTCCAGTCCATCTTAGTTGGCTGATTCCTAGAATGTCGATGTTCACTCTTGCCATCTCCTGGTGACCACTGCCAATTTGCCTTGATTCATGGACCTAACATTCCAGGTTCCCCTGCAATATTAGTCTTTACAGCATCAAACCTTGCTTCTGTCACCAGTCCCATCCACAACTGGGTGTTGTTTTTGCTTTGGCTCCATCCCTTCATTCTTTCTGGAGTTACTGATCTCCAGTAGCATATTGGGCACCTACTGACCTGGGGAGTTCATCTTTCAGTGTCTGATCTTATTGCCTTGTCATACTGTTCACTGTACCAGNCACCAGTCCCATCCACAACTGGGTGTTGTTTTTGCTTTGGCTCCATCCCTTCATTCTTTCTGGAGTTACTGATCTCCAGTAGCATATTGGGCACCTACTGACCTGGGGAGTTCATCTTTCAGTGTCTGATCTTATTGCCTTGTCATACTGTTCACTGTACCAGTGAGTATATTTTATACTGTCCAATTAGTTAAAGCCTATGAATTTGGAATTCCTTCTGTGGATGAGTGTTGATATTTACTTTTGCCTATATATGAAAGGACAAGTTTTCAAAGAAATCAAGATCATAGAAATTTAGGAGCATATGATTAGCATATTTAGACTTGAAAATATTCTTAACACCATTTCAAGTATTAACCCCATGGATAAAAATGTGACAATTATAAATGTGTATCACCTGTTATTCAAAAGGTTGTAATCAGAAAGTAATCTAAATTTAAATTATTAGTACTTAAATAAAATGAAAAACTCAGTCCTTTAGTTATAGGAGCCATATTCCAAGTGCTGAGCAGAACTAGAGACTAGGGGTTACTATATTGAACAGCACAGATATTGAAAGTTTCCATAAGCGCTTAAAGTTCTAGTGGGCAGTGCTGAACTCCAAAGAACTATTAAATAAGCCATTAAAATATTAATTGTAGCAACCTGGAAATTACTTGAGTGAAATGTTAAGTGATAAAGTAATAAGCTATATAATTTGAACACATATACTATCATTGCAACTATGTAAAAACACACTTGTTGCTTCAGTCATATTACTTAGTATCCACCTCGGGAATTAGACTTGTTTCCTGAGCTTCAGGGGCTTACAGTCTAATAGGGGAAGACAGATAAGGAAGTAGTATTTGCATTATAGCATTATAGTTCTCTCACTCACATTTACTTAGGGCAATACTTCACAAAGAAAGCCCTCCTCCCCAAACCAAAGCCATTAATTTCACCTAGGAAAGGAAATCAGGAAAGGCATTTCAGAGGAGGCATCTTTTGACCTGACTCTTAAAATGTGAGCAGCTGCTTGCCAAAAGGACTGAGAAAGAGGGAATAAAATGGGATGCTAGTCAGATGCAGAACTGGACTGAGCACTTCTTAAGGTCCAAGATTGACTTGGTTTGTAACTTTAGAGTTTGGAACTCTATAAATGCTTTTAAACCTGAATTGAACCAAGCACTGTAAGTAAAATAAACAAACAAATAAATAAATAATATATAAATAAGAGCAGGATGCCATGGTGTGTTTTGGAGGGTTAAGGCCAAGGTGTGAGAAGTAGATCATTTGTCAGGCAATAGAATTTGGCCTTGACCTTGTAGGGAATTTGGAACTGAAGATTTAAAACCAAAACACAAGAGAAAAGATCAGAAGAAAATGTTAATAACAACAGGGAAGGAATTTCTTTATGATTACCAGTGATTTTCTTTTCCTTTCTACTATCTTAAAAATGTTTTCTAATGTGGGCATATTTGTTTTATAAAACTATTTGAAAAATAAAAGCAACTGTGTAATCTACTGGCTTTTCATGATAAATTTGGGAACATTTTGTTGTCACTTTGTATTACTGGTTAAAATTGAGAACAATAAAATATTAACCAGATTTTTATTGAATTCTTTTCTTATACCACTCATGGTTCTAAGTATTTTATTTATACATTTAGTCCTCACAAGTTATATGAGTTAGCTACTAACAGCCCCATTTTACCGATGAAGAAATAGAGGGAATGATAAGTGGAGAAACTTGTTCCAAAAGTGCAAAGGTATTAAGTGGCAGAACCAAGAAGTGAAGCCAAGCAATCTAAACTCACAGTCCCCAATTTACCTTGATTAAATTATTCTGCAATTCAAAATGTTCACCATTTCATTCTGGTTTGCCCTCACTCGTTACATTTTTGAGAACATTCACTTTTACTGTTTTTAAAGCTGTTTCTATGGTTTTTCCTGTGGTCATGTATGGATGTGAGAGTTGGACTGTGAAGAAGGCTGAGCACCAAAGAATTCATGCTTTTGAACTGTGATGTTAGAGAAGACTCCTGAGAGTCCCTTGGACTGCAAGGAGATCCAGCCAGTCCATTCTGAAGGAGATCAGCCCTGGGATTTCTTTGGAAGGAATGATGCTAAAGCTGAAACTCCAGTACTTTGGCCACTTCATGCGAAGAGTTGACTCATTGGAAAAGACTCTGATGCTGGAAGGGATTGGGGGCAGGAGGAGAAGGGGACGACAGAGGATGAGATGGTTGGATGGCATCACTGACTCGATGGACTTGAGTCTGAGTGAACTCCGGGAGTTGGTGATGGACAGGGAGGCCTGGTGTGCTGCGATTCATGGGGTCGCAAAGAGTCAGACACGACTGAGTGACTGAACTGAACTGAAGGCTGTTTCTACTTAGGTGGAAGAGATAGGATGACTCAGTTTGAAAGAATCTGAAAGATCAACCACAAATCTCTGCACATCACGCTCGCTTACTTCCTCAAAGTTTTTGCTCCAATCTCTCTTCCAGAGCATGGCCTGGCACCAGTACATATGCTCAATACACAGTTGTAGAATGAATGAATGATTAAATTCAACACTGAATTTTTAAAAATATTAAATTTTACTTAGCATACTAAGATGACTAGATAGAAAGTTAACGATGTTTTATTTTTGAAAACAAGACATAGGAGAGATGGAATTTTTATAATTCTATGTTACTGAGAAAATTCAACTAAGCCAGAATACTTTATTCTCCAGGTATTTCAGATAATCAAAATTTAATACTTTATCTCCAAATATTATTAATGATGAGTAGATAGAATTTTAAAATGGATAAAATCTGGTGGATAGAATCTCACTGGGCCAGATGTAAGTGGTCAAAGCAAGTGACACTCAAATCATTTAACATCTCAGGATAAGAAAGGAGGCTCTTTGAAGGTCAGGAATAACATAACACACACACAACACAGAAGCTTCTAAATACCATAGATTTAGGATGCAAAGGATACATTTTATAAACAGGGTTCTACTGAGTAGAGGAGGAAATTCCTGGCTTAATTGTTCACCAGGTTTGATGTGAAAGCTTATCAAAGCAGGTCTCTAGTACTGTCACAAATAAAGGGTAAAGCTGACTATTTTACATTGTAGTCACTTGTTCACCTCTCTGAGGAAGGCAAAGTTCATGAATGAAGAAAGATCTAAAAGGCCTGTTCAGCATTACAAAGTGACGTTAGGAGCCAAAAGCAAGCCTAAGGGTATATTTCCAGAATTGAAACCATCCGAAAAATTCTTTTCTTCTTTTATAAAATACATATTGTTTGGTTGGAAAGGGCATAAGCTATCAATTTCACTTTAAAAATAATAGTTTTTAGAGTTCAAGTTCCATTTTACAGTTTTGATGTAGAAATATTATTGAGTCATATAAGCTTACTCCAATCCTTTAAATATTTAAATATACATTGTATATTTTATTCCTTTTACTTTGAATAATTGGGTAATTAAATGTATTAAAGACATCATTGGGCTTCCCTGGTGGCTCAGCAGTAAAAAGAATCCACGTGCCAATGCAGGAGACACAGGTTTGATCCCTGGGTCGGGAATATCCCCTGGAGAAGGAAATGGCAACCCACTCCAGTATTCTTGCCTGGGAGACCCCATGGACAGAGGAGCCTGCCGGGCAACAGTCCATGGGTCCATGGGGGCGCAAAAGTGTCTGCTATNCACAGGTTTGATCCCTGGGTCGGGAATATCCCCTGGAGAAGGAAATGGCAACCCACTCCAGTATTCTTGCCTGGGAGACCCCATGGACAGAGGAGCCTGCCGGGCAACAGTCCATGGGTCCATGGGGGCGCAAAAGTGTCTGCTATAGCTGGGCAACTAAACAACAACAAAGACAGCATTTTATTATTAATCTTTTCTTACCTGGAGGGTAAGTAAGATGCTGCTCAATGTATAGCTTCTATTCCATTTACGAGGGCTGTCCAAAAAATCTATACAGGGCTTGCCAGAATGTGGGTCTACTGTATTAAAATAACACATTAATATTTATACATAAAATTATCATTTACAACTTATGAAGATCAACATATCATAGGCTAAGTTAGAAAGCAAGTGACAAACTTCGCAATGAATGTGACAGTTTATATAGACCAGTTGTTAGAGCATGGACTTTGGTGTCAGATACACATAAATTTGACGGTTGACTCCTCCACTTATCAGCAATGGACACTGAGCAATGGACTACCTCTCTAGGTCTTATTTGCCTAGTTTGTGAAATGGGGAATATGATTGAAGTACCTAATTTCACTGAAATGAGTTTAAAAAACAAAGTCCTTAATAGAGTACCTGGCACAGAGTGGATCCTCAAAAAATTATAGTTATCATTATTAAAAATACTTTTATTAATGTATAAACAATTTTTATAAAAAAATAAGAAAAAGTATTTATATCCAATGGAAAGATATTGCAATCTTTAGGAAAGATCTGGGAAGAAAATGTTGAAAAGGTGAAAAGAAGGGTCTTCGGTTTGGGACATTGTATTTTGAAACTACAATAATAGTTAACAGTGCAATGGACAAAAGATGTGAGTGAACAACGTGATAAAAAAAAAGTATTTAGAAAAAAATTCTAGTTGGTATTAAAACTGTGGTAAGTGAAAACTGAAATTATGACTCAGTGGTAAAAAAGATGATCAAGAAATGATATGAAAAGTTTCGATTCTGGTTTCCTCGGTGTGTATGCCCAGCAGTGGGATTGCTGGGTCATAAGGCAGTTCTATTTCCAGTAAACAAGCAAAAGATGATGGTGATGATGGCAACGACAATCAGAAATGTTTGCCTGAAAAAAAATCTGCTACAAACCCCTATTGAGTGGTTACCCATGTCCACATCAAGAAAAGTCCCTTTAACCTATGTTCTTGACGTTTCCTAGAGATAAAGTTAAAGAATGAGAAATGGAGAGAGATTCTAGATGCGATGTCAGATTTGAGGATGCTCTCTAGCTTACATTAGACGGCTGGCAAGGACCCAGAGGGATGGTACGAGGAGAGAGGAAGGAGGGGTTTCAGGTTGGGGAACACGTGTATACCTGTGGATGATTCATGTAGATGTGTGGCAAAACCAATACAATATTGTAAAGTAATTAACCTCCGATTAAAATAAATTTACATGTATATAAAAGAAAAGTTTCAAGAACGTTACTCATAGTCCTCCAGTGTTTGTTCTTCCTTTCCTCCATTTCTTCTCTCAAACATGATGCCTGCCTCCTCCCCATCCCCCTGTGTGGTTTTAGACAAATACATAGTTGCCCACATTTCCCCAGCCTTTCCTCTAACAAGATGTGGCCCTGTGACTAAGTCTTAATGTGCACCTTTTGGATCATATTTTCTTAATAAGGAAGCTGTTCTGCCTTCTTTTCTTTTTCTCTCCACTTCCCACTGGCTGGAAATAGTGACCGAATAAATGTCTTAAGTCCAGAAATGGAACCCACAAGTTGAGGATGGTAAAACCTTCCTGCCAGCTTTGCTCTGTTATATGTACATTGGAAAGTCATTTGAAAAGGTTAGCCTATGTCCTAATACAGTCAATTAACTAAATTATTAATAGTATTTTGGAAAAAAATACACACACATACACACTTTTGTGTGTGTAGTTATTGTGTTTTTAAAATTAAATTACATTTTATTCTTCAAAGTATTTTTCATTTAATAGTAAATTGTCAACATATTTTGGACAAATTTATTCAAAAAAATATTTGAACACCAACTCTATGCCAGGGGGTGAAGATTCTAGGGACATAACAATGACCAAAGAGTAAAGTCTTCATATATCTTTCTTGTTATGTTTAAAAGCAATGTGCATAGCTATAATACATTTTACTTAAAAATTCCTATATTTATGGACATTGTAGCTATTTATGGACATTTCCCTTTTCTGTATATCCAATACTGTTACTGGAAACAAATCTTTATTAATTAAGTATGATAAGAATATTAAACAGACTCTTTATAGAGAACCCTAAAGTTTCCATCCCAAAGCTGTTAGAATAAATGAATTCAGCAAGGCTGAAGGAAGAAAAATTAATATACAAAAATCTATTATATTTCTATACACTAATGATGAAACAGTCAATCCTAAAGGAAATCAACCCTGAATAGTCAATGGAAGGACTAATGCTGAAGCTGAAGTGTCAACACTTTGATAACCTGATACAAAGAGCCAACTCACTGAAAAAGATCTTGATGCTGGGAAAGACTGAGGGCAGGAGAAGTGGGTGGCAGAGTTTGAGATGGTTGGATGGCATCATCGACTCAATAAATATGAGTCTGAGCAAACTTCAGGAGATAGTGAAAGACAGGGAAGCCGGTGTGCTAAAGTCCAAGGAGTTGCAAAGAGTCAGACACAACTTAGCAACTGAGCAACAATGATGAAATATCATAAAGTGTAAAAAAAAAAAAAAAAAAATTCTCATTTAAAATAGCATGTAAAACCCTAAAAGTAAATTTAGCCAAGGAGGTGAAAGACCAATGCCCTAAAAACTATAAAACATTGATGAAGGAAACTGAAGATGATTCAAAGAAATGGAACAATATCCCATATTCTTGGATTGGAAGAATTAATATTGTTAAAATGGCCATACTATTCAAAGCAATCAACAGATTTGATGCAATCCCTATCAAAATATCCTGAATATTTTTCACAGAACAAGAACAAATAATCCTAAAATTCATATGGAGCCACAGAGAAATCTTGAGAAAAAAGAATGAAGCTAGAGGTATAACCCTCTGAGAGTTTAGACTATGCTACAAAACTGCAATTATCAAAACAACATGGTATTGCCATAAAAACAGACACATATATCAATGGGACAGAACAGAGAGCCCAGAAATAAGTCCATGCACTTGTGGTCAATTCAACTACAACAAAGGAGGCAAGAATATAGCATGGAGAAAAGACAGCTTCTTCAACAAGTGGTGATGGGAAAACTGGATACCCATATCAATAAGCCAAAACAATGAGATTAGAACATTCCCTCACACCATATACAAATTAAATTCAAAACGGTTTAGAGACCTAAATATAAGACCAGAAAACATAAAACTCCTAGAAGAAAAAATACATGGAATACTCTTTGACATAAATTATAGCAATCTTTTCTTGGCTCAGTCTCCCAAGGCAAGCAAAAATAAACAAATGGGACCCAATTAAACTTAAAAGCTTTGCATAGCAAAGGAAACCACTGACAAAACAAAAAGACAACCTATAGAATTGGTGAAAATATTTGCAAATGATGTTACTGACAAGGGGGGTAATATCTAAAATATACAAACAGTTCACACAATTCAATATTAAACCCCCAAATCAACCAAAAGTGGGCAGAAGAACTGAGAAGACAGCTTTTCAAAGAAGACATACAAGTATCATTCATGTTCAAAATTATATTTTGAAGAATGTTTAACACTGCAGAAATAAACGTATTATGTCATTTTAAATAAAAATATATACATCTTTGTGTAATAACTCAACTATGGAGATAAAATACATACATGGAAGAAAGGAAATAAATCTCATTAAATGTTGAGAATAGTATCTCTCTGAGTTAGGATTCAGATGATAATTTTTCCTGCTTTTTAATATTTTCCCCAATAAGTATGTTTACTTTATAATGTTAAAAGTAAACATTATTAAACACTAATGAAAATAACATTAATACGGACAGAATTTATGATAATAATTTTATCTGTTCCTTACCATTTGGATGAAAAGGAATTGTTCTGAATTTCACAACTGGCGGGACCAAATTATACTCTGATGTAAAATTTATTCTCAGTTGGAAGAATGCTCCTGTGATATAGAAATAAACATTTTTACTAAAGTGTCACATTAATGATTAACCTAATATTGATGTTTATGCCTACAGTTTATCCTCCCCAATGTCCCTAGAGTTTTACTATATTAATAAGTAAATTGGATTAGAGGATGCCCAGATACCTCCAGATGGTATAACAGACTCCTCACAATCTAACCCAGTGTTTTCAGCCACATTCTCACCAGTCCTTTTCATCCACTAACTCTGTCCCTCTAATACCAGCCTCTTCACTGGGTTTCTCATATTTACTCTGCTCCAGAATCCTCTCTCTTCAGCTCTTGCTAGGCTGTTTAGCCTACCTGCACTTCCTTCTGATTCTAAACCTGGTGAATTTCTCAGACATTCTTCAGGACCCAACTCAGGTGTCCCTTTCTTGGGAAGCTGTTCCTGACTCTCTAAGGCAAAACTAACTAATCACTGCCTCCTCAGTATTCCATTCAAAATTCATAACAGGACATGTTATATTTTATTGTAATTATCCACTTATGTGCTTTTCTCCCCTATCTCACTAAGCAAATGTATCTTGTTAATCTGCAACTCTAAGAGGGCATGGTCATTAAAGTTTATGGTTGCCTAGTCTTCTAGAGAACTTGACTTATGGACATCTGTGGGAAAATCATAGAGGAAAAAAAGGAGACATAATCGTGGGATTTTTCTGTCAGTAGGCATTTTGTTGGTTATTCTCTGAATTCATGGAAGACTATTAGATGATATTCTCAGTTGATATGTTTTCCTATGTCTGCTTCTTAAAAACACGATAACATTAAGACTGGCATAAAGAAAAATTCAAACCTGAAATTTCCATCCATGTTGACAAATGGCAAAAAATTAAAGCCATACAATGAAAAAATTAACATGTGAAAACTTTAGGAATTCTAGAAAATTTATACAGTGCAACCTTAAAGAAATTAAGCTAATAATATAAAGGCTCTTATAAAAAAGTAAATTGGTTTCCAAAGCACAAACCATGCCAAATTGTATTCTGTAGGCCTTCAATGTCAACATCCCATTGCATCATATCTTCACTTATAGGAAAGGCAGTAATACCCTAAACATCAAGAAATATTAAAGCAGAAAAAAAGATTAAATATTTATTGCAGTTTGGGAAGTCAGATATTAGGTTAAAATGAATTCCAAAAGCTCTAAATTTCCTTTTATTGATAAAAATGTTTGACTTGAGAAGGTGTTATATACTGTCTTATTACACAGAAGTTAAGGTAGATTCCAGAAAATACATGCAATAGTAAATTTTAAGTAAATCATTAGTATGAAAATTACAAATGGGACAGGAAGGTCAAGAATGGAATATGTGACTTATGTAATTCTATAGACAATTTAAGATTCAAATTCAAAAAGAAAGGAATAGTTGGAAAGCATGTACTTCCTCATAGCTTAAAAAAAAACCCTACAGATGCTATAGTAGGCATGAAGTAAGAAATTTTCACTAAGAAAAACACAACTCTAAAATTATGCTCATATATAAAAATAACATTTTCCTACACTTGAGGCATTATTCCAATGGAGGGACAAGAATGTATTACTGTGCAAAACAATGAAGACCCAGCACAAACCAAAAATAATAATAAATAAAATTTTAAAAATAAAATTATAAGGGAAAGACATTTATGTGTTATATGTCACAGCAATTGGCAAAAAGTGCACTAGACAGGAAGAAACGGAACTCAAGACTTAAGAGCAAGGGATTTTGGAGTCAAAAAGCTCTGTGATGGAATCCCGAGCCCAAATATTTACTGAAAGCTTTCTGAGGCTTAGGTTTGTGGCAGGTAAAACACTATCTACTTATTTTACAATATTGTATTGATAATTGAGGGGCTTCCCAGGTGGTACCAAGGTAAAGAATCCACCTGCCAACGCAGGAGACCTCGGGTTTCATCCCTGGGTGGGAAAGACCCCCTGGAGAAGGAAATGGCAACCCACTCCAGTATTCTTGCCTGGAAAAATCTCATGGACAGAGAAGCCTGGTGGGCTGCAGTGCATGGGGTTGCAAAGAGTCGAACACAACTTAGCCACTGAACATACAGGCACAATTGATAATTAGTGAATGCAACCCTGCACCTACTGGTTACTTAATACCTGATTGTTACATTCAGGGATTAAAGTCCATAAATTACTCAGCACAGTGTGCTCAATACTGTTAATTATTATTATGAAATCTAATAATTATTATGAAACATTATTATGCTGAAATAGGTTCATTAAACAAGTCTGTAGTGCAAATTAGATTAAACTAAATTATGCCTTGTGGAATAAACACAGATTAAACTGCTTTTAAAAACTCGTAACCCAATGAAACACAACCTCCACGTCTCCAATACTCACCTCATAATTGTTATTCTTCAACTCTTGGAATTCTCTTTTTAGCAAGATGTAAGCTCTGCTGTACATGATAAGGCAAAAAATCCTCTGATCCTGTCCCCTCACTACTACGGTTCGCTCTGAGGCAAATGTCTGAGGTTATGGGTCACTCTCCTATACCTAGTTAACTGACATAAATACTTGCTTTCTCGAGCTTCAGAATGCTGTATACTCCCAAGAGAGGTGAACCTATGTTGGGCACGTAGCAGCGACTTTCTTTTCTCCTCTGACTCTTCTAAAGGAGGACTTCAGAAGGAAGACTTGAGCATTTTCTCCACTGCAGTGTGTCCTTGCGGCGCCAGCCCACAGCCCAGCCTGAAGATAAACGTGGATGAAACCCTGAGGCCACTCGTGCTGCTTGTGCGTGAAGTAGGCTTAAGAAGCGTAAGTTCAGGGTGTTCTTAACCAGTCACCGTCTCCGCTTCACAGGTGTAACTAACTGGGTGCCGGTTGGGCAATAAGATGCAAATCGGTTGCCAAGCAACAAGACTAAACGGAACTGTAGAGGAGGTGGGCACTTGGCCGCTCCTCATCCAATCAGCGTTGTGAGGTGGCCTCTGGAAACCTCCGCAGCCAATCGTCCAAAAGGTTCCGTTTGAAAGGCCAATAAGAACCGTTGTTAAGGCCTCCTTGCCCCCTTTGTCCCCGCGCCCGGTGCGACTGCTAAGTCCATCCATTTTGTTAAGGGGAAAAGTCAGAGCGTCTAGCGTTTAAGTCCAAGTCAAAGAAGACTTCACTAGAAGTCCTCCGAAACAATCTTTTCTTTTTCTTTGAATATTATACTGGTCTGCTCTTGTTTATAATAACATATGGCACTTGTGGCTCAGCTGGTAAAGAATCCGCCTGCAATTAGGCAGACCTGGATTCGATCCCCGGGTTGGGAAGATAACTTGGAGAAGGGAGAGACTACCTACTCCAGTATTCTGGCCTGGAGAATTCAATGGACTGTATAGTCCATGGGGTCACAAAGAGTTGAACACGACTCTGTGACTTTTCACTTTCATATGGCACTTCAGCGGTCATGATATGTTTGCATACATTATTATGTCATCAAACCCTTCAGTTACTCTGGAAGAATGCTCTGCAACAGGAACTACTTAAAAATTCTCATCTCTTGCTGCGTTTTGCCACTTTCTGTTCCTTCTGTCTAGATATTTACCACATTCATTTCATCCTCCCCCTCTCCATTTTCCCTTCAATCATCGTTCAGATTTACCTTTGCCTACGATTCTTTATGAAATCACCCAAGACAACTCCTTTCTTGTGATCCTAGAGGACCCTATATTTACCTCCTTGTTAGCGTTTATTGGGCTTCGTCGGTGGCTCAACGATTAAAAAAAAAAAAAAAAATCCACTTGCAATGCAGGGGCTGCAGGAGACATGGGTTTGATTGTTGGGTTCGGAAGATCCCCTGGAGGAGGGCATGGAAATCCACTGGAGTATTCTTGCCTGGAAAATCCCATGGACAGAGGAGCCTGGCGGGCTACAGTCCATAGGGTCACAGAGTCGGACAAGACTGAAGAGACTTTAGCAGGCAGGCATAGCATTTATCAGGCTGCATCACAACTGCCCATTGCTTTCTTCAGCCAACTGTGAGCCTCTTAAAGGTGTTAACTACAGAAGCTGGCATCTTTTATCAGAGTACTTTTTCTTGCTGTTTACTAATTTTGTGGAAAACAGAACATCAGTTTAATCAGTTCATTCATTTCACAGCTATTTATTTTGCACTTCCCAAGTGCTCTGCAACAATTCACATGAAGTGACTACCTTTTTGGCTCCAGTATTCAATAAATAAATATACAAAAGAAAAAGAAGTGTACAAAGCAAAAATCACAATTTCAGATCACACATACTACAGACAATAAAACAGTAACAATACAGTAGCCCAGGGTTCCAACCTAGAGAGCATGTTAAAAAGCAGAGACATCACTTTGCCAACAAAGGTCCGTCTAGTCAAGGCTATGGTTTTTCCTGTGGTCATGTATGGATGTGAGAGTTGGACTGTGAAGAAAGCTGAGCGCCGAAGAATCGATGCTTTTGAACTGTGCTGTTGGAGAAGACTCTTGAGAGTCCCTTGGACTGCAAGGAGATCCAACCAGTCCATTCTGAAGGAGATCAGCCCTGGGATTTCTTTGGAGGGAATGATGCAGAAGCTGAAACTCCAGTACTTTGGCCACCTCATGCGAAGAGTTGACTCATTGGAAAAGACTCTGATGCTGGGAGGGATTGGGGACAGGAGGAGAAGGGGACAACAGAGGATGAGATGGCGGATGGCATCACCGACCTGATGGACATGAGTCTGAGTGAACTCCGGGAGTTGGTGATGGACAGGGAGGCCTGGCATGGTGCAATTCATGGGGTCGCAAAGAGTCAGACATGACTGAGCAACTGAATTGAACTGAAGGGTTACAAATGGTCAGGGAAGTCCTCCGTCAGGAGTGGGCAGTGAGATGATACATGATAGGCTGGACGAGAAGGAGCCAGTTATTTAAAATAACGAGGGCAAAGAGTTCCAGGAAGAGGGAAGAGGAAAAGACAATAGTTCTCAGTCAGGAAAAAGCTTGGCTTCAAATGGGAACTGGCAGGGCCTGAGAGAATATGGTGGAGATGTTTGGAGACGGTTGAGCTCTATGTGTAGGGAAGTTTGGCTTTTATTTGAATAGCAGTGGGAATCACTGAATGGCTTTAGGGATGAGAGTGTTATTCTCTACATTTACAAAATTACTCCAACTTCTTTGTGGAGAATGGATTTTCATGTCCAGGTAGGGTAGCTGCAAAATTTTCCAATAATATCTTCACTTTACTAACATTTGGCACAATAAAATGATTTGATTTTGTTTTAAAAAAACTGAATATTAAGGAATTTTTCCTACGAAAACATCAACTAGGACCTGAGACTGACTTTTGGTGGGGCTCTCCTTCAAAGCCTGACAGATTTTCCCTTGCATTTATGGAACACTGGCAACATATGGTGGGAGCAAATAAAGAGCTGCTTCCATGAGAAAGGAGTGGGAACCAATTAGGGAATTTTAATGGTTTCTTTGATGATACTACGGTCTTTCATTCTGCTTTAACAGGAGAAATCTGTGATAGTAAATGCAGACTCTTTGTGTAAAATTTTGTTCTAGGAGAAATTCAGTTCAGTTCAGTGGCTCAGTCCTGTCTGACTCTGCAGCCCCATGGACTGCAGCACACCAGGCCTCCCTGTTCATCACCAGTTCCTGGAGTTTACTCAGACTCATGTCCACCAAGTAAGTGATGCCGTCCAACCATCTCATCCTCTATTGTCCCCTTCTCCTCTCACCTTCAATCTTTCCCAGCATCAGGGTCTTTTCAAATAAGTCAGTTCTTCGCATCCAGTGGCCAAAATATTGGAGTTTCAGCTTCAGCATCAGTCCTTCCAATGAATATTCAGGACTGATTTCCTTTAGGATGGACTGGTTAGATCTCCTTACTGTCCAAAGGACTGTCAAGAGTCTTCTCCAAAACCACAGTTCAAAATCATCAATTCTTCAGCACTAAGCTTTCTTTACAGTCCAACTCTCACATCCATCAGTTCAGTTCAGTCGCTCAGTCGTGTCTGACTCTTCGCGACCCCATGAATCGCAGCACGCCAGGCCTCCCTGTCCATCACCAACTCCCGGAGTTCACCCAAACTCATGTGCATCGAGTCGGAACACATACATACATGACTACTAAAAACCATAGCTTATTAGCAAAGTAATGTCTCTGCTTTTTAACATGCTGTCTAGGTTGGCCATAACTTTTCTTCCAAAGAGCAAGCGCCCTTTAATTTCATGGGTGCAGTCACCATCTGCAGTGATTTTGGAGCCCCCAAAATAAAGTCTGTCACTGTTTCCACTGGTTCCCCATCTATTTCCCATGAAGTGATGGGATCACATGCCACGACCTTAGTTTTCTGAATGTTGAGTTTTAAGCCAACTTTTTCACTCTCCTCTTTCACTTTCATCAAGAGGCTTTTTAGTTCTTCATTTTCTACCATAAGTGGGGTGTCATCTGCATATCTGAGGTTATTGATATTTCTGCCTGCAATCTTGATTCCAGCTTGTGCTTCTTCCAGTTCAGCATTTCTCATGATGTACTCTGCATATAAGTTAAATAAGCAAGGTGGCAATATACAACCTTGTCGTACTTCTTTCCCTATTTGGAAACAGTCTGTTGTTCCATGTCCAATTCTAACTGCCGCTTCTTGATCTGCATATAGATTTCTCAGGAGGCAGGTCAGGTGGTCTGGTATTCTCATCTCTTGAAAAATTTTCCAGTTTGTTGTAATCCACCCAGTCAAGGACTTTAGTGTAGTCAACAAAGCAGAAATAGATGTTTTTCTGGAACTCTCTTGCTGATTCAGTGGATGTTGGCAATTTGATCTCTGGTTCCTCTGCCTTTTCTAAATCCAGCTTGAACAATCTGGATTGAATATCCAGATTCAATCAATGTTCAACACCCAGCTTGGACATCTGGAAGTTCATGGTTCACAACCTGTTGAAGCCTGGCTTGGAGAATTTTAAGAATTACTTTGCTGGCATGTGAGATGAGTGCAATTGTGCAGTAGCTTGAGCATTCTTTGGCATTGCCTTTCTTCGGGATTGGAATAAAAACTGACCTTTTCCAGTCCTGTGGCCACTGCTGAGTTTTCCAAATTAGCTGGCATACGGAGTGCAGCACTTTCTCAGCATCATCTTTTAGGATTTGAAATAGCTCAACTGAAATTCCATCACCTCCACTAGCTTTGTTCAAAGTGATGCTTCGTAAGACCCACTTGACTTCACATTCCAGGATGTCTGGCTCTATGTGAGTGATCACACCATCGTGATTACTTGGTTCATGAAGATCCTTTTTGTATAGTTCTTCAGTGTATTCTTGCTATCTCGTCTTAATATCTTCTGCTTCTGTTAGGTCCATACCATTTCTGTCCTTTATTGAGCCCATCTTCGCATGAAATGTTCCCTTGGTATCTCTCATTTTCTTGAAGAGATCTCCAGTCTCTCCCATTCTATTGTTTTCCTCTATTTCTTTGCACTGATCACTGAGGAAGGCTTTCTTATCTCTTCTTGCTATTCTTTGGAACTCTGCACTCAAATGGGTATATTTTTCCTTTTCTCCTTTGCCTTTCACTTCTGATCTTTTCATAGCTATTTATGAGGCCTCCGCAGACAACCATTTTTCCTTTTTGCATTTCTTTTTATTTTGCATTTTCTTTTTTGCATTTCTTTTCTGTACATCCCCCAAAGGTCTGTACACTGCCTCCTCTACAATGTCATGAACCTCCATCCATAGTTCTTCAGGCACTCTATCAGATCTAATCCCTTGAATCTATTTCTCACTTCCATTGTAGAATCATAAGGGATTTGATTTAGGTCATACATGAATGGTCTAGTGGTTTTCCCTACTTTCTTCAATTTAAGTCTGAATTTGGCAATAAAGAGTTCATGATCTGAGCCACAGTCAGCTCCTGGTCTTTTTTTTTTTTTGCTGACTCTGTAGAGCTTCTCCATCTTTGGCTGCAAAGAATATAATCAATCTGATTTCGGTGTTGACCATC
>SJYX01018303.1:0-13499 GCA_006410675.1 Oreotragus oreotragus | reverse complement strand
ATGCTTTTGAACTGTGGTGTTGGAGAAGACTCTTGAGAGTCCCTTGGACTGCAAGGAGATCCAACCAATCCATTCTGAAGGAGATTAGCCCTGGGATTTCTTTGGAACGAATGATGCTAAAGCTGAAACTCCAGTACTTTGACTACCTCATGCGAAGAGCTGACTCATTGGAAAAGACTCTGATGCTGGGAGGGATTGGGGGCAGGAGGAAAAGGGGACGACAGAGGATGAGATGGCTGGATGGCATCACCGACTTGATGGACTTGAGTTTGAGTGGACTCCGGGAGTTGGTGATGGACAGGGAGGCCTGGCGTGCTGTGATTCATGGGGTCGCAAAGAGTCGGACACGACTGAATGACTGAACTGAACTTCACACTCAAAGAAACTATTCCTACTATGTCTTCAAGTTATATTTGCACCCCGTACTAACAGAACTGAGATGTTGCTGCTTTTCCTATTGCATTGTCAAGATATAGAGCAGCGAACTGAAGGCTGTTTTCTGCTGTGCATCATAAACACCAGTTGTCATCTAACAATAGCCAGGGTTTGCATTTGTGTTATGGCAGAAAGTATACAACAACTTCATTACAATTTCCCAGTTGACTTTATAAAATATGGAGTTACAGCTCAGTCGTTTCACTTTATTTGCTGGGGTTTTGCAATGGATGTTTTTGGCATTTCAGGAAAGAAAATTCTTTGCAGTGAGGGACTGTCACACTGTAAGACATATGGCATTCTTGACCCCTGGGCAATGACTGCCAGTAGCTTCACCCAGTCATTGTTATAACCAAACATACTCTCATACATTCTCAAAAGCCTCCTACTGCGTAGTGTCACCCATGGTAAAAACTAGCTCACTGGCACAAGGAAAGGTCAGGCTAAACTTTATCATGTAATCTAGAGACTTCCAGATCCTCACTCCTCCATAAAGGCAACATCCGATTTTCAGAGCCCTGGAAATGACACACATGGCTATACTCATAAAATTGTTTCAAAGAAGCACACTACCATTTAGCCACAGAGGCTTTTTCAGAGCTGGAACAGTCTTAGAAAGCATTTACTCTAACACCTTTATTTTACAGATAAGGAGACTGAAGTCCAGAAAAAGGAAATGATTTGCCTGAGTTCACAGATGCTAATTAATACCAGAAGTAGGACCAGAGCCGCCTCATTCTAGCCCTTCCCATTCAATCTTCCCTAATCATAGATTACAAAGCAAAGAAGGATCTTTTGAAACATCTCTCAAGCCATTGTTTTTATTTTATTTTATTTTTAATTGGAGGATGGTTTCTGCCACACATCAACATGAATCAGCCATAGGTATGGTTTCAATATAAAATCTTACCTGCAGTGAGCCCGAGGTAAACTTTCTTACCCCTGAAACTGATTCTTTCTGACAATTCTGTCCTACAAATATTTTCACACGCTACTAAAAACAAAAGCGTGAACACCGAGGGTGGAAGAGATGGTGAATTGGGAGACTGGGATTAACACATATACACTATTGATACTATGTATAAAATAGATAACTAATGAGGGCCTACTGTGCAGCACAGGGAACTCTACTCAGCGCTCTGTGGGGACCTGAATGGGAAAGAAATCCAAGAAAGAGGGCATCTATGCATACATACAGCTGATTCACTCTTCTGTACAGTAGAATGTAACACAATATTGTTATATTCTCCAATAACAGTGTAAGGTAAAATAAAAATAGAAAAGGTAATATATATTTATTAAAAAGTAGTTTTTAAAAAACCCAAGGAAATGCATATTTAAAGAAATGGAAAAGAAAATCCTCAAACTTTTTCTAGTGAATCTGAACGCTGTATTTTCGAACATAATTCTTCCATGTCTTAAAGTAAATACACCCCCAACTGAAGGGCTTCCCTGGTGGCTCAGGTTGTAAAGAATCCACCTGTCAGTACAGGAGACTGGGGTTCAGTTCCTGGGCCAGGGAGATCCCAAAAGAAGGGAATGGCTACCCACTCCAGTATTCTTGCCTAAGAAATTCCATGGACAGAGGAGCCTGGTAGGTTACAGTTCACGGGGTCACAAAGAGTCAGACGCGACTGAGCAACTAACACTTTCACTTTGACCTTCCAACCGAAAACCAAATACAAAAAATGTAAACACAAAAAATGAACAAAAGCTAGTCGATTCAATACTACCTGCTCTCTCTTCAAAGTAATGACATACAGTCAATAAATATCTTAAACACATTCATTGTTTTCATTATTAGGAAAAACATCTCTTTATAAAAGTTTATATGACTTCCATTTTTACCAAAATAGATTTTTTGTTGTTGTTGTTTATCATCAGTATGAGTACTGCATGTCTGCGTGTACTTTTCAAAATAAATATTTCAGTAAAATACTGAATGCAGTTTTTTTATGAGTTCTTAATTCAATTCCCAGTTTCACAGCTGTTCGGGCATCTGGACTATTATCATTAAAATGTTTCAAATTGAATACAACTTAGATACTCAGGGCTCTGGGCTACTCCCAAAGAATATTAAGCTTTTATCTTGTAGTTCTAGAAGAAAGTACAGATCTAACTATTCAGTGTCCTTCTATATACAAAAGAATTGACTTCTGTGGGAGTCAGCCACCTGAACCATGAGAGGACAGCATAGGAAAAAAAACAGGAGAAAAGACTACACAAAATTAAAGTCACAAGACACAGAAAAGCATTTTATAGAGAATTAACACCTGCAGTCAATATAAAACAATATGTTCTTCTAACTGCTCTTAAGTAATTTAGATAGATCCTTACCTAATTTTATCATGATTTCCCAGCACCACTTTTGAATAGGTAATAGCCTTTAATCATCTGAGGTTCTTGTTAAAACTCATATGGCTGGGTTCAGGTAGGTCTCAGTAATTGCATTTCTAACAAGATCCCAGATGAAACTGATGCTTTTGGTCTTGAGACCACACTCTGAACTGCTACTTTAAAGGATTTTTAAAATACTTTATCTTGACAGTTATTAATAATAAGTAAATTTTTCATTTTTACCCAGAGCGTGAGATACTTACACCCACATTTTAAAAACTGAATATTAAGACATGTGAATTCTTACTTTTACTATATATAATGAACCCTGATTTTTCCATTCCATTCCATCCTGTTCTATCCCTTTTCATTGAAAAGTGGTCATGAACCACTGATGCATCAAGATCTATATTTTGAAAAATACTGCTCTAGAATCCCATGTTCATCATGAAATTTAATATTATAATAACTGTTGACATATATTGACACTTACCAGATGCTAGATACCCTTCCAGTATCCTGTAACAACACTATGGAGTAGATATTATTAAATGCCCATTTCACAGAGAGGGAATCTGTGGTTCAAGGAGGTTAACACAGCTTACCCAAGGTTACAGGGCTTTGCGCAATTCCAGAACATAGTGATAAAGTATGGTATAATATCTCACAGTAAGATACTTTAGTTTTGAATCCCACATCTACCACTTAGTGGCTGTGGCAAATTAGTGTGACTTTGGTAAATTACAAAGACTTTCCAAGTTTCAGGTTTTTTTTTTAATGTTTGATTTTTTTTTTAATAAGGACCATTTTTAAAGCCTCTATTGAATTTGTCACAATACTGTTTTCTGTTTTGATTTTTTGACCATGAGACAGATGGGTTCTCCCTGACCAGGGATGAAACGCACCACCTCTGCATTGGAAGGTGAACTCTTAACCACAGGACCACCAAAGAAGTTCCAAGTTCCAGTTTTCCCACCTATAAAAGATAATAATAGCTCCTCTTCATGTGGGAGCTTGAAGATTAAAGGTGATAACCCATGGAAGAGCTTGGCATAACTAGCACAAAGTAAGGCTTTAATAATTGCTATCTATTATTAAACACAGAGATTCATTGTTGTTTGTCACATCATATGCTGCCTCTCTGCCCTCGAATTTTAGTTTCCAGCACTGTCTCTGGATTTGCCTTTTCTCCTGATTCTTTGATTTCTGACACTTATTATCCTGTGACCTTGCTTCTCCCCTTCTCCCATCCATCTTCCTCCAGCAGCTCCCTCTGTTGAGAGGGAATTCTCAGAGCTCCTTCCCCAGATAATTCCTCACAACCCCTACCTGTTTCTAGGCATCAATGTCCAAGGCTCCCCCACAGAACCTGTCAACTCAAACCTAACCCTACAAACACAGAAAAGTTACTCCATGATGAAAGTATAGGTTGTTACCAAAGTATGAAATCTCTAATCAGTAAATCAGGAACGTGAGAGGGCTAGGCCTTCCGTATAACCATAATTGCCTTTGTATAACATTGCCGGCATTGCATTTGACCATTTTACAGTAATAAACCACCTGCATGCGTGTGTGCCTGCTAAGTCACTTCAGTCGTGTCCGAATCTTTGCAACCCTGTGGACTATAGTCCACCAGGCTCCTCTGTCCATGGGATTCTTGAGGCAAGAAAACTGGGGTGGGTTGTCATGCCCTCCTCCACAGGATTTCCTAACCCAGGGATCAAGCCTATGTCTCTTCTGTCTCCTGCATTAGCAAGTGGGTTCTTAACCACTGGCGCCACCTGGGAAGCCCTGTAATAAACCATAATGGGATACAAAAACGAAAAAGGAATTCTAAAGGCAGTACTCCTGTGGCTAAATCCTGCTTTTATGCAATTAGGTGCAACAAGATAACATCAAGCTCCTTTGGCTCCCCTAGGTCATCTTTTCCTCCTAGAAGTTTCTTCATAGAAGAAATTTTAAAAACAGATATTCCCTGCACAATAGAACAATCAAAAATGACACCTCAAGGGAGCTGGAGAATTTTTTTCTCTATGTCATTAAAAACAGGAGTGACATGCACTCCAACAGTCTCTGGGATAAACGCTCCTATCTTGAGAAAGACTAGCTTTGAAATTACTTTCCCTGCAGTCCATTTCATTTCAGTGTGTCCAATGAATACTGTCACCAAGAACTCAACCTTTCTCCCCTTCTCAGTTGCTGCACCCAAAAAATAATTCCTTCTTTCTGTATTTCAGCTTTTTCTGATCTTGGTTTTCATCAAAATATAGTCTATTTATGATAGAAAGTTTCAATTTTATAATATAGTGAATTCTACTTTTATAGATAATACTCCATCTAAAGATATTATAAAATATTGGCTATATTCACCATGCTGTACATTATATCATTGTATCTTATTTATTTTATACCTAGTAGGCTGTACCTCTTAATCCTCTTCCACTATCTGGCCTCACTCCCACTCCCCCAGTGGTAACAACTAGCTTGTTCTCTATCTGTGAATCTGTTTCTGTTTTGTTATATTTCATTTGTTTTACTTGTTTAGATTCCATATATAACTGAAAACATACGGTATTTGTCTTACTTCAGTAAGCATAATACCCTCCAGGTCTATCCATGTTGTTGTAAATGACAAAAAATTTATTTTTTACTAATGGCTGTATAATATTCCATTGTGTATAAATGCCCCATCTCTTTATTCATTCATCTGTTGATGGATACCTAGGTTCCTTCCATGAGCTTCCCGGGTCATGCTAGTGGTAAAGAATCCACCTGCCAATGCAGGAGACACAAAGAGATGCAGGTTCATTCCCTGGGTTTGGAAGATTCCCTGAAGTAGAAAATGGCACCCCACTCCATTATTCTTACCTGGAAAATTCCATGGGGCCACAAAGAGTCAAAGATGACTGGGCGACTGAGAATGCGACACAGGTCCTTCCGTAGCTTGACTATTGTAAGTAATGCTGCTATGAACGTTGGGGTGCATCTATTTTTTCGTATTCATGTTTTTGCTTACTTCAGATGTGTACCCAGGTATATAAAGAAATCACCCTGTATCTTGTGCTGGTGTTCAGTCCTGACTGACTCTTTGTGACCCCATGGACTGCTACCCACAGGCTCCTCTGTCCATGGGATTTTCCAGGCAAGAATACTGGAGTATTCTCCAGTATTTCTGCAGGGGATCTTCCTGACTTAGGGATCGAACCCATGTCTCTTGCATCTCCTGTACTCCAGGCAGGTTATTTACCATAGCACCACCTGGGAAGCCCAAAGAGCTCGTACAACTCCGTATAAAAAAATTATTTTAAAATGGACAGAAGGCCCAGAGAAACATTTCTCCAAAGAAGACATTCAAATGGTTAACAAGCACATGAAAAAGTGTTCACTCAACAAAACTAATCATCAGCGAAATACAAACCAAAACCATAAGACGTTACCCCACATTGGTCAAAATGGCTGTCATCAAAAAAATAATAATAATAAATGCTGGTGAGTATGTGGAGAAAAGGGAACCCTAGTACACTGTCGGTGGGAATGTAAATTTGTAAAGCCACTATGGAGAACAATATGGAGGTTCCTGAAAATATATATTATTTCATCTTTTTCAAGTTGAGTCTCTAGTCCTCAGCCCTAGGATCACCTACCTCTTTTCTCTCTCCACTACCTCCATCTGTTTCTCCCAGTATTTCAGGGATACACTTAACAGTGGATATTAGCTTGGTTTACTATAATAGAGTACACTGTTCATGAAAATATTATAGAAGGCCTGCACCTTTAAAATCACCTTTTTAATATAATTTGATGAACTAGTATTAAAAGTAGATATATGACAAGTTTCACTTGAAAAAAAAGAAGACCTCCCCTTACCTGAGTTTCCTGGGATTATTTCACATATAAATCACTTGCCCTAGGGGCAAAAGTCTGGGAATTAAGCAATGAGGATAAATCATTGGTTTTATCTTGCACGGTTTTTCCAGTAGTCATGCATGGATGTGAGAGTTGGACCATAAAGAAGGCTGAGTGCCAAAGAATTGATGCTTCTGAACTATGGTGTTGGAGAAGACTCTTGAGAGTGCCTTGGACTTCAAGGAGATCAAATCACTCCATCCTAAAGGAAATCAGTCCTGAATATTCACTGGAAGGATTGATGCTGAAGGTGAAACTTGAATACTTTGGCCACCTGATGTGAAGAGCTGACTCATTGGAAAAGACACTGATGCTGGGAAAGATTGAAGGCAGGAGGAGAAGGGGAAAACAGAGGATGAGATGGTTGGATGGCATCACTGACTCAATGGACATGAGTTTGAAGAAAGGTCTGGGAGATGGTGAAGGACAGGGAAGCCTGGCGCGCTGCAGTCCATGGGGTCACAAAGAGTTGGACACGACTGAGTGACTGAACAACAAATAAATCATTGGAGTTACATGGACCATATCTTTGCTGTTCACCTCTCACCAGAAGATAAAATCTGGTCAAGCCAATTACTATGAGAGAATCTTAATAGTGGCAATCCATCCCACAGGCCCCAACTCATCAGCATAACACTGTCATCTAAAAGATCTGCAGGAGAACTTCAAGGCCAATTCTTTGAGACCATATTGGGACCAAGGTCTGTACTATATGTCAAGCACATTGAAACACAGATTATCATTCTAAAATTAATAGAGAGAAAAGCACTGAGAAAAGGTGACATATTAGAAAAAATGACAGGGTATTTGGATTCAGATAGATCTGGTTTTCTCAACTCTATTACCCCTATTAACAATAATAGCTTGAGTAAGTTTTATCTCTTTGAACCTAAACATATTCACAGGGTGGGAATAACATATCTGAATTAGATATAACATAGTTTACTTCTAGACTTACTAATTATTTCTAACTATTTCTAGAATTAAAAGTGGTATATTTAAAAAATAAATAAAACTCCCATGGAGTGCTTGGTACTTAGCAGGTACTTGATTAGTTAGCATGATTATTATTACGAGTCTGTGTGACTTAGAGAGGCAGAAAAACTCAAGACAAAATGAGAGTTATTTCTCCTCCATGGGAAATTTGAAACATTACTTTCTTTAACTGAAAACTCAATATGATGGGCAGAATACAGCCCTAATTACAGATCTTAATTATGACTTTTATTTCAATCTATTGATAGATCTTACTTGTAAGGAAAAGAAATGTGCTTCTCAGAGATACTCCTGAGGGCACTCTTCTATACAATTACAATATGCATATTGAAAAGAACTCACATCTTTGCTCTGAAGTATTTGCTTTCAAAATTACTCAGACATGATTTTCTTTCTAAGGTTTTCAAGAAGTATAGTATTTCGGACAAGGCCATTTTATCTATCAGGGAGTATAAAAACAGTACTTAGAATGATTCAAGAAACCACAAAAAATAATCTGGAAAATTATTGGCTCTGAAATACTAAACTAAAGCTACAAAATAAAATTTTATACATATTTAACTACATGTCTAAAAAAAAGTTGTGCTTCCCAGGTTACACAGTGGTCAAGAATTCATCTGCCAATGTAGGGGACACAGAAGATGCTGGATTCATCTCCGGGTTGGGAAGATCCCCTGGAGAAGGAAATGACAACCCACTCTAGTATTCTTGCCTGGAAAAACCCATGGAGAGAGGGGCCTGAGGGGCTACAGTCTATGGGGCCTCAAAAGAGTCAGACACAACTTAGTCAACTAAACAACATACTAAAAAAAGTAAAATGGAGGTAATTTGGCCTATTTCCATAATGCATTTAAGCTAACTTTTAACTGTTAAAAGGTATGGGTATTTTAAGATCATTAAAGTAGACTAAAAGGATGCAAACCACATTATTAGAAAACCTCAACTAAGGTATAATTGTGCATCAAATTTAATGCTGGGTTTTTGGATGACAAACTGAAACGATAAACATGGTGATTTTTAGCCTTTGTTCTTCTAAGAAAAGAAACAACACTAGCTAATCAGAAGAGACACATTTTCTAAAGCAGTAGAAGCAAAGATGGATTTGTAGAGATCTTTACACAAGGGATATTGAAATACATAACAAAAAGCACCAAGATGATTTCCATGGAATCCATCTCTTTTCAACTGACTCCCTGCAAAAAGTAAAAAGTATTATATTAAACCACAGTGAATGAAGACAACATAATAAAAAGGAGTTGTAACACGATTAGGAAGGGTAAATTTTCAATTTGATAAAAATAGAGAGCATGGAAGATTTAGAAAGAAGAGTAAGCTATTACTTTTAAATATCAGTGGTTGCTTGTCCAGTGTCCTCAGAGATACTATATAAAGAGCAACATGAACTATATATGGTCCCTGGATAGTGCCTGAAACACAAGTATTATGCACTCTTTATTGAAAAATTATCCACGTGTTAAAGGGCAAGGATACAAGTGACAAAAGTATCACAGTTCTGAAAATAAAATAAAACCATTTGTATTTTGGCTCAAAGCGCATATACCTCCCCCCTTCTACATGTTAAGCAGTATAAATAATTGTAGACACATTTTTTTCAGGAAGGAACTTTGAGCATAAATGATCAAAGGAGACGTTTCCATAAAACCAATATAATTTTAAAAATCAGCAAAAGGAAGGAAGGTGCCTTTCTGAATTTCCTCCTCTCCATCCACCTTCACATTCTACTTTAATTAAATCTGATTCCCTCAAGCACTAGCATTCCAGATAATTATTAAATAGCCCAAATTAGTACTTCTATTTTGTTTTATTAATTAAGATTATTACCCAGTCCACAGGCAACAGGATCTCCAATTCAACTCCATTATTAGTCCTCACAGCTAAATCCAGGACCTCCCACTGGGATACAGCAGATTAGAGGTTTTACAGTATAATATAAAAAATAATTGTGGGAGATGTTTATTTATTCTAACGGTTTCTACTTTCTTTAAACTCAAGAGTATTTTGTAATTTCAAAGAGGAAAAAAAAAATTGGTTCCACTATAGATTTTGTTTTGTTTTGCTTTTACTTTAGAATAGTAAAAACACAATATTTCATCTATTACAGAAATAAAATAGGCTTGTGTGGGCCAGTCTGGAAAGTGAACTATATCTGGTAGCATTATTACGTTTAGAAAATGAACTCTGAGTCCAAATAGACATTTTTTCAAATGAACTTTGGGAAAATAACTACCTGCATAAATTGGAGTCTATCACTGCTTTCTTCATTCATGACTTTGCTTGCTCATTTACTGAGGAAACATTAATAGATGTCCACTATGCTTCACACTCTGTTCTAGGAGCTAGATACAGGTATTCCCACCACCACCAATACACCCATTAAGGAACTCACTGTAGCTGGCTGGGGAAGGGTACATAAAAATTATTAAAATAATCATTCATGGTATGTTTAAGACATTACGGAAGCAGATGGGATGACATGATTAACTCTTCCTGCACGGAATTGGGCAAGTCTTCCAAAGGAAGATCCACTTGAAGTGGACCACTGATAATCAACAGAGGCTTTCCAGGCAGAGGACATTTCAGGAGAATGAAATCCAGAAGCAAGAAATAGGAAGTATAAAGAGTGAGGGTCCTTGGTGTAGGAAGACACAGCTAAAAATGAAGGGCTTTGAAGAGCTTTTAGTCCCTGTACTAAGGCATTTAGAGTTGCTGTTATAGGTCTCTGGGGTCTATCAGAGGTTTTAGAACACGGGACTTACACAATTAGATCTGCACTTTATAAAGATTAATTGTGGCAGTGCCGCAGTAGAATGGAGATACTGCTTAAAACACACATGTGCACAGTATCCTCTGAAAACTGAACATTGACTTCATCACAATAATCCCTCCACTTCCAAATGGGCTTTTATTTAGTGCTGAAACCATCATAATCTTGTAAAGTTTGAGTTTATATAGCAAAGACAGATGGGTTACCACTGCAGACTCAATATGAAAGCCCAACTCTTCCAATGAAGAACATTAACTTCATGGCTAAGTGGCCTATTTATGACTTTAATTTTAAATACCTTTCTCCATCTGGGAGAAATATTAATCATTTAATCACAAATTTAAGTGTAAACAGGCATCTTTTTTATTTTAAATCTCTTCTGCCTTTTTCCTCAGTAAAAGGTGATCAGGATAGAATGGCTACCTCAGGTTCTTGTTATTATCAAGCTTCTCCACACTTATATGTGACCAACTGGGTGGCTGTCCCTCCCTACTAAGGAGTTCCCCAGGTGGCAGTAGTGGTAAAGAACCCTCCTGCCAATGCAGGAGATATAGACACTAGGGATCGATACCTGGGTCCGGAAGATGCCCTGGAGAAGAGCATGGCAACCTACTCTAAAATTCTTGCCTGGAGAATCCCATGGACAGAGGAGCCTGGTGGGCTATGGTCCATGGGGTCGCAAAGAGTTTGCCGTGACTGAAGTGACTTTGCTTGCATACATGCTCTCCTTACTGGGCTCCACGCTGGGCCTCCATCCACCTCTCCCATTTTATTTTCCCAAGGCATTCAGCTTTACCAAAAAATTGAAACATGGCAGAAAGAAGGAAACAGCATTGCATAAGCTCAACTCATGGGAAAAGAGCCCTTCAACATTGGCCATAAAAGAAACCACAGGAGAACAGCCACAGGTAACAAAGAGGGTCCTACAGCATTGCAGACATGAAGAACAAGAACCAGATGTATCGCCAGGACTCTGCAGCAGCACTATGTACTTTCAGCCCTGAGAAACCAATCAGGACACTATTAGAACCAGAAAGAAAACACATTCAGTGGGCCAGTAGGTCACAGACAAACTATTCAGAGCACTGTTGGTAAACAACAAACTAGGCTTTGACCAAGACAGCAAAATAAACAGACTCAAGCCACTCATTACCACCTGCTGCACATTCCTAGCCCTTCCTGCCCCACCCAGCCCCCACTTCCCTAACCCTCTCCCTTCACCCTGGAGAATCCAAGATCACATAATCAGTGAGACCTTGACAATGAGAACTCTGAGTTTTGACCACTGCTCTCCCGAGCAAAACCTGAAAGGATTTCACTGGGAATTACAGTCCAGAACACTTTCTACTTTTACACTGTTTACACTCTTGTCTGAAAGGGTGCATCACTATTTTTTCTGCGCTGACTTAGTGTTTTCTTGAGAACACAGTTCTCACCCCCGCTTATTATCAAACCTGTATGTTCAAAATGGTTCAAATTCACTGTATATACAGCCCACAAGAACATAACTGAGAAACCATCCTCCTCTCAAACCCAAGCCCCTGTGATTAAGTAATAAAACCAAATAACACATTTGAAAGCCAAGGACAAGACTGAGTTTCAGCAAGCTTTCCCAAGTAGAAAGGACCACAGAGTCTCCTTCTTTTTATCACTCTAGCTGTGTATTCCTTACACAAACCTCAAACTAAAGTCCAGATCTGAACATGTTCAGTTTTCCCCTTACTCCCACTTAAAGCTCTTCCACCAAGAAGACACCCTCTCTGAAGGGTAAGAGGATTTTATTTATCTTAAGGTTTTGTCAATATCTCTCCTCCAAGATGTCTAAGGGAAATTCTCTGACAACTCAGTAACGGCTCTAAAGAGAACAGATTTCTCCGCTTGCTACCTGAAGGTCAGGCACCCAGGGAAGACAAAAAGGGGAATTGTATTATTGGGCTTTCTTAGAGGTTGAAATATCCCCAGAGAAGAGGAAGTATTAAGACATTTAAAAGGGAGAGTGAGGTCTTAATAAGTCTAATGTGATCTTTATATTTGTTTTCTTTCTCTAATATATTAACTGTGTGTGTTTTATATTTTATGATGCCCAGCCTAATACCAACACCCATTCTTGCCCTTAATGGTTGGTTTTGAGGTCTAATTAGAAGCAGGAGACAGACTGTTTGTATTTAAGCTGCCCATCTTCTTCTCAGTAATTGAGTAAAGCTCTTAACTCTACTGTAAATATCCCTGGGTTTCAATTAATTTGTTCGACTTAATAGACATAGCAACATATACTGTTTTACTTATGGATAAGCAGACACTTTGCAACTTTTATACTTCAAATACGCATGATTTATTTACTTCCTCATTTTAGAAAGAGATAATAATGTCCTTCTAGATTTACCGAAAAAACAGTAAGCTATGATGAAAACAGAAATATACTGGAAATGATATTTTAAATGAATTAATATATGCATAGAGTACAAAGCAGTCTGGGTTCCCTATTACTAGCTGGTACTGAAAACCTAACACCTCTAAGGAATCCAGAGTAATATTATCTACCCTTATATTTGAAGACTTGTACAAGAAATGCAGTCTGAAGTATTCTTTTTTTTAATGATAACATATTACATATCTCCATCCTCAAAAGAGGTCGGATACTTCCTCAAAAAGTTTCCTTTTAAAAAATCTAAACAAATTATTTTGGGTGACTGAAAACTCACCAAAGATTCCCAAAGGCTTTGTTTACAATTACAGTATTTACTATTAAAACATACCTCTGAATAGTTGTTATCTAGAAAACTCTTCTGATTTAAGACACTAGCAGAATCGAGCAGCGGAGAAGGGGGCGGATAGTGAGGGAAGTAAACTGCGGAGTCTATATTCCTTCCTTCTATTTTTAAGACTAGAAATGCGTACTATCAGCTTGCTCTGTTTTCTTCCTTTTAAAAATAATAATAAAGGAGCATTGTTCCCCATCATCTACATACACGCGTACGCGCGCGCGGGCACACACACATACACACACACGCTCACACACACACACACACACACACACACA